>KK499828.1:1200272-1230519 GCA_000688715.1 Glossina pallidipes
TAATTGTCTCTGGTATACGGGTGGCATTTTTTTCAATTTCAACGGATGAATGCATTGGAGTAAGTATCAATATTTTTGATTGGGCTTGGCTTTATAAATTGTAAGAATACAATCTTTCGATTTGTATAATATTGTTGAGAAGCGTGTCATACTATCCTTTGCTTGTCTCGCTAATTTTGGTAGCTCTCTTTAATTGCTTCGGATAGTTCCAACAAGCGTAGTTCTTTTTACTAGAAGCTTACTCGCTAGTGACGCGCTTGTAAAAAAATTGTTAACTGTTATATTTCTCCCATGGCCCGTATATGGTTCTGCTAATTTCAAAGTTACAAACTCTCCAAGTGGGATTGATGATTCTCTTCCTTCATCTTTTCCCAAATATGGAAAGCCGTTTACTATATATTTACTACTTACATCGGAAGCCAACCAGAATTTTATGCCAAATTTGTCCGGTTTGTTGGGCATGTATTCAGTAAATCTACAACGTGCTTCTGTAGGAAACAATTGTTCAGATATAGCAAGATATGTTCCTGGTTTATAATAGTTTTGACTGTTTTCGATAAATTTATACCAAACTTCCTAAATCAATGCGAAGTTATCGTTTTGTAAGCGTTGGCTTCGTTGATTTTTGTTGTCAAATCGAATAAATCTCATGATTTCTGCGAAGTCATTTCGACTCGTAGCTGTCGAGAAAAATGACGGATCCCAATTCGTGTTCCATAAATATAATAAATTAATATTTTTAGGCTCATATGCGCCGCGTGCATATAGAAGTCCAATAAATGCATAAAATTTTGCAATAGTAAATTCCATTTCGTTTTCAACACTCGAAATGCCTCTGATTCCGTATATTCTCTTACATGTTCAATCGTTTTATGATCAATAATCATAGAAACGAATCTACAATTGCATTCTAGACTCGTAAAACAATTTCAAGAATGCCATTATCGAAGAAGATAGCCGAAAATAACATAAATTTTTCAAGCGGTCAAATGACCGCCCGTGGTAGACTAGACATGGTATAGTATGTTTTCGGAAAGTAAACAATAAAAAAAGTTGTAAATAGTGAAAAATAGTTTGTATGCATATTTTAGGAAAACTAAATAAGCTACATGATGATACAGTAACGTTGTATCCGAAAAATTTTAAATGAAATTTTAAAAACGGTCATTTGACCGCGCATGGTAGGTTTAGTGTTAACTAATGCCCACGCTCGAAGGAGTAATATGCTCGATTCCTAACTTATTCTTCCGAAAAAGGTCGGACCGAAAAGTTCCTTACGCGTCATCACAGCTATAGTCTTTAAAAAGTATGCTGCTACACTCGTCTGGCCTTTACGCAATTTTTTCATCAGGTGCTATCATGAAGGCGTTTCTCTAATTTGTCGAAAGTTTTCCATGTCCAATCGAAGGAATGTAATCCTATTAATACTACTAATTAGCACTCAAATGTAATTTGTTCTGTCATAGCCGAAACCGTTCAACTTATGTTCGACTACCGCCTGATAATAGATTTAGCAGCCAATGGCCCGTGTTGGCGCGTAATAGAAGGGGCAATACTCTCTAAGATAGCGGAACACCACAATTTAGATTTCTTTCTGTAATTGCTTCCTTTAAGGAGTTTTTTAAAGTTATAATAAGAGAAGAAAGATGGAAAAAAAAGAGTCCAAAGTCCGTCTGCGTAATTGCCGTGTGGAATGTACTTTATGCACACACAATTCTAACTAACGCTTTGAAATGTGTTTACATAGCAGAGAAAATCAAAAGTCCTGGCATGACCAGCAAGCAGTGGAAGACGGTTCTTAACTTATAAGCAGTCAGTTAGTAAATTTTAAGGAATGCAGGTCATTTCTACATGTAAAAGAAAACTTCTCGGCTGTTATAGACAGTAAAAATGTGAACATGAAAGCCGAAAAAAAGCTCTGGAAAGATTGAACTCAAAGTAGTTATCTCAAATGAATTCTTATGTATAAAAAGGTAACATTTACAATGTTTAAATTGCGTATAAAAATTCAGTATTTAAATGATTAAAAAGCTTAAAATTAGTTTAAAAATAGCTAAAAATACTGTGAAACGTAGTCTCAAATCGTGTAAAAGTTAACCTAAAATTTAATTTGAAAGCCTACAAATACGCATAAAACTTACCGTAGAAATTATTTCAAAACTGATTAAAGTCAATGATAGAAAAAAATATAGGCATAAAAGTTATATATTATCGAAAATATGATAACGTGATTAAATATAAGAACATGCTTTTGAATTTGAATATGCTTACATATAGATATATAGTAACATATATTGTCAGACTGTATAAGTGGAAAATGTCGATTATTACTAAATTGCGTAATCAACTAAAAAAAAGCAAAAGTGATTAATCGCACTACTGATTGCGAAGTATTACTTTGGTTCAACGGGAAGATCGGGTGGTTGTTATTACCTAGTTAGGGCTTTACAGAGGAACGCGTGAAACTAGTGCAAGCCACCAAAAGTACTCATGTATGGGAGAAGATATGCTATACGAAAGACAAGTGGCATTATTTCTTATATATATGTACGTTTATATTCTTTATATTACAGATATCAACTAACAAATTCGATACTCAAGGAAAAAATATGTACTTAAAAATCCAAGTATAATGTGAGATTTAAAGAGAAGGAATAGGTGCGTAATAACAGACTTGATAATGGCTTAATGGATAGATAAATACAGGAACGGAATAACGTACTAGTGAGAGAAGGTGAATAAAAAACGGACGGCGACTTAGAAATAGGCAAATACGTGGTAAACTAACAGACGCATATGAGATAAGTAAGCGGAATATGTTAGTAGACTTCTTTGCTATAAATTTAATTCACATTTATTCTATTTGCCGAATGATTACTGAGCTAGCTTGGGGCGGGCAGAATAACATAAGGCCCCAGAAACCTTCGATATCATACAGCGAAAGCCTTAGGTGCTTATGAGCATCGAAATTATGTCGAAAACTCAGGATACTCTCGAGCGTTGACGTAATGAGGGCTGCGTAAAGTTTATTTTCAGATACATTACAGAAATAAAAGAAATTTGTCCGGAAACTAAGTCCTTTAAAAGAATCGCATGGCTTTCTCAGCATCCTTACCCACGCGCGGAGTTGATTGCATACCGTACAACACATTATCACGGCTTGCCGTTTTTTAATCACATTGCCTTGTCTGATGTTTCCTCTTTTAAGTCTAACATACATACACACTATTCTCTCCTTTCTTCTCTGCCTGAAACAATACCTCGCCATCATTTTGCCTGCATATAGAGGGAACAACCATTAAGTGGCTGATCACATACAAAAAAAAAAAATTTATTCGTTTGGTCTTATTGTGGTTGTACGCGCATTCGAGTAAACTGGTGAGTTAAATGCCAATTGATAATTTCTATAATAGTTAATGCCTGCACAAACTTAATTTAAATTGTTAAAACTTTTCCCTTAATTTTTTTCAATTAAATTAAAGAAAGACCAAAAAGAATTTATGTGGAATTGTTCGGACATATATATTCTTCTGTAAGTACTCTTCGTGTTTATTTATTTTTTTTAATTACACACGACTTACTAATCACGTACATTAATAAAATGATTTCGTCGGAAGCAGAACCATGATAGGTCGGTTGCTGCAAGCGTAAAGTCCACCCGTTATTTTCCTTGTTTGCGTTGTTTGTGATGTCCCTTTTCTATCCAGTTTATTTGTTCTTGCTTTCGATATGTTGTGTTTGATTTCTTCTTTGATATGCCTGCGTTACGTACCATTTTGACGTACCTCTAGAAAATATTACAGTACATAGATAGATAATTGTTGACAATGCCTGTCTTTAGCTTATGAGAGAAGCTTTTTCTGAAAGCATACTTTGCAAAGTTAAATAATGTAAAACTGAAGTCACCCGAGATAACAATTTTCGAATATTTCGCCAGTCTATCGTAATCGTAAAAGTCCCGCTGAGACAGATAAACGATACTAATAAGTAGTTTATCCGCTGCTTTATACATTTCAAGGAGTACGCTCTCTACTACACCATAAGCCGGGTCTAAATTTACGACACTCCATTTGAAGTAGTACGTCTTTAATCTCATCCTGCGAATGTGTGAAATTAAATTGCGTTAGCTCTTTTTTCCTTTAACTGCGTAACAGCAATGTTGTAGGACAATCTACTCGCAAGGACAACTGCGGTTGAACGTCTTAACTAAATGTTTTGGTGGTGCTCAATTTGGCTACTCATAACATTTGTAACGTCCGCGTACATTTATGTAGGAAGTTTTTGTCAGCCCGTGTTTGCGATTGGGTATAAGATAGCGGAATGTTGTCAATACGTTGTGTTTGTATAATTCCCTTTCTTAGTTAAAAAATTCTTATAGCTAAAGAAATAGGAAAGAATTATAAAAAGAAGTAAGAAAAAATCTGACTGTTCAATGTGAAGAGGGATATTTCTTTATGCAATTGGTACGTTGCTCATATACTTAGCTTCAATATATACATTGATAGAGTAACAGACGTAGGACTTTTAAGTGTAATAAAACCAACAAATCGGTAACATTCAGGTTTGATCGATTTTAAAAAGAAGACATCCTCGGATCATAATATCTTTCAATTAACGAAAATCACCTTATCATTAGTACACCGTCTTATAAATTATTAAGCGCAAAACAAACAAAAAAATGACAAACTACAAACTTTTTACGATACAAAAAACTTAAATTAATAATTTTAACATTTAATCTCTGTGCACAAAAAAAAAGAATAAGTTTGAAATAATAGAATTGAAAGAAGAAAACTGATCAACACTTGAAACAGACGAAAGTTAAAAATAAGAAGAAATGTTTAAAATAAAAAGAAAAGTTAAAAAAATATTAAACGGAACCTAAATAAAAAAAAAAAGAAAGTGTAAAACATTAAAAGTTAATGAACAGTAAATTTTTGAAAGTCAGATACAATATACACTCAGCTGCTAAAAACTAAAGATATAATGAATTATACATTGTTTTTGAAGATATTTTTTATGAACATATATACTTACCTACTAAATTAAGCCTGAAATATAATTGCTCGTAAGAAAAAGATATACTTACCATGTAAGACATACAACAAGAATCATAAGACATATATGAGAAGTTAGAGGAAATTAAAATCAGTGTTTTATAAGAAAAAAAAACAAAATAAACAAACTACAAAATTGACTCTAAATGTTTAAAAAGGCTTATATTTACCATTTTTGAAAGTATTATATTAAATATGTCAAATTGAGGGAACCATGAGTAAATATTCTCAACGCACAGCATATTGTAAACAATAAAGTGTACATGAACTAAACCACACTCTATACTTCAAACGTATATGGTCATGCAATTAAGTAGAAATGTAATAAAATGCTAAAAATGCCTAAGAGAGAAGAGCAAGGAAAAGTAGAGGTTGTTTCATTTACTGATGCGAAGGGGTAATTTATAGATGGTCACTGACGATCACAACCAACGCTACGGAAGTTGTAATAAAATCGAACCAAAGATAAATCTATATTTTTTTTAACATGTATTCTATTATATCTTTATCGATTATGTGAATAATGAATTATTAAAATAAAAATATAGTTTCGGTTAAACAGAGCGAAATGTTAGGGCTATTTGCACATTTACGTTATTGATAATGATTTAACGAACAAACTGGTTTATGCATATTGACTAACGGACAAAGAACAGGTCAAAAGCAGAAAACGGATAATGCTGTAAACGGATAAATAATGCCACAAATTGTAAGTATTACTACTTTTTTTATCAGCATATTTTTATGTAAAAGTTTTAGATTCCTCTTGTAATGACCCACAACCTAGCCAGGCAAACTTTAGCTAATACGATTACACATTCTTTCGTTTTTGCACTGTGTGCTGACAGTAGCATGTCTCCTTTCGCACCGCGGTAATGTCTATTGAATTTTGTTTGTTTTATTGCATTAGTTCCGTCAGAAATCCGTTGGTTCTCTGACTGCAAGGTAAGTCTTGTCCTTACAGCGTAACACGTACGTTTTTCTCTATTTTCGTCAGACTACTATCAATGCTTTATTTAGGTTGGAGGCCACCTCTGCAAAACTTTTCTTCATTTATGCAATGATGTTTCTCTGGTCAATCTGACTATCGGAGCCAACATATTAATATATAGTTAAATATTTTGGTTTTCTTAAAAAGCAATAATTGTCTATTCGGGTCGTCAGCACCGGCTAGATTAAAAGTCCGCTCGTAGAGCGCACACTTTATACTATTCCGACCCACCCTTTCAGTACACATAGAAATGCGTTGTTCAATTGACACCACAAAAATATAATATTGAAGTAAGTATAATACTATGCACAAACACTCACTATGCAGAGCTTTAATCCATACTCCTCTGTTAGTGTTCACTTTATTCTACCAATCAAGGTTACCACGTTATTCAACGTCACTTAAAGAAATTTTACTTACGTTTCACAAATTATATATTGTAATTAAATATATATTCATTTATTTTTTACAATATTCATTTTACAAACAAATTCTAAAAGAATTTTTTATTTAAAGCACATTCAGTTTGAAAAGAAATTCGTTCGCACCGTAAGCGATTTTATTATCGCCTGTAATTACTTAGTTGAGCGGTAATGATCGTAGAACTTATGTAAATCAAAAAAGTACTAGTCAAATGACAATCAATGATATCGCTTACGTAAATGACAAAATCAACGCATTAACTAGCTGTCGAATGCAGAAATATCCAGAAGAATATATACTGAGAGTTCTATGTAGAAGGCAAAAAAAACGCTTTAGTCAAATTTCTTATTGTATTCTTTGTTTGTTATTTGCTGATATTTACGTTAATTTTCTTATTTCAACTTCTGTTACTTTAGACTATGCCAAGCTAAGCTTTTCATGCGTTAGCTGAAACGTAACAAATTGTTGAATTGACAGAAAATAGTAAAATAGCAGCAGAACAAGGCTGAAAATATCACGAAGCTATTACAAGAACAATAGGAGGTCTGATCAACATTACCGACTCCACTATCCAAAGTTGATTTTAGCATGCACATATTGCCAAGCACACCAGCTCGCAAAAGATTTCAAAAGTCAATTCCAACATTCGAATTCAAACGGACTGTCGAGGTGGTTTGCAGATTGAGCGTCAGACTTACTGGGATTTGAGAGCACGTTGAGCAACTCACGCCTGTATACGACCTAGATAAAAATCGGCTATCAAGGACTACGGCATCCAAGTGAGGCCTTCACCGATTACATGGTAGCTACGCAAATCTGAACGTCTGTAACGCGTTAAGTCTGTAAGTCGTCAAAGGTTTGCCTAAATATTGAAAACGGACTTTAGAGACGGCCGCACGTGTCGTTGCTGAGCTACCTTGTTCGAGAGATATGGGGTGTTTTAAATTTTTGTCCCATGGACACCCCACAGACGGTTACAAGTAAATACATACACATGCTGTGTGCTTATAGAAATAAACGGACGGACGAAACCTACTTACCGAACGGGCAGATCATAAGCCCTGGGCCATTCCGTATCCTACTCTACCTATGGTCTCCTTCAGCCCATGATTTCTAGTGGAAGAACCGAAGTTGGCCTCTGTGGTACCTCGACTTTACCTTTTTATCATAATGAAACTAAAAAAACTCTATATTTTACATTTTTCTTCTTAATAACTTAAATTTGTCCTTCCCCATATTCTTCTATACACCACCGAAAGGTCTCTCTTGAAGATCGCTTACTGCTTCATGTCCCAATGACTTACTAGATGTAGGCTTTTTCTTAGCCTAAGAAAAGGTTTTATAGGTTGTACAGCTAATCACTGAACACCCAATACGTACATGTACGTATACGTACATAAATCTTAAACATTTGTTTTCTATATACACAGGTTTCACAGTTATTTTTTTTTTTGTGTCAAATGTTCTATGTTTTCAATCATTAAATGTATTAAAGAAACAAAATAAATAGTTGTGTGTTCATGTTTTTTCATTGTTCCTTTTTACATATTGATATTATTATCCTTCCTATATTTTTTTACGTATTTTTGTCATAGAAAAATTTTTAATTAAATTATTAAATTTCATTGTACTCTTTTGACAATCATTATTAACTTTTACAGCTTTTTAGTCTCCTTACATTGTACATTGCAATATTCTCAAACTTACTATTGTGTGGATTGTGTTTTATATTTGTGAATAATTTTGGAAGGAATGTTGGTATTGTACAATTTGAAATGCAGAAAAATTAATACAAATTACAGGACCGATTTGCCACTTAAACTCGAGCTTTTTTTTTTTGTTTTCTCCATCAGTTCCCCTTTTTTCTAAAAAAAATGTCCGAATGTCACAAAAGTTATACATCGCAAAGGTAATTCGCTGAAGAGCAGAGGCTGGTGTGCATTTATATGAACGACCAGCCGGACTATCTCAGGTACAACAGGCTGCAGCTGCTTGAGGTATATACAGCCAGTTTAAATTGACTTCAGGATAATAGAACATACATATTTCAATATGCTGATAACGTTTTCTTAGTCTCGACGAGAAAGTCTTTTGTTGATAATCTTACTGCCAAAGCCAATTATTATCAAAAAAAACTTTGACTGTTTACAAATGCTTAGTTCGATCAAAAATTGAATATGCCCATTTCACAACATGCGAATTTCCGGATTACAATATATGTCTTTCAAAACGAAATGCAAAGACAGTGTACTTGTGTCTCCCTCTCAACCTACAACCTCAAAAGGACCTAATCAAACTAATGATGGTTAAGAATCTACTTTTCCAGATAGCGGTCTCTACTTGTAATAGGATGTCCACCTGTTAGACAATTTGCTGTCAAAAATTCTGTCACATATTCAACAAAATCTACTCCATCACTCTATTTATTGCAAAATTTATTTAAATCTCTTTATGTCTATTGTTAAATCTAAAAGGGGCTTTGGCAACCACGTCTGCGAGCCGTATGTCAGCAGAAATTAACATCTTATCTTAACAATGACTTTTCAATCTATTCGGATAATGGTGGTCAAGGAGACTGGGGAACTGCTAGGCAATTTCAGATAGGCCGTTTTTTAACCAAACTCCTGATTAAAACTAAAGATTTTAAATAATCCTCTCGTTGATAAATGTGACCTGATCTGCATACAGAGTCATTGTTTTTTCATTTCAAATGGAAAGGTTGATATACATGTACGCGAAGCTCGATTTGATGGTTTAACCCTAACTATTAAATACCGTCACAAGGAAGCTCTTCGCCCAATTGGGAAAAGTGTCGTACAAGACTTGAAGGACAAATATGGTGAAATCGCGTGAGCTCGAAGTGATCGCGGCTTTGACGATATTCATCTCTTCATCAGACATGAGCCCCTGTCGGATACAATCTTCATGAACTTGGAAATTAAAATACTGAAAAGACTTATAAGTAATTACACACACGGCAATGTCTGTTTAAAAATGATCTGAGCGATACCATCTGATACTTGCGAGCAGTGTGGCACTGCAAAATCGGCCGAGTATCTCATTTTTTGATGCAGAAAATTTGATATCATTAGACAGCCTTTCAATGTTTTCAGCATATATAACAATCTTTATGATATCTTTCAAGCTGGCGGCAGGTGGCTGACTTCTTTTATCAATGTTGCTGGATTTAATTTTTAATTCAACTATGGTCTATTTTTAATATTACTAATTATCTGTGCTCTGTGTTTGCTTATTCCTCCTTTTCCTATTGAACATTTTTAATCAGCAGAAGCTTTTAATCAATCGTCTGGAATTAACTCAAGAACACAATGTACTTAACTATCAACCATTATAACTTACCTCCTAATCAAAGAGATCGGAATCTACAGGTCTTTCCAAAACATAATCTATGCCGCCACCATCATTTATGTAACTTAAAGGGTCAACAAACAACATAAACCCATCAAGGTACTGGATATATTGGTCTTATAGTCAACACGCCTAACCCATTCATCTAAGCAAACGAAGAAAAAAAAAAAATCATAAATCTTTGAAGTCTAGCAACTCGTCGTGCGTGCTGTACTCGTAGTTTTTACATGGTGTGTACAAATTTTGTACTTCATTTGATATTTTATTACTTTATACGGATTTAAAACCTAAACAATTCTAAAAGTGTTTGAATTTATTGAAATATATGGAAATTTTTGACTTGATAGCATTTTGGTTTTCGCGATCGGCACTTCCCGTCAAGAAGTGTCTTTGTTGTTTTTTGCGTGTTGTTGCTTTCAAACATCTACTTTGATTTACAGTTTTTCTCTTTCTTCACTGTGTTTTTAATAGTGTGAAGACTGCGTGCTAATTTAAGAGATCATTTTTAAATACGTGACAAACTTCTTTGTTCTTTCTTCACAAACTCTATTTTGTCTGTTGCTTTCTGACATCTATTTTGTCTGTTGCTTTATTTACATCATGTCGAAACAATACATTGATTCGGAGCGATTCATTACTTGTTGGCTTTGTGAGAGTTGTTGTCATGCAAAGTGTGCAGGTATCAATGGCCGTGCTGCAGATGCAGTCCAGGATCCTTCGAAAGGATTACTTTGGTCATGTAACGACTGTAGGAAGCAGGACATCGACTTTTATATGCTTTTCTCGTGACATTGTGTGCAAAGTTTGAAAAAATGAAAACAATGTTCGATGAATGTCGCTACCTAGAACCTTTTCCTCAAGTGTGTAAAAAACTGACGTTCTCATCGTTTACGATGAAACTTGTGTGCCATTGGAGAATCCGGTTTAGTTTTGAGTTTTCCATCCTTGCCTACAAAGACAATTAGCATTTCCGCTATCATAAACTCAGCCGATAATATAAATATTACAACTAACACACGTGGCAGGCGTTTCTCCTCCCAGTGGTGCCATGTAGACTAGTCTGTCTACATCTTCAAAGAATAATAACGTAAATAATAAATCCGGCTCTCCCCTCACAGCTTGCACAACCAAGTGCAGTCACTTTCTTTATATTTTCTCCAACTCAAAGTTCTCTATCTGTGAATGCTATTGTTCCTAATACATATGCTGTCTGCTTAACGATATTATGCGACAGAAAGCCTATATTCGTGTTAAGATTGGCGCCTTGCATCTCTAAGGATAACATAAACATTTATTTTCTTGAAAAAGTCCCTTCCGTCAATTTGGCTCCATCTTAACAGAGAGCTATCGCGTCTTTTAGGTTGAGATGAGGTAAGTGTTAGTTCCGATTGAAAACATGGAAATTTTGCTTAAAAAACCATTGTGGCCAATTAGATCCGTAATGGAGGAGTTCATTCCTCGCAAATCGTCCCCGTAATACTAATTCGGTACTTCTTCCACCCTCAAAAACGAAATGTTTATTTCAGTTCCAGATCTAATGCGGATAGTTAACAATTAAATCGGAATTAACAGTTGAAAAATTTTGTCGGAAATATTAAGCAAAGAGATCTAAGGTTTCAATATCACCAGAAGACTTGGAGGCCTTGACAAAAACCTGCGAAAGAGATGTGCGGATTTTTTTTTTGAAGTTGATAAACTTATCAAAATATTTAGGATTAACAAACAGTGAGAATTTTATCCTGAAGGTATATGCACTAACAGTGATGGTTGAAGTATTTAAATTTATGTGTTCTTTTTTTTAAGTTTTTAAAAACCTCGTTTTTCCTATTTTTGTAATATTTAATTACCTTGTTAAAACGGGCACCTGTTTCGAGAGCGAGGTTACTTGATCGGAACGGAAGCAGAAATAGCTAGGTTTAAGACATTGTTCTAGAACGATGACAGTAAGATTTCAATATTTCTAGCAGATAAATCGAGCGCAATATGCGAAAGATTAGATTTAAGCAGTAACACAATAAGCGATTTTTAATGGGAGGGGGAGAAAACCAGCGTGGTGATTCGCGACCCGACTCATGTTTGAAACTTTCTATGTTTTTGTTCGTTCCGAGAAATTATATTCGACGTTTAATCCGTATCGCGAGTTTCTGCAAAAAAAAAATAAGCCGCAGGTGTTATAGCAGCCAAACGGCAGGGGCCCTAAAGGGCCACTCGCCCGTCCCTAACCGTTTCACCTATCCCTAAAGGTTAGCAGTTCTATCGGTTATTCAGGGTTGACGACTAAGCTAAGCCAGCCGTCCCCTAACCGTAAAGACCAAAAAAAAAAAAAAATCCCTATATGTAACGTCAACTAGTTATGTAATCCGTGACCCCTTACCTGTGGCTACTATAACACGTCTGAAAGGATGAACGTCTTACGACGCGCTCTTTTATAGTCGCGATCACCATCACTTTCCCGTTGCATAGATGTTTTGACGATGCCTGCGTTACAACCTCAACACTCACTTGTATGTGTGTTGTAACGATATTCTTACACATCTCTTATTATGTATGCGATCTTAGGTATGATAGAACATGTGTACGTGGCCGCTTTGCCTGCATCTATGTTATAATCTCAGCTCTTACATGTGTATGTATTATAATGCTACTCTTACGTATATCTTATTATTAGTGCTACCAACTCGTATGATCGAACATGTATACATGTTCTTATATCTGTCTTATTGCTAGTGCTGACCTAGGTACCAAATCGTATGATTTTGTAAACCGCGAAACCGTTGGGTATGTGAATTCATTATTTCTATATTAACCCTATCAAACGTAAGAACCAAAGCCGAAGGCACATTTATTTAGTATTAAGCTATTTATATTGTCATAATTGGTAAGGGAACAAAACGCTTCCTTACAAGCTTATAAAAGTCAATGTGCGCTTCCTGCAATCGGGACAGGACCAAAGTAATCCTTTCGAAAGATTTAGGCCGAAGGATCTAATACCTGCACACTTCGCATAACAATAACGCTCACAACAATTAATGAATCGCTCAGTATCGAGGCCTGTTTTGGTTCAATATGATGTAAATAAATACTCCCTGATAGAAAGCAACAGCCAAAATTAAATTTGTGAATAGAGAAAAAACAAAAAAGTTTGTCACGTATTTAAAAATGATCTCTTAAATTAGCACACTGTCTTCACACTATTAAAAACACCGTAAACAAGAGAAAAATTGTAAATCCCACAAACCAACGTAGATGTTTGAAAGCAACAACACGCAAAAAACAAGAAAGACACTTTTTGACGAGACTGCCAACTGCTGATCGCAAACACAAAAATGCTATCAACACAAGAAGTTCAGTATATTTCAATAAATTCGAACTTTTATAATTAATTAAGCTTTGAAACCATATAAAGCAATAAAGCAGAAAAATGAAAAAGGATTTACATAATTTCTGTATACAAAGTAAAAAATATGACCACCGCCTGCGCTCAGAACTACCAAACATAACATCGTGATAGAAGGGATCCTCATCTAAACTGTTACGAAAAGGATGTGTTTTGAAATGTACGTATGGCTTATGAAAATCTTGTGCTCGTATGTGTGTAATAAGTCATACACACAATACCATGGTGTACGGATGTGTGTGTATATAATAGGTTATCCCAAGGCATTGTGTATTTACATGTATATTTATATATATTGGGTTGAAAGCAGATGTACCTCTTTTAAAAAAAATAAATATAAATATAACTCACATTTTAATAAGATTTATATGATATAGATTGTGATTAGAAGTAACCGATATATTATGGACGGCAAAGTGACGTGCCTCCGGTTGTGCACGTCACAAAGAAAGAAAAAAATTCGATGACTTATAAAACTGTGAGATCAGTTGAAATTGCAAGTTATGACTTATCGTGTTCCTCCGTAAAGCTTTAATAGTCAAGCTGCATTAAAGAATCATCGTTTTTGAAAAGAATTACCTTCGGAAAATCGCTGTTTATCATCTCAAATTTCGAGATTTTTTGCTTATTAACAATTTTCGACAGTGGTAACGCATCATCAACATCGGTGTCTGGAGTTCGTTGAGATAGATTCTGGGTTGGATAGACTCACCAATAACATTACATCATTTTAAAGTGTGTGACGTTAAGTAAATTCCCACCAAGGCATCTTTTAATATAGTTCTGTTGAATTTAACAGTAAAGCGTTTCTATTTTATTAATGAAACCTTTGTGTTGGCGGCGACGAGATTAACTACTTTATCTAGTGAGACGCGCAAATCCGAAATAATGATGTCAGAGCGGTAAAGGCGTTTTGTGATGATACTGTTAGCTAGTTCGAACGACAAATATTTTTTAAATGAGTCCATGTCATTATTAGATGTGGTGTCCTGTATATGTGACATGCAAGCGTTTTTATTTTCTTGTTCTAAATTGCAAGTCATCAATCACACAATGTGCGTTTACCGTCAACTTAGTGTCAAAGTTATCAGTGATTTGGTTGATGACATATTGTAGTTGATCAAGCTGCACCACTTCCTTCGGGCACTCCAAACAACTATTGCAAGAGAAATTGGGACCTGGACTACACTACGCTCATGATTGGTATTCAAGGCCTTTTAGTTCTTCCTGAATAAAGCGTTGAAATGTTTGTGCCAAATGTCATCCTTTTACAATGGAAATGTCCCATTGGTGTGATAATGGCTGCTTTGGGTATATCTGCTGCTTCAACAGGGATTCGAAAATAAGCTTCCACCAAAGCACCAAAGCACCAAATCTGTTAAAGAAAAAGTCTTCTTGCACATGTAAGTTATCTAAAAAATCCGAATCATTATTTTATTGAGAGGTCTATAGTCACCGCATGAGTGTCATTGGTTGTTAGAGTTTGGAACAAGATGCAAAGGATTTGCCCAACAGTTTTTCGACGGATGGCATATACCTAATTGCATCACTTTACAAATAAGAAAGTTTTATTCGACTGGGGCCGTATCTCGCATAACAGACACCAATTAAATCTTTCGCACTCCATGCCTTTATTTATGGTCATAAAAAACTGAGTGGATTAAAATTTATCTTTCACTTTTCACTCCACTAAAACGTACTGTTAAGAAAAATTAAACTACCATCATCGCGACGGCCACCATAATCAATTTAGAATTAACATGCTTAGCTTTTCACATTCTACTCCCTATGCCCTTTTATTTGATACCCATATGGACAATATTTTTCACAAAAATTTATCCACCATATTGTAATGTCCACTACAATTAATTTAGAATTCGCACACTTACCTTATCACCTTCTACTCTCCGAGCCTATTATTTGATGCCCATATGGCTGGTATTATTAAGAAAAAATTAATCGACGAGATCGTGGTGTTCGCCATATTTACTTTAGAATAAACGCATTTTTAGGTAATACGATGAATGTATAAAATACTTTTAAACATTCTTCTTGTTTATCTTGTTGTTGATCAGCATAAAACTCAAAAATTGAAAAAAGAAAATTTAATAGCTTATAAATTTGCTTGGGCAGGTCCGATTTTTTCCGTTTTCTCGAAGTATTAGTGGGGTGTTTTGTAAAGTAAGAGTAGAAAATTTCATTCTTGTATCTTTTATAACGTTTGAGTGATCACAAAAAAATAACTAATTTTTGTTTAAAAAAATCGACTAAGATTCAGTTTACGCAACACTGCGGGCTTGTGTTTCAACCAATTCGGTATATTCTTGCACCTATCTTCATCTGCATTGAAGGACTTCCAACGTTTCTTTCAGAAGAGTGTCAACAAAACACACCACACAGAGACTCACATAAGCACCCGAGCAGACGTGGTTTAATCAATTCAGCATTTAATGCTTAAGAATATGTATACTTTATAGGATCTCTGAATCTTCCTTCTGAGTGTTACAAACATTATCAAAAGGAGTTTATCCCCTATTCTTCAGTGGTGGGTATAATCAAATTCACTTGTAACAAAGAAAGTATCGTGCTTGATTGACGTGAAACAAGGCGTGCTTAACTTTGTTATGCTATCGATAAGGCGTTTTCTTGTGACGTCGATTTGCAATTCAAAATGTTGTGGAACATCTGCAATTATAAGCTTCCATATAAATTATCGTCTTAAATTATTTGTTCTCTCAGTCTTGGAACGTAATTCCATCGATATTACTATGATATTACATAACATTTCATTCGATTTCGTCGAGATGATTGTGCTTACTGAAAGACAATCTACCTGGGCATTAATCCTGTGGACCACAATCGAAAGTGTTCTATCTGATATCTAAGCTTACTGACAAAATGGCTTCAATCGTTGACAGTAAACATTGAAATCATAAAGATTTCAGCAGATCATTTGATACTTTTCCGGAAATGGTTGGAGCATTTCACGTACAAGTGGTAAAGGTACTTAATCACCAAGATGAACATTTTCTAACAATTTTTGCAGACTTTTATCTTCGGGGTCATGAAATTCTTAATAATTCTTTTTAACAATTCTTTTTTTAGAGCTTCGTATAAATTTCGATTTGTTCGATTCTCAATGATGTGATTTATTGTGTTAAGGACATCGCTTTTTCAGAATCGACTAGGGTATAATGTTGGGGGGAGGGGGGCTGGTATGCAAAGTAATTCAGGCTGTGCAACTTTCACTGTCCCAGCGAACCAAAGCGGGGATTAGTCTTGCAGAAACTATTTTCACAGCAACACTCGAAGTGTGGTTTGATATGTTCTTTGAAATGTTGACATGCTGTGGCCATAGATCAGTTATTTCTCCTCATTCTGTCATTTTTGATAATAATAAATAAGTGCACTAATAAGAACAAAATATTAGTTGCAAAATTCGCCAAATCCATATCGGCATGTATGTTCCAAAAAGATAAGTAGGTATTCCCGCTTTCTGAGAGAAACGCGTTTGGGGACGGCGTCTTTGGACAATGAACGTTTGTTTAAAATAAAAATGATTACAAGTAGTGAATGTAGAAACCCTACAAGGGGAAGAACATGGATAACGTGTGATGGAATTTGTGAAGGAAACCAAAGTGGTCTAGCAGAAATCAATGATGTTTGAACATTGCATACTCAAAAAATATGTTAAAATTCATATTCATTCTGCATGCAATGCATTCAAAACGTCGATTTCGCTATCAAAGAAGTTCAAGAATGATTCACCTTAAATTCAGTCACACTAGAAAATGAAGAGAGCGAATCGGCGGTGAAAGAAACGAAACGATGTTTCCAAAACATGGAAGAACTTAAATGAACAAAGAGTATCACCAAAATATCATTTGAAAAGATAGCGAAGCTCTCACTCTCAAAAAATATTTTGATTATTCATATTATTTTCAATAGGAAAAACAATACCAATATCTCTTCTTTAATTAAAAGAGGACAGATTAATTAGTTTGTATGTGCGCCTACATTTGTGTTGTGGGCCAATTTTTGTGTAATCAGACATCTATGTGTCTATTAAACTTAATTTTAGCTAACAGCACTAGTACATCAATTTTATTCAACCAATGTAGTAGTAAGTCTATCTAAGTTCTCTTGTATTTGAAGTTTTTATCTAAATATATTTTAGGGCAACCGTGCAGTGCCACTATAAGAGGAATGGAGGCCTATGAGTCCTGCATATGCGTGTTAGTTGAATTAGCCAGTTCGTGAGATATGGAAGGTGTTCTATATATTTGTTCACGGATACTCCTAGGACGGTTACAACCAAAAGTAATTGCACATACTTGTCCCTTATCGAATATGCAGATTGACGAAATCGTAACCTACCGAACGGGGATCATATGTGCTGCCTTTCAATACACACCCTACCTGTTTGTATGCCTTCGGCCCCAAGAAAACAAAAGTTTGTGGACTCCGAAGACTCGTTTAAGTGCACTTTACTTTCATTATCAAAAAAAAAAACTTACCACATTTTTAAGAGTAACAATCTATAATATAAAATATTTGAAGCACAATTATATATTTAAAGCAATAAAAAATAAATGCTAACATCTTTCGTACTTATAGACGTTATTAATACAAATATACTCCGAAGGCGGTAAAACACCAAAAATAAAGTTGAATTAGTACATTATCACATTGATATATGTGAGTCCAATTCAACATTTCAATAATCTTTGGTAACTTAACAGGAACCATTTACCCTCCACAGCTTCCATTTATTGGCACATTATTATCTTCATGGTATCGGTTGTATCACGAATCCATTGGTCGATATCGTCTAAATTGTCTCATTTATACTTTGACACTTTTATGCGGTGCCTTTTATAAATCTGAATTTTTATGATTAAGTTGGTCTTTTTGCATCTTTGTCAATATCGTATACAATGACAGAAAAAAAAACAAAGTTTCTTGACAAAGTTTTCAGCTTGTAGGAGTTAGTTAATTTTTGTTTTATTTTTCCTTCAAATTGTTCTTTACTTTGGCTGAATTCATACATATTTGCTTACGAATTAATTATTACCAAAATTGGTTTTCCTCTTTCTTATTAAAACATTATATAATGTAAATATATATATATATATTTATATATATATATATTGTCTTTCTTTTGATCCACTCTAGAAGAAAGTCTTTTTTCTAATCCCTTTATTCATCTGTTTGCATAAAAAGTTTCAGCTTTGTATTAGCACACCATGACGTAGAAAATACTAAATTACTTTATTACGCCTTCATTATTAAGTTACTTTGGTTATTATTGTAATACACTGAATTGCGAGTATGGACGATTATATTTATGACGACATGGATATTGCCTCCGCAATACATTTACTTAAAATTGAACAAAGTTAATTAACGCAACTACAAACAATCCTTGATGTGTATTTAAATAAAACTCAAATTAGGTGGAAATATCTCTACTGTTTTTCTATTAAAATATAGGACCTTTTCATGTCACATTAAGCGTAATTTTCAGATTATCTTTCATTTTCAGTGTAGGCCTATTTGCAAATTTCTTTTTTCTTTCAAAACACCGATAACTTGTACTTCACACAATATCGAAAAAAAAAAAAAAAAATATTTTTCATCGAGTTTTTGATGACAAAGAAATAAATAGCGTTGTGTGTTAATCAACTATTAATATCTTGTTTAAATAAATAAATAAATCAATTGCGACTTGCTCTTTTTCTTCGATAATTATTCTGTTTATATTGATGTTCTTATTATTCATACATACAATCATAGTTAATTAAGGCAATACATTCTAAATGATTTTGATTTTGTAAAATATTTGTCCAACATATCGTCAACGCCAAACAAAACGTAAATCGTATTTAGAAATTGATTTTATAAGAAATCAATCAAAATGTTAATCGTCCTTAAATACTTTAATCATTCTCTAATCTTAAAATCACAACCTTTTACTCCCTTAGACACATTCAGTTAATTGCCTTTTCTTCAGTTAGCTATATTTATTCTTACTAGTTTGATTGTGTATTGTTTCAATCCGTCACTTTAATTATCATTTTTAATAACCTTTTTATTTTTGTTAGACGTCCTTTGCGCTTAATGTAACTTTCAATTGTATTAATGCATATTCATAGAGTTTTCATGGAAAATTGTCACTAATCTAACACTCGCTGCATCTGTTGCTTTTCTTTATTTTATATTTTTTTTTGTTTCATTTCTATTTCTAAATTAATTTTTTTTTTTTCTTCTTGACTGACATCAAAATCATCAAACTTTTCATTTTTATTTTTCTTAAACCAAAACTTCATGTTATTTTATCCGTTACAAAAATCCAACAACCCCTTTCTTTCTCAATCGCCGTCCTCACCACCAGTACCGAAAATCAAGACCCAACCAAACTCAAACAAAAGAGGCGTCAATGTCTCTCCCACAATTAAACTCTTTCTCGTGTGGGAACTTAACGATTCTGACAATGCATGGTTGCATTATTTTTTAAGAAAAAAAGAAATGAAACAATATTGCTAAGCTAAAATCTCACGTTACACACCTCAGCGGTCACTGGAAATGGTGGCAACGCCAACAACTCGAACGAAGCACATTTATTTACCATAGGTTTTAGTATGTCGCTTTCAAAAATCGTTTTTCATGTCGATGGCAAAACTGGTGTCGCAAGATGTTAATGAAACATTGGTTGTGGTTTATGAGATATGCCCACTTTTCTTTTACTTGAATTTTTCTGCTTACATACAATGTTCCTTTACACATACACATCTATTCATATATATTTATATACACATTCATATATATGTAACTGTGACTGTTTTACATATTTATTTTAATATTCCCATTATGTTTAGCTATACATATGAAAAAATTCGACTGTCGGTGTACAATATATTTAACACAACGTATGTAACTTTTTTTATAATTGCGATCTTTTTAAAAATATTCTTATTTTTACGACGGTTTTTTTTCTTTTTTTCTGAGAAATGCATTTTCTTCTTAAAAAAAAAATCTGCTGTTCTTGTAAAGTTTTTGAGATGCACAATATTCAGCTCATTCCGGTTCATTGCACATTTCTATCAATCGCCTGAATCACGCAAATACCCCAATAAGAGAATTTTATTATGCATGTTTTGAATAATCTTTCTAAAAAGAAGAACAATTTCACTGATTTTTACATGTTACTTTTCCTGAATCCAGCTATCCTCTTATCCTCATGGTTTAACATGAGAATTAAATATTAAAAAGTAGGAAAAATAGTTCTCTGAAAGGAAGGTTAACGGTTACGAATCTCTTAGAGCTTACTTGCCATGTTTTCAAGGCTTTTTCTAGTGGCTTTCGCACGGATTTCTTATATACCGATTTTAGTAAAAGGTTTGTCTCAGTTAACAATAAATTATTGATCTTCAAACACCACGCCTCTGTCTTCTCTTTATACTTAGCAAAATCGATAAGTTCTTATCTTCATAACAGATCATTCAGGGTTCTGTTTAACTTCATCACCTCACATCTGGCGTCTCTCATGGCAGCTACTTAGAATCCCTTCTATTTAATTTATGCATTAATGATATTGCCTCGGCCGTTAAATCCAGCCATGTGTTAATGTACACTGATTATGATAAACTCTTTTCTTCCTTCTCCTTGGAATCGCAATCGTGTGAGGTTCAAATTGACTTAAATTATTCAGTTACACGATGCTCGTTAAATGTTATGAAATTAAATGTAAAAAAATGCAAGAAGCTTTCTTTCTCAAGGAGGAAGTCATTCAATACTGAGTATTTCAGTTGGAAAACGTAGATTCATTGATCGATTTACGGCTTCTATTTGACCAAAGATTACGTTTCTATTTACACATTGAACTCTCTTTACCAAAAGTTATGCTGGCGTTAGATTTCATTAGGGGGTGGTCCAATCAGCTTAAGGATTCCTATATTGCAAAAACGCCACACATGTGCTTAGTTAGTATTTAAGTATGCCTCTGCTGTGTCTCCTACAGATGTTATACAGATTCAATACAATCGGTCTAAAAGCAATTGTTACTGTTTGCCCTTAGGAATTTAGGTTAGGACCCGATTGTCTTTTTGCCTCTTTATGAAAGTGGATTGCTTCTGTTAGCGTTAGCGTTCCTTAAGAAACGATTTATAGATTTATGCTTGGTGTTTCCTTCCCAATTAAGTTAATAAATGCTACCATTGATTCGCCCATATTACTTGGTGAGATAAACTTTAATATCCCCAATCGCCTCTCAAGGAAATTTTTTTCATTAAGCTTAGTCAATGTGAATATAATTATGAGCTATTCAATCCAGTCAGTTTGCAGAAAGCTACATGATATCTATTACTTAATCCCTATATCGGACTCTTTAAAGTCTATCAAAACAACTATCCTTAATACGCGCAATTTGCCTATGTCGTATTTAAACTCACTTGCAATCTTAACATCTCACTATAATTCGAAAATTAACTGAATTGGTTTACTGTTATCGGATTTCGAGCTTTGCAATGGCTTAAGGATTCACGCGCAAGTTGGATCTGCACCAGTTGTAAGTGTGCCTCAGTGCTCTTCCTTATTTATTTATTCGTGAATTAGTATTTTTTTTATTCATTTCTCTTTGTATTAGTTTTTAATAAAAATTAATATAAGATTTACTTCTAAGAGACAATTGAAGTTGGCTGTTAACTTATTTTAGCTAAGTTTCCTATGTAAACAAATAATAAATAAATAACTATATATAAATAATTACCGATATTGTAAATGTCAACTATGGATTGAAATAGCGCTTTAGCGAGTCAATATTTGTCGTACTTCCTATGTTACAAGTAAAAATATTTCGGATTTTCGTTCAGATTTTCTTTTGAGGAATACGTAGCATCACGGCAAAATTAAATATTAAAATTTGTTGCTATCCACTTTGATTTCGGTGAAAGGAATTTAATGTGCAAATGTTTTCCTTATATATCGAAGTATTGCTTCATTGACTTTCGATGTAAAATGCTACATATTCCCCGCCCGTAGTACGAAATACCAAGTAAATTTTCGTAACCAAGTAAATTCTAAAAGCAATTGGTCTGGCTGTTCGGTTCGTCCGCTAAGTTATCTCGTGAAAGTATAAGTACCTCTCTGCCTACCGTCTCCTTAGCATAGGTGTGGTATAAGCATGTGTAAAAATATCTTCTCTTTATAAACATGTTTTAAACCTTCACACAACATGCCTACTGTTGAGTAAGACATCATATGCATATATAGGGATCTTATATTCTCTATATTTATTTTTGGTATTATTCTTATGCTTCCTATATACGAAATCATTTACTGGCATATTAACAGTTACGTCAATATGCAAAGGTTTGCACATTGAATTTTTGTTGGTTTAACTAACACTTTAAATAACATTCCAATATATTTCCTTTTCCTTACCAGCATAGACATACACCTAACGGTCTTCTATGTTATACGTATTGTGTCTTAAACGAGATCATTTGCCTAAACGTATATTCGTGGACAGACATTGCATACGTAGACATGTACATAACGAGCTAGCATTCTCTATATTTATCTTTGCTTCTTACAAGCAAAATCATATACCTAAATCGCTGACTATCCACCTGAGTGGCCGAACAGGCAAGAGCCTCCACTAGCAACTCAATGGTCGTGGGTTCAAATCTCAAATGCGGTAGAGCGTTTAATA
The DNA here is from genome assembly GCA_000688715.1 of Glossina pallidipes. NCBI lineage: Eukaryota > Metazoa > Arthropoda > Insecta > Diptera > Glossinidae > Glossina > Glossina pallidipes. The sequence continues at coordinate 1,223,222 of KK499828.1, forward strand.
AAGCCGAAAGCCTTAGATGCTAGTACTTTAAGATTTTAGTCTTAGAGTTTATTCTCTGGCCAAAATTTATGATAATAATAATAATAATAATAATAATAATAATAATAATAATAATAATAACACTGTCTTCTTTATTAATAAGTTACAGCTAGCCTATTGAACTGTTGTTATTATTTGGGGATTAACGGTTACATATGGCAATATATGTATTTTCTTACCGAGCCATAGTTTCCATATGCATGTATGCTCACACATTTCAACTATAAGTAGCATACATATTTACTAATGCATACATAAGTAAGCAATGATATATTGCTCAATAGTATAAAAAAATTCACTATATGTAATAAAAAGAAATATGGATATTCGATATGCATACGTAATTCGATAATATATACGTAAGAAATATATATCTGAATAAGATTAATACAACAAACAAAAAATGTAACATAAACATTTGTGGTGTATAAATTTGCTTACTGAAACATATAGATATGTAACTCGCAGAAAACGACTGCTATTAATTATAATGATGAAGATGATAGTATTAATGGTCTTGTCGTGGCTATTGAAATTAATCGACGTTGTTGTGTGTGGCGGCTATCAATTGTTTACATGACAACACTGGAAAGCTGAATGTAAGCTGCTGTTGCGCGCGATGTTACCAATGATGGTGATGATAATGAAGTTGTGTTATAATTGTAAGATTGAGGATAAATACGGTTGTTCTATGTACGTATATGTGTGTGGCATCGTTATGCTTTGACATCGGCAATTACCTCATCAATTTAAATTAATTAATAAAGTCGTTTAGCACAATAAGTCCACAGTTGTGTCAAACATTAAATTATTTGTTTGTGTTTCTCTTTTCATTATAGCTTAATTGAACGTGATAACATATTTTTATTGTATGAATTGTCACAATGTCATTCAGTTTTAACCATAAATCTTTTTTTTCCATAACATATTAAATGAACATATTTAATGTATATAAAATTCAAAGTCAATTGTAGCACGTTTAGTCAGAATTATGTGCCGTGTGTGTAGCTTTTATTTAAATTGGTCAAAATAAATTATTATTATAAGCATTATTTATTGGTTTTCTAGTTGTTCTTTTCTTTCGGCATTTTTCACATCGCATTCACTTAAATTTCAGAAGAAAAAAACAAGAATGCGACTTTAATAATTATTGAACTTTTTTTTATTACAACTAAAAGATAACTAAATCATTGTTACAAGGCACATACGTGAAGCAGAAACTTCGCATATCAATCTCATTTCACCTTCAAATGTTCTTTTTTTTTCTTTAAAAAAAAAAAACTTTTTCTTTCTGCTGGGCTTGGTCCATCGTTCTCTCCCTACAGCCTTTTTTCTTCCTTTTCCTTTTCGTATGTATTTAATTCGTATTTTTGAAAAAGATACATTCAGTATTTGTAGACAAGCCGAAAGCCTTAACGCTAGTGCTTTAAGACATTAGTCTTAGAATTTATTCTCTGGCTAAATTTACAATAATAATAATAATAATAATAATATTTGTAGACACATTATGTCTGTTTATATTATTATTATTATTATTATTATTATCTAAATTTAGCCAGAGAATAAATTCTAAGACTAAAGTCTTAAAAGCACTAGCATCTAGGGCTTTCGGCTTTTTATTTATTTATTTATTTTTTTTATTAATATTATTATTATATTTTTATTATTAAAAACTTTACCGCACTTGAGGTTTGAACCCACGACCATTGAATTGCTAGTCGAGACTCTTGCCTACTCGGCCACTCAGGCGGATCTGTTTATATTATTTGTAATTTTCTATTAAATTCGATTTCTTTCTATTTTCTCTTCCCCATTTTTACGATTTCTTTTTATTTAGATTTTTTCTTCTCCCTGAACTTGATTGTAGGTTTTTCTAAACGTCCATTCCCTACAGGAGTGAGATCAGCAAACTCCTTACTGCAGGGTTGTATCTGTAACAACTTTCACCTAATACAACCACATGTTACAAAACCTTAGCATCATTTAGTGGTTTGCATAGCTTGGAATAACAGATAAAAAAAAGAAAAATTTTTGATTTTGACGTCTGAGTTAAGTACGTAACCGAAAAATTGGATTATTTCATTGGGAATATTTTTTAAAGATATATTTTCTATATCGTCTACCCCTTAACCCGTTCGTGGATGTATTTCCTGCACCAAATACTTAACGACATTGTCACTTATGTAATCTTCTTCCGTGATATAAACTGAAATTGAGCCCGCTCTAGCTACTACAAAGTTAATCATCTACAGCCTGTCAGAAATGCTTGAGTTACAAAACAGTTTATGATTTTCTACATATCTTTTAAAGAACTTCGGGTTTTAAAAGTATATAAGAAAATATTCCACCTCGAAGCTTCAGTGGAGAAATCATATTATGTTTTTCATGTACCAATTTTCCTATATAGCAAAATATCTTCTCTTCTTTATCCAAAACGTTTGTTTTACGATCCCATAATTAACTTTTGAACTCAAAAATTTCATTCCTGGCTAGGATCGTCTAGTCAAGAATGTTCACATAGGCAATCATGCCTTCTATAATAATTTCTGACTGTAAATACAATCAATATACAGATGGGAAGTCTAAGAAAACTAATCATAGGAAACTTTTTCAGCACTGAGCGTCGCATAGCGTTGTATGTACATAGAGAATAAATTAATACAGTTGTCTAAATCCTTTTCTACCTAAAAATAAATTCGCTATGTAGACGGGAAGCCCAGGAAAACTATCACTAGGAAGCTTTTTTGGCACTAAGCTTCGCGTAGCGTTATCTGTTCGGAGGATATAAATTAATACATCATTTGTTGCAGCTATGGACTTAATACAACTTTACTGAGCATTCAAAAGTTCATTAAGAAAACATCGATTAATTTCGCAATTAGGTTTATTGTATTCCGTTGCAAAATTTTTTAGGAATTTTTTTGTATTCAAAGAACATTTAATTAGTAAATGATAGGAATGGGACTCTGCAATGTACACGCAAAACAATATATAAATAAATATTAAAGCACACTAACTTCCCATAATAAACAAAAATAATAAAGATTGGAGAAATATAAAACATGGAGCTCGACACACTAAGGCAATATTCTAAAACAACATACTGGACCCACTTAATGTTAATATTTTTGATATTTGGCAAAAAAGGCAAAATCAATTAACACAAAAATCAATTACTTCAAAATTTGTCAAATTGCATTTCTTCACGACTAGTCTTGAAATCTCTAAACGTCAAACGCAAGCTAGTAAAATTACATTACCTACTCGGAATCTCTATAAATCGGACTAATAAATAAAACTAAAAAAAATAAAATATGATCTTACAAATCGAATAATTGGATCGAAAGAATAGGAAAAATGATCACAAATGTAGATGGAACAATTACCAAAGCAAAGAATAAAGTAATAGAGAGTATAAGAAAGAAACAAGAGAAACAAAGGGTTTAGAAAAAAGGATGGAAATATTAACAAAGTATTAAATACTGACTAGAATACACTATTAGAAAAATTAAACATACTTTACAAAAAGCTCAAAGACAAAAGAATTTATAGCAAGTGAAGAAATTATACTAAACCAATCACTAGAGTAAAAGAATGACACAAAAAGCACAGAGGAAAATGGCACGGTGGCAGAATTTAACATCGAATTAGCTGCTAAAACCATATCCATATTTTAAGATAGTCATAGAGAATTATGTGCCTTTCTGAAAATATTAGAAATAACAACATACTTTCAGGAACACCTAACCCACAACTAGGAGAAAACACATTTTACTGCAAACTCAGTTCGACTGTCCAAACACCGTTAAATGCTAGGGATCCTCCATATACATACACAGTGCTTGAATAATAACTATAAACAGGAATCAAATCCACCGTGACTGTACCACAAATACACTCTACATTAGCTCAACTAGCACAAAAAGGCAATATTACCCCACACAAAGATAAAATACTTAATTTAATTTCTGTGCTAAATAACCTCCAGTTTAAAGAATTGGAAAGACTGAACAAGAGAAACCCATCACGAATACTTGCGGACTAGCGATCTGCAAAAATTTTCAGGACCACACAACCAAAAAACTTTTCAAAAGTAATAAATATTCCGCTAGTATACGAAAAACAATAACTCCGAAGATTAACGTTATGAAAATAAAAAACAACACAAAAAGCCTCAGCCATCCTATGAACAATAATGATAATAATGTAAGATACTAAAATTGTAGAAGAATGACAATTATTATAGTAATCAATACAACAACTACTCACCAAACCGTTATAGCCACTCTTATAACCATAACTATATTAACAACAACGGCATTTACCAAAATAACAACACAAATTGCCGGTATAACAAAAACAATAAAAATTACTACAACAACAATAATAATTAAAACAATTTAAGATATAACGATGATAATTTCAACACAAGTCAAAGAGGGGACGGTAGAAAACCTTCACCACAAAACATTACCAAATAGAATAGAATAGAACTAATATAATCTTTGAGAACAGTGCTACAACCGATATGAAATAATCAACCGTTCGGAGATATAATAACGAAATCGTAGCAATCGTGGACACGGGAAACGTCAGCTTGCCATCTATACAAAGATAGAAGCACATCATACAATAGACGCTGAAACGTGCTATCTTAGAGGAGCAGGTTCAGGCCAACTTCCAACATTAGGATATATCGAAATACCAAGCACTATTAACCATATCATATTAAGAATAAAATTCCAGCTCGTCCTGGCACAATAACTTTTGGTTGGAATCGTCACCAGCGTTGGTTCTTTGTCGATATTGCTACACGTGTTGACAGCACTTTTTGCTTGATCATACAAAGAAAACGGAGAAAAAAGAAAAAGTGGCGAATTCAAACTGAATTTTGTTTCTTTTTGGCATCAAGGTGACCGTTCAAATTTTGTTGATATGTTAGCCTATGCCATGTTAATTTTCAAAGTCTCATAAAGAAATTTTCCGAGCACAACTTAATATAACCTCCCCATCGTTGGAAAGGCTATTAATAGAGGATTCACGCTGTACTGGTTTCATTCTTTCACAGGGCATGGTTTGCGCACAGTAGCTCAGCAAACTTTCGCTTTATCAACCTCATTTATGACATAGTGTAAAAATGTTGTCCTTTCAAATATTAATTCATTTACATGAAGTCATGTTTTGTTTATAATATTTTGTAAAAATATTCTCGAAAAGTTTTATTTTAATTATATTTTAACTTAAATCCCTCCCAGATTTATTTTAATAGAACTCTGTTAACGGCTTAACAGAACTCTGTAAAAAAACTTGGTTTGTGTCTTTGCTAGCTAAATTTAAATATAACAAAACACCCTTTGTATAGAGGTATTTGAAGAAAGTGTGTACTTGCGACATGAACGAAATATGATAAATATATTGCTAGATGATAAATATATCCTAATATTTGTGTTACTATCCTTGATTATTATGTCAGTGCTGTTGATAGTATTCAATATTATCTCCAGTCGTTCCATGGAATCGAAGATTTTATTCTTCGTTAATCTCACCAATTCTGTACCAAATATTCTTCGATGATAAACGAATAAAAACATAAACAAAATCATATAATTCATCTGCCCTGCTTCAGCCACGTCAGGATTGTGTTCAACTAAAACCGCGATCAATGTATTCAACGACTTTATCATCAGTATTTCAGCGTCATCAGTTTCAGCAACATCCCGCGGTCACCTTATGGTAAATAATCAAAAAATTTATATTATCGTAAGTTACAAAGCGTATAAATATGTATTTTTTCCCTTCTATTCTTAACGGAACTTAAGTTGAACCTTCAATGAAAGTAACTATATTATTATCCTATATTAAATTTCGTGCCTCCAGATAAAATGTAGGCGAACGGAGACTACATGTGGGGTAGGATACAGACAAGCTGGTTACCTTTGCTTGTCTATTGATAGGGTAATAATCATATGTGTATTCTTCTTAATAGAAACCGTCTGCGGTTTATACATGATCGTTTCCATGATCAACAGTTCGAAGTTACTTCCATTTTGGCGAACATTACAAATTATTTAAAGGTTGTAAATCAAATATAAACATTGGTATAGGATACATAGACGGAATATCATTCGAGTAATTAATTTATAATAATTACCGAAAAGAATGTCGTGAACTTATTCAAAATATTGGGCCAAGAACTTGTTCTGGTGCAGTGCCAATACTCATCTTTACCATTTAAATTGCCGCTTATTACGAAATTCTCTTCTGGTTCAAAACTTCTCGCAAGAACATTTTAAATTTAATATTGAACTCATCTGAAAAAAATCAACCACAAAAAGCGATAAGTAAATCGTATTAAATTTCCAATGGCATTACGATAATCCGTTGGATTTTTTTTTTATCGATAGGAAGTCGACTTTCGAACCAATTGTTCGTCAATCTTGCTCCTCAGAGATAGCTTCTCCTGCTCAATTTATCTATTATTTGTATATAGAGCGAACTACCTAGACAGGCGCTGTCTGTACACCTTACGATGGAATTGTCATGACGATGAGCATTCTTACAGTTTCTGGAGCAAACAACACATTTTGAGCTTATGTGCGACTATTTGACAGTTTCGACAACAACTTGTGTAACGTCGGCGTATACTAATCTGGAAGTCGTTTCGGTTTTTTGTTGCCATTGTCCGTAACAAAAGGACAATGATCTGTAAGAAAAAATAGCACAACACCACTAATTAAACTTCTTTTCTTCATGGTTCTTTTCTTCAAGTAGAATCCCTAATAATAAGAAAAGAATTATATGCACATTATGCTCACTAATATATTGACATGCTTTGACATGAAATAACAAAGTATGACAAGAGATGTGGGCGGAAAAGATAATGGAAGCAGCATACTTTTCTAAAAATTATTGCAAAATTAAACTAAAAAGCTACATTAATGCTACTGTTAAATTAAGCTAAAAACTACATCAAAAAGAATTGCAAAATTAGACTAAAAAAACTACATCAATAAATAAACAAATTAAAAAATTTTGCACAAAACTCTTTTATTGTTAAGTTAACAAAATAATATTCAAATTTTACTCACAAAAAAACATGAAAACATCATTACAACACCCGGCGGAAAAATTAAAATGTTATGGGTTCCTAGTCATATAGGTTTATTGGGAAATGAGCAGGCTGATCGAGCGGCAAAGTATGCTGCTTCTGCACCTCTAATTATGGATGATGTCATGGAAAAGTTGGATCTTCAAAGATA
>KK499828.1:1230894-1339109 GCA_000688715.1 Glossina pallidipes
ATTTACTTCATTAGTCTAAAATTATAATAATAATAATAATAATAACATATTTATGACCTACTGTTAATAAAAAAATGCGATTAAAACGCATTTATCTTAAAACTTTGCGTGGTATAAAATTACCAATTTATTTCATGTCGAGGATTTAGCTCGTCGTTGTCCGGGGATTCTCCCAAGAAATTTACATTTTTCGATAACCAACGAGTGAGCAATTACCTACTTGAGTTTTGTAGTATATTGGATTACCGATGAATTACGATATAACTTTCGATTAGTTCTTATAACCATAAAATTTATTAAAACGAATGAATTCCTAAAGTAACACCCGAATTTAGCAAGCAAAACGTGTACAATTTATATGAACTTCCTTGATTGAGCTTTTAACATGTCTCGTTGCTTGTATTCTTTTATGATTATAGCTTAATTGCCTGATAAATTAAGAATAAAGCTATTCCTTGATTTTATGTTTAAAAAGTGTAATATGTTACGTCCTAAGAGATGGATTAAAGACGTTGCTCGTGCCCCGTCCAAAAGAACACAAAACGGAAAAAGTCTGTCCCCCGATTGGACGATGGCGGATTCGGACTTCCTACAACGTTGTCTCTCTAAACTTCACCTTGTCACAATTAACAAACGGACGTTTACTGATCGGATTGCCCCAAGCCCGTCGTCTTTTACGTAACCTTAAAATGATTATTTTGTCTTAAGTTAACTTACACTAGCAAACCCTCCCCATCCCCCTCCCACTCGAGAACGAAAATGTATGAATTCAAAACCGGGAACGACTTTCAGTCCACACAACTTAAAATAAGAAAGCAAATAATGTTGGTAAAAATTGCGATTAAAACCTTTTCATTAACCAGAGTTAAAAACTGGCTAAGAATTAGCGCAACAAGCCCTGAATTCTGGAAGGATGTATAGCGAATGGATGTCGCTTCGGGTACGTTTATTTGACGAGCTACCAAGCCGATTAGGCTACCTAAGTTTCGACCGCAGGGTTACAGAATGCACTCTTTTTGATAAACGAATACCATTCCGCACACTTAGGAAGCAATTCCAACGTGCGAGACGGTCCAATACAGTGCCTAAATTAATTTACGCAACCGCTTGTGAAGAGGAAACGGAACGAATTTTGTTGTTAGCAACCGCGATGGGCTCCCTGTGTATATGGGGTTATTAAAGGCAAAAAGCCATTGGTATACAGGTTACCCTAATCACTTGGAGGCAGTGTTTGGGAACCATGATTAATTCATTCTTTGCTGGACAGGATGAAGGCACCCCTCCTGATATTAGGATGGCATCTGCTCCTCCTTTGAAAGAATATTAATTGGGGTATACTGTGGTCCAAAAAAAGCGTCGGGTATAGATGCAATAACAGGAGAGATGACGAAAAACATTTGGAAGGTTATTCCGGAACGTGCGCACATGACTTAAGGTCGTTATCTACCGGAAGATTATTCTCCAAACCAATGGAAAGTCGTCCGGGGATGCATTTCTCTTGAGGTCGCCTCGTAAGCGGAGGAGTGAACCTCCATGTCAGCGTGGCATCAGTCTTCTCCCAGCCCTTGGAAAAGTGTTGCAGAGGGTGATGCTTGAAAGACTTACTCAAAATCCTGTTTTAACTCGGCCTGATAGGTGATTTGAATTCCGTAAGGGCTTCGTACCAACAATGCTTGCATACATGTGCAAGCATACAGCGCATGTAATATGCAACATGTACTAGGCATATTCGTTAACTTTGAGAGTGTCTTGATCACCTTACATGAGACAAGCTACTTGCCAAACTGAGAGGAGTTAACTGATTGGAAATTAAATTCTGGGCTAGTTAGTTCTCCCAGAGAAACGAATGTTTATAAAGCGGCATTGTTTATAAAGTTGTGGTAACAGGTTGTGTAACGTACACTGTCTATATCCTTCCTTCTGTAGAAAGCTATTAACTGCATTAAATTTTAGGGCAACTTGAAAGTGCCACTTTAGGAGAACTGGAGGCGTGTGAGCCATGCGTACGTGCCATAGTTGTGCCAGCTAGTTCGTGAAATGTGGAAGGGGTTACAACTAAAAGAACAGAATGTAGTTACACTTTAACCGTCAATTGAACGGACATAACCTAATCTATCGAACGGGCATCCATTATACCTCTGGGCATTTCTATATCCGCCCTGCCTATGCTCTCCTTCGGCTCATGATGTCTACGGGATACATTGATGTTGGGTCCGAAGACCCCTCTAACCTTTCCTATATATTAAATTACTGTTTTAAATATTTTAAATGTATTAAAATGCTGTTTATTTAATTTTATTTTTCTTTTACTTTTTATACAGAATGTTTTATTTTAAAATGTATAAGAGGTATCGTTTAATTTATTTAAATGTAAATATCTATGCATGTATGGATGTAACTAAATATGTAAATAAACACGTATATGAATGCTTTTATTATACTTAACGTATATAACACTACAAATGACGATGCTGCTTTTATTATGACAATTACGTTACAGAGTCCACGTTAATATCACCGATGATTACGTATTTGGAACAACAAAAATCTTCACCAGGCCCAAGTTAATTTTGCTACGACACTGCACTTAACGTTAAAGTTGTGTTAACGCAATTGTTGGTTAATTTCTTCCATGCATAGTAAAATATATTTGGCTTCATTATCCTCGTTATTTCGTATGCCACGAACTAGATCAGGTAAGTTTTTATCAAACATACGTTCAACGTGACCTTTTGCTTTCTTTTTATTATATAGTTACATTTATTGGTCACTGGGTACTATCTGTTGAATTGTTTGCCAACAAATTTTAAAAATAATTGATTACTTCTTCCAAAGACGATAAGAAGTTTCTTATTTGAATGTAAATAACAAAGAGTAAGGATAACCCACCACAGATTTATTTCAAAGGGAGTTCGTTTATTTTTCATTTATATAATTATTTGTCTGTGACACATTTCCTGATGTTCTGTCTGGTTAGGCTTTGGTTGATTTGTGAGTACAAATAAACGACAGTTTCTGTAATTGTTCTGCTGTAATTCATCGTAGTGTATATACTAATTTTATATATAATTTATTCATTATAAAATATTTTTACATGGAACACTTTAGTTGAGATATTCTCTACTTAATCTAAATTCTTATAGGTTTTCTCAAGAATCAATTCAATAACAAGTTTCTTTTTCCTTTACTTCAATGGAGTTTACTTTCCCAAGTTGTAGTTGTGATTTTTTATCAATCCTTTTCTATTTTTTTATTATAGAACATTGTTCTTCTAAAACTTTTCATAATACTTTATTAGAACTTCACCACCATTTGTTTATAAATGTTCCCTTTTACTAATCATTTTCTACATTGTTCACTTGTGGGATAAAAACAGTTTCTTTTTCTTCTTCTTGAACTAAAAATCCGGTCACAAAAAATCCAACAACCTCCTTCGTCCTTAATCGCCATCCTCTTCCATTGAAAATCAATAACAAACAAAAACCGACAAAAATGGTGTCAAAATTATGACACCATTAAACTCTTACTCCTGCGACAACTTGACAATCCTGTCAATGCGTGGTTAAAGTCTTTTTTAAGAAAAAATAAAGAAACAAGACTGCTAAGGTAAAACCTCATATTACAGTTGCCCGCAAGCATCTATCTGCGCATCGTTAGTTTGGAATATTATTATATGTCGTTTGCCAAGACAGCTAGAGAGGAAGACGGCTAGTGAGTATACGAAGTCCATGTTTATTCTGTTGACTGGTTCCACATTGCTGCAGTTTCATCCATAGACTCTATCCCACACCAAGTTTCAGGTTATATGGAAACTGACGCAGTCTGTCCAGGGGTTTTTCTTATACTTCTTTCATTATTTTCTTGCACTTTTTTCTGGTGGAATGGGTGTCAAGAGCCGCTGGAGCAATCTCCCAGCTTCGATCTAACAGTGAAAACGGTCTATTGCGGGAGTTTCCTGATGGCAATGGTTGTTTTCAAGGATCTCGGGAACATTAAATATTTGAGGTGTTAGACCACGCTCTAGTCAGAGGGTAGGATATTCTATATACACATTTTTACTCTGGAACTGCAAGGCAGCCTCCCTTGCTTCTTGTGGGGCTTGAGTGACGTCTTTTCACTCCACCGGCCACCGTAGGGTTGACTTAAACACTTAGCTACAATAGACTACAACGCAATAAATGGAAATTTTCAATATCTTTGTGATATATTGACTTTATACTGATAGACTTTTGTGGCTTTTATATTGACAGAGTTTTATTATTATTATTATTACTATTATTACTATGAATTTAGCCAGAGAATAAATTCTAAGACTAAAGTCTTAAATCGCTAGCATCTAAGGCTTTCGGTTCTATTAAAAACTCTACCGTACTTGAGATTTGAACCCACGACCATTGAGTTGCTCTTAAGAGACTCTTGCTTACTCGGCCACTCAGACGGATTGACAGAGTTTTAATAAAGTAAAAATGCATTATTTTAATTAACTGAAACAGGGTTTCAATTGAAAATCGACGACTATTTCTACGAACTTACCAGTTTTGAGCTTATACGTCACAAAAAGACTATTGATCCAGGACCTAGTGCTATTGATATATATCAAGAAGGGTTTGAAAGTCAAAACTTTATTTAACTTAAATAGTGTTGGTGCAGCTGAATATGTTGCTCTTGAAATTCATTTTATTAATTTATTGTCTAATGTTTTGTAAATAAATTTATAAAGTATGAATTTAAAGGCTACCGGATAACTTAGATCATATGCCCGGTTATATTGAAAACTCTACCGCACTAGCGATTTGAACCCCTGAAGAAATATGACCGCACCTCTCAACGCTCACTGAGAATTCTGGAATTAGATTTGGGTATGTATGTAGATATACTTAATCTTATTGAACTTTTCTTTTCTATGTTTTTCTTGTTACTTGTAATTGATAGTGTATATATCTGTATTTTACGTTTCAAGGTTTCTTAAAATTGTTAAAATACCCTTCTAGTCTATCATATAATTATGTTAACTGATTGAGCATTAAGACACTCATAGTTTTCTTAGATAAGTGGTTTATTGTACTAAATTGTATATTATATTTATGATATTGTTGAATAATATCGATTTAATTTATTTAATTTGATGTTATGCATTCTTGGTTTAATTTTTTATCTATATTAATATAGGCAAAGCAACGGTGCTGGCACAAAATAAATAAAGCAAGAGTTCATTTTTTTAGCGTTCCCATCACCTTCGTTGCTATCAGGTTACCATTTTACAATGCATTGCAACATATACATGTCATATCGACGGCCATAAAATCACCCCCAACCGGTTAGTTAGAAAAGCTTTGTCTATCCATCCTGCTCTTCGATAGAATAGTAAATATATGTGTATTCTTTTGTTTGTAACTGTCCGCGTGACCGACGAACGTGCTTAACCTCCCATTACCACCGATTTAGCGTTTCAAGACACATGTCAATAGTTGGATGGTCTAGGTTTGTAGCCAACCAATAGGTTTTTCAAAAATAATATATTGCCAATTTACAGGCATTGTATATCCTTGAGTTACATAAGAGATGGCTCCCAATATAGGGTCCGGCTTCTTCAGGAATTCGGGAATATTGCATACACATATTTTGCATAAGCAATCTGGTCTTTAAGGTCTTTTTCTGTTGCAGGCTGCTGATGCAATGACGTTGCACCATACTATCCGCAGTACTCGTTTATTTACAATTGTTGTGTCATGAATAAAGCAACGCAAAGAAGTATGTGACTTTAAAAAACAAAAATTCAATAAATAAGCACAAATCGAATTTAGCCAACTAGCGTATTTTGCATTCACTTTGACAAGCTGATCGCAACTGCTGTTCTACGCTTGTTGTTGTTTTTATAGTTGATGATGGCAAAGTTATTACGAATCTCGTTGTTGCCATCTTCTTCGTTCGTTAATGTAATTAATCTAATCACGGCTGTTATGCCTGAGGACTCACTGTAGCTGCTACCGAAGCAAACACTTGAGATTTGAAGCTGTGAACTTTCACTATTCACAATTTTTACCTACTAGGTTACTCGTCCAAATATAATTACGGTTGAACTTAATGTCCCAATTAAAAGCACGAATTGGCCGATCATTTCTTTCGTATGCTGCGTTTAACCCAAAGCAATATTTGCTATACGATCAGACATTGTAATAGATGGTAGATCCAAGAAGAACTAAACACATAAACCCACGATCAGAATATTCAAAATACAAAGAAAATTTTACTAGCTGTATGTACGAACTTTCTCTTACCAATTACAATAGTTGAGCTGATAATTTAGTATTTCACTGTTTTCTCTTTCGTTTTATATATATACATGGGCGATAATTCTCTTAAACTATCACACTATATCAAAAATTTACAAAGCAAAAGCTGAAACTCCTCGAACGTTAAGTCACTAGGTCTTTTTTATCCGTAAGCGATTTCCACTGGCATTACCGTGATTGCAGTTCCAGTCTTCTCGTCCTTATTACACCGACTTCTTCGAAAGCAACTTCTGTTGCGCTTGGATTACAAAGAAGTGCGTCTTCAATCAATCTTCTCTGCCATATGTCATGTTTGGCGACATATTTCTGGCAGAGAAAGGAAACATTACCTTTTTAGTCAATTTGAGTCTGCAGCCCATGTTCTTCCCAGCTCACCCTTAGGAAATAAACTGATTAAGCTATTTAATGAACTCAACTTGAGAACCTGCTGCAATGCAAATAAGTTTTTGAAACGAATTCGCACGCATGTTTATCCAACTTGACCTTTCCACCTAGGTGCGAGTCGAAGTGACAGTTGCAAATTATCGACGAAGGTTAAGATAACATGACCGCAATTATTAAATTTTTATGCCAATTATTTCTATTTGCATGTGCTATTAGGAACTTGTAAAGCTGAATAATCTCGCCTTCGTTGTAGGTTTCACTCCCAAACAATAAAGTTTGTCGGTGCTTTTTTTGTTTTCTAAGATTATGTTCTTACCACTTTGTTGTGGTTTTTAGAATAATGAAGATTTTGGTTGCAAGTCTTGAAAATCGATTTATATATAAATTATTTACAAAAACTCATATTTACAACATCTCAATGTATTTTTGGTCTTGTCCGTTTAAATTCTACTATTCAGCTCTCTTGACCCGACTGTCGTTAAGCTCTTCCTCAGTCGCCATTAGTACGAAGCTGCTTTACTTTAGGAAGTCGGCAGGCAAGGCCCACTTGACTTTGATTTTAACATTTCAAGAATTTCGTTTTCCAAAAATGCAGGTAGTTTCCATGCAGACTCATTTTATTAATAGCTATTTCGTAGTAATACTTTGGCTCTTTTATCACATGCTGCATTTCTGCAAACGAACATCTGCCAAAAACTTGTCCTAGAAATTTCTCACTCGATATTATTGTTACAGACAACACATGCCATTTTTTCCGTGAAAATTATTAAATTTTCGGTTATATAAATTAAAAGCTGCATGTTGAAGAGAAGCATTTGAATTAAATAGAATAGAAATGCATATGAAGGAATTAAAATACGCGTTTCCAACGTAACGAGCCATATGTCTGTAGAATTGGTATAGAGATCTTGACTGAGGACCGATTCCTTCTGATATCGCCCACCATTTATTTTTTTTCTTTTTAAATTTATTGAATAATTGTTTGAAAGTTTGGAAATTGAAAACGATTTCGCTTCATAAATTAAAAGGTATGTATGAATTGGAATGTATGTGCTCTTGGCAACCCTTTTGGTTGGGTAGAATGAAATTTCGCTTTTCTTAATGTTTATTCTTTGTTATACCTTTCACTAATAAATTTGTATACTACCTGATCGTATTGTTTTATATGATCATATTGTTTATATAAGAAAAAGGCAAGTTCCAAATAAAACTGAATTGAATGAAATATATACTCAAAATTATTTAAGTGATATTGGAATATCAAACAATGTCTTCACACCATATACATGAAATCTTCAAGAATCTGGATGAATCTATCAAGCATTTATTATTTGATTAAACATATATTTGATAAAATTTATTCATTCAATTTTCCATATCACACACGAGCAAAGTCTACATAGGGCCTATTTATGTTATATTATTATACTCATAACCGAAGGATGAGAAGGATATTCATTTTATCAAAACGTTTGCAATGACCAGAAGAAAGCCCCAGAGTCCCTATAAAGTATATATACTCTTGATCAGCATCAAATTTACATATGGACAATGCTATAGTATTTCTGCCAAAATGAAATAAATCAGCTGCTTCTAATAAAATTTTTGCTGTGTCATAATAAAATTTTTTTTCAAAACCTTTATAACGTACAAGCAAGTTTTAAAAATCCCATAAAGAATATAAATTCTTGACCCGCTTCAAATTTACAATGCACCTAAGCATGTCCGCCCATTCGTCTGTTCATCTGTCTGTGATGAATGTGAAAATAACCCAAATTTTTCAAAGAACATGCCTATAACTCCCACAGGTGTATGTAAGAACAACTGTGAATGCCTTTGGTTTCGTTAGTTACACGTAAAGTACAACATACACAACATATCAATTTCCACTTTTACTCTGAAAAAAAAACTCAGCTGGACCCATCCAATATTTTAGAATACGAAATTTTTCTTTTTTTCCTTTTTTTAGGATCACGTTGATGGATATAAAGAAGAACCAGAGCAACCTTTAAAAGTGAATACAGCAGCAATTATTATTTTGAAGTGTAATATTGGGGATGCAAAGTAGTTGTGTGAAGCCCTAAATATTAAAAATTATTCCATTAGGTAAATTTCTATTGAAATTGAACTTTTCGCTAAATTGATTTTCATAAAATATGCGATCTATTCACATGTAAATGTGAATACTTTATTTATGCCATTAAAGCAAAGAGGCCCTACAAATCTGTGTTTTCTTGTCTTGATACCCAAAATCTCTCTGTCATCAAAAAACATCTCGTAAGAATGGGACTACAATGTTTACACGTCAAACTCGCCGAGAAGAAAGGCTCCAATAATAACCCAACTTTTATCATCTTCGCCGTGGACTTGCAACGAAGTATATGAGAGTATGCCAGCATTTCCAGAAATCGGAGCAATCGGAAATCACGCAGTAGGCAAATGTTTGGCCACATTGCTGCTCACTGTAAAGTTAATATATTTTGCGTGTATTGCGCCAAGCCACGTAGCACAGCAAACTGTAAAGTATCTACCATGAACCAACCATCTAGAAAGTATAAGAGTGTACATCAATCTTATTCAGAACAATGTCCTCAATATTAACCAGATATCTTGCCAAGTTCGTAGGCATCAGCCTAACATCAACAACAGCAGTTCAAGCTAGAAGTGTAAGAATAACTAAGCCAAGACATTCCGTCAAGACGCTGCTATAGCTTCTACAGGTTGAAATGCCCCGGAGGCTAGAGATTTTGTAAACAACAGCAGCATTATTCGAACAATTATCAAAGAAATTAAAAACATCACATTTTAATTCATAAATAGTCTTAAGAATTATAGGAAAGCTAACCAACTCGAGATCATCAGGAGTTTGACATCCAAATTTTTGTCATAATTAATGACGAATGCTACAGGCATCAGAAATAAACGTCTTGAATTATTTCAATTTCTTATTGAATATCACGTCCATATTCGTTTAGTGTCTGACACCTGACTTAAACCTGAAATAACTCATTACGAATTTTATATCTACAAAAATAACTGAGAGGATTCAGGATAAGGAGTCGTAGCAATCAAGTCGTAGCCTCAAAGTGCTACTTTGAGTATTTCCCCTAATGATCTTGGTGGACAACAAGGTGATTTACATACTCTGAAAGAGGAAGTAGTTAATAAATAACCAACTACAATGCTGAATGCTTTGAAGCAATAAATAAACGGTATGATAAAAACGAGCATCAGTCAATATTTTAGTAATTTGAATTTTCGAAATAATACTACTCTAATGAGAACAGTTCAGCGTTTTTTCCCATTACCTTAACAGGCCTAGGATGTGTTACTGAAGATTGGATCCCGTCAATCAGTTCAAATAGCCCTAATAATTTTATTATTCGGCTTGACAAAGTAAGTCAGACAATGTTTAAGTGAAATTTGAAGTTTACGGCTGATAGTTCAAGCTTACCAACAGAGCCTTTTATTTATGGGGTGAATACATTAACCAAAGAAACTTTAAGAAATAATTTCAACCTTTTATGCCAAAACGTTAGTAGCCTTTTTGAGGAAAAGTCAATGATTGGTTTTGGTGTTATCACTGATCAGTGAGTCCAATTGTGTAGCAGGATTTATTTTCAGCCCTTCGTAAGCAGTTTTTAGATACCCGTAGAGAGTTTGATATTATGGAGCTAATTCGAAATAGAAAACAAAACTCTAACGAGAAATCTGATCATTTCTACGATTCGATTTATGAATTAATAGGCAGGTTACACCATCAACTACAAGGTATATGTCGTAGGCGGGAATATTTCTTCCAGAACATAAACCACAATGATAGTAAAAGTATTGAACGAAAAGATAAGCGATCTATTAGACTCAGGAGTTTCGATTACTTTCGCTTATTTGCATAGGTAGTAAACCAGCAACAAAGTTCATTAAATCGGGGAAACCACGCAAAGTAATTAAGTCTTCTGTGAAAACAGCGAATGGTAAATCACGAGCTTTTGAAGGGTTCATAAAAAACATCATCAGGTTTCGAGGAATTGGGAAATGTTTATTATTCTATCTCTCTCATGTTCACTGTTTTTAGGTTGTTACTTTTGGAATGCCTTCAATTGGTTTCCGATAGGATTTGTCTCCGAAATACCCGATTATATAAAATAAGAAATAAGAAAAAGAAGACTGCTTCTATAATTCAAATGAAATGCAAAAGACGAAATTAAACAAAGTAACCAGTACTTTCCCTTCCTAGAGAAAAAATGGTCTAGGTAAAACGAATGTGCTGTCCCATTTTATCGATACGGATATAGCGAAAACAATAAAACAACGACATTACCCAGTCTCACCAGCTGTTGAGAAGTTGTACGATAAAGTGGGCATGTTGTTCAAGTTAGGGTTAGTGCAAGAATCCAATAGTACACAACATTCTCCAGTGGTGCTTGTCCACAAACCAAGCAAAAATCGCTTGTATGTGGATAGTCGGAAGCTAAATTCCGTTACCATGAAAGACGCCTAACTAATACCAAATATAGAAGGAATACTTAGCAGGTTGCCGAAAGCCCAATTTATAACTAGCTTAGACCTCAAGGACACATATTGACAAATTCCACTACATCCTGCGGCACGATTCCTAATATTCCTGATTGACTTTTATATTAATTTAAAGTTATAATTTTTTCTTATGTTATGCAACACAAACAATGTGTAAGCAAATGGGCAACGTGGACCAAATTTGCATAACGAAGTCTTCATTTACATAGATTATATCCTGATTAAATCAGACGATTTTTTTCGTCATCTTAAGGTACTAACAACTGTTACCAATTGTTTACGTGATTTTAGTTTAATCCTCAATGTATTAAAGAGTAATACTTAGGCGACGTCATTGGTAATGGTGTCATTCAAACGGATCCAGAAAAGGGGGAAGGGGGGCTATAGGGGATTTCCCGGTTCCAAAATTTATCAAACAGATTCACCGATTTTTAGAGGTGACGGGTTGATATAGAAAATTCATTAATAAATATGCAACTTTGGCTACACCTCTAAGTAATGAAGCTCAAAAATCAAGTTAACTTACTAACGGCAAGTCTTATTGAAGCTTTGCAATTGTCCGCTCTTGTCATATGTCGGTATTAATTAATCTCTTGAACGGATAAGACACTGTTACTACTGGCCTGGATTATTAAATGACGTTAAAGACTGTGTAAATTGGTGTGAAATTTGTAAAGCCATTGAACAGCCAAGTCTAGTTCTTAAGCTTCCTTTGCGTCAACCTATACGGTCAGACCGTTGATTTCAAAAATTCTATTCAGACATTTTAGGGCGGTATCCCCGTTCTTCTACCGGGTATATTGAAATACTGGTGGTATTAGATCATTATTCTAAATTTCTATTTTTAAAACCAGTTAAGAAAATTACCAGTGAAGTAATTTGCAAATTTTATGAAGAAGAGATTTTTCATATATATAGGGTTTTCGCGAGTGGGTAGTATCAGATATTACAATTCAAATCAAGGCAATTTAAGACTCCACTAGACAACTATAATGTTAAGCATTTAGCAACAGCAATACATTCGTCTCAGGCGGATTAATACGTCAGTCTTGACAGTTATACGTAGTTACATGAGTCCAAGTCAGAAGTATTGGGATGAAACGCTTAACAGTATAAACTGTGCTTGACGTTCTTGTGTACATTCAGCAATCGAGGTGTCGCCATATTATATAGCGTTTAGTCAGCAGATGATTACTGATCCGCAAACGTATATGTTAGTCAGACAATTAGTTCCATTAGACGATAGGCAGATACGTTTTGGTGTCCGTGAGGACATCATGAATATCTTACATAAGCAAGAAGCGAATCTCGTATAGAAACAATTTCAAAGAAACAAAAAATCTTATAACCTTAGAACACGAAAAATCTGTTTTATAGAAGCCCAGAAGGTCGATTGTGGAAATTTGCAGCATTCGTATCTTAAAAAGAGTTGTAATACGAAATCAGGATCTCAATTTTCCCAACCAGCGTTATAACAAAAGTTCAAGATGGGGACATTATAGTGCAATGCCAAAAAGCGGAATACGTGATAAATCAGCAAGCCGAAGTACCAAAAACATGCTCAAAGATATACCGAGAAGATGAAATTCTATTCTATAAAAATATGGACTAGTAATGTAGATGAGCAGCAGAAGAAATATGCCAAAAAGTTTTTGCTGGAAAGTTGGTCTATCTTTGCCGGCACAACAAGTTCGGGTGGCCGTACTAATTTTGCAAGGCATACAGTCAACGCTGCAGGAGCTGCTCTGATTCGACAACAGCCTGGAAGAATTCCACTAGCAAAAAGAGGAGAAGTGGCGGACTTGATCCAAGATATGCAAGAGCGAAAAGTTATTGAACCATCAAATAGCCCTCGATGTTCGTCAGTAGTTCTTGTTAAAAAAAAAGATGGGTCTACTAGATTTTGTGTGTATTATAGGAAACTGAATGAGGTGACTAAGAAGGATAGCTACTCTTTGCCGAGGATCGATGGCACTTTAAACACATTGTCTGGTTCGCAATGGTTTTCAACCATGGATTTGAAGTGTGGGTACTGGCGGGTGGAGGTTGCCGAGCATGACAAGGAAAAGACCGCGTTTTGACCGCCACATATGGGTGCCTAATGACTGCGGTCTAAAAGGGCTGCACTGGAAGACATGCGTGGTGTTTTTGGACGACATTATTGTCAGGGGCACAGATTTCAAGGAACACCTAAAAAATTTGGCAAATGTTTTTCACCGACTACAGGCAGTAGGTTTACAATTGAGTATCGAAAAATGTATGTTCTTTGGGATGGAAGTGACATATCTTGGGCACAAGGTCTCCACGACTGGGGTTCACACCCATGAAGACAAAATCAGAGCAGTAAAAGAACGGCCACGATCAAACAATTTCCATGAAGTCCACAGTTTCCTAGGACTTTGTACATATTACCGCCGATTCGTCTCCAGGTTTGCCACGGTTGCTAGTGGGCTGCATTACCTTACGAAGAAAACAGGATCCTTCACATGGGGGGAGTCTCAAGAGCACGCGTTCCCGCAGTTGAAAGAGCTGTTATGGGCGGCACCCATTTTAGCTCATCCAGTACCAGGAGAAAAATTTATACTGGATACCGATGCAAGCGCAGAAGGCCTGTGCTCTCCCAGCAAATTGATGGTAACGAAAAGGTAATAGCATATTACACCAAGCGGTTATCCAAATCCGAGAGGAATTATTGTGTTACGAGACGAGAACTTCTGGCAATAACACAATCTGTCAAGCACTTCCACAAATATCTTTATGGGCAACAATTCCACCTAAGGACAGATCATACTGCACCGCGATGGTTGCTTAACTTTAATTGGCCATGTGGATCGAAAATCTCCAAACTTAGCAATTCTCAATTTCCCATCGGAGCGGCAAATCGCATGGCAATGCGGATGCTATGTCCACACGACCATGTGACCCGAACTGCAAACACTGCGTAAAGATCGAAAATAAAGAAGGTGTCTACATCTGTCGGCCTATTGTGGAGCCCAACGGAAACTTTTCGAAGGAAGATATGGGCAGTGCTCAAATGGCCGACGAAGACTTAAACGCAATATTAAAGGCCATGGAAAAGGACGGGCGTCGTTGAGGATGGATGCTTGTGGCGCATATGGCATAGGGAGGATGCTTCATGGGCTAAGAAGTTGCTAGTGGTTCCACAAGCGAGAACTGATGAGATTATAAGGGAATACCACAACGGACCAAGCGGAGGACATCTTGGCATCACAAAAACCATGGAAAAGATCAAGGAAAATTTCTATTGAGTAGCCATCAAAGATTCCGTAGCAGCATGGATTCACAACTGCGTTCAGTGCAGCAAATCGAAAAGCCCGAAAAGTAAGCCGCGCGGGCGGGTGCAGCAATATAACGTGGGTACGCCTTTCGAAAGGATCGCAATGGATATTGCGTCATTGATTACTTCAGTAAATGGTTAGAAGTATAGCTAACCAAGAAGCAAAGACAATAGACAAAGTATTCGTCAATAATTGGGTTACGCAGTTTGCAACCCCCATCGAGCTGCATTCAGACCAAGGTAGAAACTTTGAATCTTCGATCTTTCAAGAGGATTGCCAAATATTTGGCACTAATAAAACTAGAACGACTCCGTTGCATCCGCAGTCTGACGAAATGATCGAAAGGTTTAATCACACGCTCCAAGAACATCTGCGAAAAGTGATCGACGACAATCAGCAGGACTGGAATAAACACATACCAATCTTTAAAATGGCATACAGGTCAGCAGTGCACAACACCACTGCTCTACCTCCGGCGAAGATTTTGTTCGGGTCTAACTTGAGGCTACCCGCAGACTTGAAATTCGGGACACCCCCTAATGTCCAAAGGACCAAGACCAAATATGTTGCTAGATTGAGGGTGATAATGGATAACATGCACCGACAGGTTCGAAATAGAACGCAAGTCGTAAGTGACAGAATGAAAGCAAGATACGATCTGAGGGCTGACGCCGATGGAATTAAGGAAGGACATTTAGTGATACTATACAATCCTTTACGTAAAAAGGTCATGTCGCCAAAACTGCAATGTAACTGGGAAGATCCGTACAAAATCATCATACGGATGAATGACGTGATCTATCGAATACGAAAACATCCCGGAGGCAGAACTAGATTCAAAGTGGTACACCTGGACCGACTGACCGCATATCGAAAAGACCTTGTTCGAGACGAAGAAGATTAAGTGGAGGGTAGTGTTACGGAAATCCTAAATATAGTTCATTACAGCTAAGTAATTTTCCCAAATAATAAAGTGCCCAAAAGAGGGAAAAACCAAATGGACATTCGCGGCGCGTTATGCAGCTGCCTGCCTTTAGATTTTTAGTTTGGAAAACCGGGGTATGTGAAACCTATGGATTCGCATATATTTAAAAATATTTCTAAACTTAAACTGATCAAAAGTAAAAACGAATAATTTATGAGAAGGCATTAGTTTCGAAGTTTAAAAAATCTATTTTTTCTAAGCAAACGACATTGCAAAAAGATTTTCCCAAACTTTTCGATCAGTAAGTATGCAACTCTAGGTGGTAAAGCCTTTGAAAATTCACGCCACTACCTTCATTATTTTTTTTTCCAGACTCTCTTTGTGAAGTTAGTTGTAACGATTCCTCAGATACGATTGCACTATATGGAAATTTTGTGCACATTTTATAAGTTTCTTTTATTACATTAAAAAAAATGTAGAGAAAATATGCTTTCTTTTACCTCTCAAATTTAATGTAGCTCCTTAAACTAATTTAAAGCTATTATGACAGATTCAACAAACCGACACGCGGTGTGCAGGAATCAATTATTTATACATTAATGCACATTTCTAATTATTGACCATACTTTATAAAGTTGATGTTTTTTTTTTTATAATGTACTGTAGTATTATACAGAGCTGAAGCTACACTTTGTTCCGTCTGGCTAGCCCAGCTACATTTACAAAAACAAATAAATAGTTCAAACATATCGGGATCACTAATGGCGTGATGCAACATAATAATAATAGCAGTCCTAAAGTTCGTCCGTATTGTTCTCCTGTCCGTTAGTCTGTGTTTATGTATTTGTCGGTTCATTAAGTCACCGTCTGTGATTACCC
The DNA here is from genome assembly GCA_000688715.1 of Glossina pallidipes. NCBI lineage: Eukaryota > Metazoa > Arthropoda > Insecta > Diptera > Glossinidae > Glossina > Glossina pallidipes. The sequence goes on from KK499828.1 coordinate 1,247,211, forward strand.
GCACACACACACACATACGCACACCTACCCCATCCTTGCGAAACGCCCTATTTTTGTACTTCATAAATGTCATAATGGAACATAAGTGGACATCAATTTTTTTTCTTCTTATTATGTATTTATTTATTTTTTTAATTTTTTTTATTCCTATTTCTTAAACCTAATCTAAAGTAATATACTTATTTTTTGCGGCTTCGTTTAATTTTGTTTAATTAATTCCGCTTCTTGACACGTTTCTTACTCGGTGTGATGTTCTTTCTCTTTTCCTTCCTTACATGACGTTTTCTTTTCTGGATTTTTTTCTTTTACTCAGAGAACATCTTTCAACTGGTTTTTATATGTTTTCCTTACACTACTGTCGTTTATTATCCTTACAATAAAAAAAATTCAAAACTTGCTATGTCTGCTCCACTTCCAATTCGCCATTTGTAGAGTTATTTCACTTTACTTAACTCCAAAGACACTCTTCAATATTTATTTGTATGAATGTTTGGATTTCGTTAATGTTTAGAACGACAAATTTTAATGTAAAACTTGCATTAAATTTGACAAAAGGTATTTTGCTATTCTTAGTGTACTTTAACTTATTTTCCAATACTTTGTTACTTTCGTGTATTTTTACTTATTCTTTAATACTTTGTTGCTTTTAATGTACTTTAATTTATATTTTCAATATTTTACTGTCTTGAATATACTTCAATTTATATTCTTAATATTTTACACTTTGTAATGTGGTTTTACTTAATTTTCAATTTTGATTACTTTTATTGGCATCATATATCCATTTTTTCTTTGTCGAGTTACACTATATTTAGTTGTCGAAAAAGGACTTTTTGGTTCTACCGTGACAAGCCGTTTTCCTCATTCTCTCTCTAACGTCAGTATTTTGTCTCGTTATCGTAACACAAGGTATCTCATTTGCATAAGCAAAAGCGACGCTTATGCTATACAGACGGACTTTGCACTTTGTTCTCTTTTCATGATTCTCTCCTCAAACTGCTCTATTATGCGAGCAGAGAATTATGAACAGAAATTCGTCATTTTATGGGACACTACTCTCTTGTAAAAACTGGAGAAAACTCCCACCGACCGAAATCCCCTACACGTATATATGCGAACGTTTCAATAGCCATAGTCACACGGAACATGCACCCACAATAAGTATATGATGAATGAAGATAATATGCCTACATGCAGTAACATATTACTTATATATAGTTTTACGCACAATTAGTCGATATTTCTGACTTTTTTCGTGGAATTTTTGGACCGTTTCAGCTTGAATTTGAAACTTAATCTTAAAGTTGTTCTGTTGAATTATTATTTTGTCAATCGGTTTTGGCTTAAATAGATTTCGGATACTCACCTTTCTGGTCCGACATATAAATACGTTTTGTTAATTAGACGGGTTCACTTGGGCGACTGACAGTTTTTCTTAATCGCTGTTACAGATTTTAAATAAGAATTCTTTTTTTTAGTCACCCAACTATTGGACGTGTCATGCGTATTTTCGAACTTTATTGCGAAACTTAAAACTCAAGAATGTATTTTTTAAGTTGCAATATTCTTTCTGATTTTCAGCGAAATTCAAAACGAAGGTCAACACAACTTAATCTACCCAGAAACCAGAAAAACTAACATATATTGACTTTTTCAACTATTGAAAATAAAATTACGAAATTGGTATATTATCGTCTTATATACAGTCCAAGGTATTTGAATTTAGAAAAGTTCTGAATATGCAAAACTTTGTTTTTTACGAGATTTTATTTACAGCAGCAAGAAAGAAAAATCAATACGTTTTTAAAAATTATATGTAAAATAGCAAAAGCGTGTGATAAATATATTGGTTGTTACAGAGAAAATGGTATTTACCAATATAGATGTTATTATTCACTCTTGCGTAATGTGGGTATCGAGAAATGGTAACAACATTTTGCAATTCTTTTTAAAATCCTTACAATGATTTAAGTTATCTATTTTCTATGGACTTAATGCTGGTATAAACAATGTATAATTTACTCCATGGCTTTATCCATGAATTCCACAAATCTTTTGGCATATTGTTCAGGATCACATGTGGAAATACCGTCGACATTACTTCCGTATTTCACAGTTTTAGCGGCTTTTGCTGCCTGTAAAAAAATAAATAGATGATTACAAAGTTATATTGATATTTAGGAACATCTCAGGCTTTTGTTAAATATTAGAAACTTGATCTGCGCAATTTGACCAGGAATATATTCTAAACTGCAATTGCACTGCACAAGAGTGATGAAGACAAGCGGGTGTGAGTAAAGAAACATCAAATGCAAGGTTAATGAAGAACATATACATATGCAATACGTTTTCTAATGCGTGTTTCTAGGTAATCCAATGAGGAATCTACAAATTAATTTATTATTGCGAAAAACACGTGTTTGAGAAAACATGAAAACCACCACATTTTTTTTTAAAATGGAAAAAGCATATATAGATTCATGATGCTTTACCTGCCGACGACATAGAGTAAAGTAGTATGTGCAGTTGACGATTGCCAAAAAAATTAACAGCAATTTTCGGAAAAAGTAATTAACAAAAATATGTCAGGGTGAAGTATTGGCTTGTAAAAAGCTTTATAAACAGAATATTTACGGAAGTGACAGTTGATTCGAGTAAAGAGTATTGAATCGTAATATTCAAACGAACAAGATCAGAAAAAGCATTGCAAATGTAAGTCCCTCTAAATAATTTTGTAAATACATCTTTTTAGAATTGTAAAAAAAGCCTACGCTAGCGAAGAAACTACTATTCAGTGGTTCGAACTTAATCTCAGAAAGATTTGAATACAAATTAAATTTGCGAAGAGGGCACTTTACGTAACAATATCTAAATCTTTCGGTGAAGGGTACATAAATAAATAAATAGGAATGATAAATTATTAAACAGAATTTGTAAAATATTTTGCAGGCCAGGTATATACGATGCCTATTACTATCGATAATACGTGCACATAATTTCCTGCGGATCGATCGTAAACGTTTCTTTTGCGGCTCAACACAACAACATCTTTAATAATATAGTGCAAAGATTACTAATAGAACGCTATATTCTAAATATTCAGATTTTTATTAAGTATGAGCGGAATTCAGTTTCTAAACTTAGACGTTCAGAGAAAGAATCTGGAGAGTAATATATCTAAGTGAATCGTTATGCCGCTTAATGTTTGTGAAAATATAAACATAACAACTTTATTACAACCTTAAACCATAATAACTAAAATTTAAGAAAATACCATTATTTAGGTTTACATGCTTACTCTACAATCCATCACTTACATTAATTATTATTCATATTTCCTCTTCCCTTTTGTAAATAATTTTAGCTGGCGCAACCATTATTCTAGATATAGAACGCAAAAAACTAAAAATGTATATCAGTTGGAAAATACAGCATCACGACTATTAATTATGGTCATCAATAGAAATCATAACTCTCTGATAAGGAAAAGAACATTTTAATATTTCGGAAAAAAATTAATCTTAGTCAGTTATCCGATTTTAAATTTTTTTCCTATTTCTGAAAGGCTATGTCTCACCTGTGACCAATTGCTTAATTCATTTTAATAATCTCACTAAATGTAGGGATGTATTTTGTCCATCCGCAATCCAATTGTCGACTGCCGTTTCAGCAGCAGGAGGCAAGCTAGTATGCCATTCATTAAATTCTTTCCACTTAAGCTCGTCTACAATATCTAGTTTTCGCACGTTTCGGAAGTAATCCAAGCTGGCGAAACATATGACATGCTGTAAGATTAAAGCAACCTCGAGAGTTGCTCGAGATCATTTAGCCGTGCAAAAGACTTTTTCTCGTTGAACATCACATGAAAAAATCCCAAAAAAATGCTCGTATCGATAAGCGAAAACAAATGCGTAAGAGAAACAATAGCTCTAGTTCAAAAGACTTAATGTGACGAATCGTAGATCTATCATGGATCTCATGGCTCATGTGCCGGAAAGTAAGAGCGATCAACTATTTGGGGATTTCAAAACAAAACAAACTCAAAAAACATTGTTTGCTCTCGAATCGCTTTGAAACAGTCGGGCACATTGGGCATATGGCCACAATGCTTTTACAAGAATGCACAACGATGAATGCTCAGTTGTGCAAAATCATTAGTTGGCCGTAATGTAAAAAAGACAAACATTCATTCTGCATCAAGCCAACACAAGCCCTCGCGCATCCCTTGTAACAAACGACGATTTTAATTCACGAAAAATCGAATTAATTGGTCATTCGCCATGTAGTGAACATTTGGCGCCCATCAATTTGGTTTTGCTGTCGAACATCGATTATTGCCGCCGGGAAAAGCTGTTAACGTGTTTAAAAATCATGTTGCCGAGATGTGCCAACTGGAGTGGAAAAACTGCTGCGACGCTTGGTGCAAACATATGCAAAAGTGTATATATCAAAAAGGAACACTTTGAAAAAGAATAAAACAGTTTTTAACGACAAGTTACTGGTTTTTTTCATTATTAGACTCAAAACACAAATAGCGCCTCACATAATAGTAAGATAGTCAAATATGAGCAAAAAACGTCATTTGATGTTTAGCGTTTATTGTGTGTATCTTCGTCTTTAGAGACTTCATATCTACACTCACAGCTACAGTGTTCTTCAACTTATTTCGCACATTTAACATATAATTTTTATTTAATTTTTTTAATTTATACGCACCAACGAACAAATGTGCGAATTTTATGGTTGAAACACAGAGCGTAATAAAATACGTATGTTCTTGATTAGAAACTCTGAGTCGACAGCGAACTTATTCCAAACCCGGCTGCATCTCATTTTTAAACAATTTAACAAAAGTTACTTCAATTTAATCTAGTTTGCTATCTGTATGTTTTATATTTCGCCAATTTTAATAAATGACAAGTAGTTGCCATGTCTAACAAAAATTCCATACCATTTTTAGCGTCAAGCAACGTTTGCTAAAATTTGATGTCTTTTTACCAATTATTTGCCAGTCACTGTAGTTTAAATTACGCTAGTCATACCCTTCACCCCTTGTGGTACAGGATATATTAACTTGGTGCACTTGTATGTAACATGCAGAAGGGCTTAAGATGGACCCACCTTTTATTATCCCGATCGATTCAGAATCATTATCTAAATTGATCTAAACCTGTCTGTCCGTCTGAATTCTGTCCATCGAAATTTGTGTTCAAGCTACAGGTCGCAATTCTTAAGATATTGTGATGGAATGTGTTACAGCGACGTGTTTTCGCCCAAGGACGAACGCTATTGAAAATGGTTTCGATCGGACCACTTTTTCAACCACTCCCCATATAACACCCTATCCTGAAAAGTCGTCATGTGGAAAAAAATTGCAATTTTCAAAATTTCTTGGCAAAAGTGACTAAGTATTAGTATTTCAGCATTCTAAATTGGTATGAAAACTTTGGACCGGTTGGACCAATTTTTGAACGTCCTCTCATATAGCAAAAACTGAAGTTCATACGACAAAAAGGTATAAATTTTAATACTTCACGATGAAAATTATATCATAATTTAACATAAAGAAATTAACTGTGCCAAATTTGGCCCATTTACACCTATGTATAGATCCTGCCCTACGTAAGGATTAAACTTGCACTACATTAGGTTCGGTTTTGGGCCTGCTTCCCCAGAACTACGTACACGAAAAATATGCTTTTATACATAAGCAAGATATAATTTTTGTGTTCTATAATGAAAATAAGAATTGTGTTAGACAATGCGGCGTAGGGTACTTAATGGTCGGCCTTGCCCGACTATATGTTCTTACTTGTTTTGTTAATGTTGAAGTGTTTTTAGTATTGTATTGTCAAATTGATTAGATCTTTCTTTTTGTAGGGAAAATCGTTCATGCTCAGCGTGGACTTAAAAAGTGTTATAGTCACTCTTCCTTACCGAAAACAACAGTTTATCTGTAGTATCCTGAATTTCAACAAAGTACTGAACACTGATGGTGCTAAACGCAGTAGGCCCTCAAAAGAGGTGATCACATTGGAACAACATATCAAAACGATACTCAAGATTATTTCTGATAATTGATTGAATCAACAGTTACTATGGCAGAATTGCATGTGTTAATGTTCGAATTGTTATCTCATCCACTATATTCTTCAATTTCTGCCCGAAGCGGCTATTATCCGCTTGAAAAATCTCGAGAAAAAAATTCCAAGAAAAGCTTTGGACTAAAAGATGATACGCTGATGAGTAAAATTAAATATAGATTCAAAATGTTTTTTCTTACTTAATCCCAGGAATCATTGACCGACATATTAGATGTACGATAGTTAATGTACCACCAAATACATATAAGATATAAACGCAATGACAAAGTAAACTATGCTAATTTTGTGTACATACCACTGTAGTATGTTATCCTAAGTCAACTCTGTCATGTCCTCCTGAGTCGTCTGTTGATAGAATGGTTACGGTTACAAAAGTTGATATAGAAAACTGAAAATTGCTAAAAATTCGTAAAAGATTCAAAAATGGGTATGTTTCCACGCCAAAGGTGGGTAAAGAGGGTTATCTTACACTTAATATTTATTTACTTGACAACACTGATATCAGTAATTTTCAGGTATATGTGAAAAATAGTCTATCGGATAACTGACTGTTTTAAAATCTTCGCGAGATGACTTCATATGGGGGTATCTAAGGTTCGCCACAATACAAATATGACTTTCCTAATTTATATTTATGAGATTAAACTCTCTCTTCAATAGAAGATAAACAAGTTTTAAAGGGCTTTAATTCAAATTCAAATTTCGAAACCATATTTGACGCGCAATCAGTATGATGACATCAAATACATCTCGGGTACTCTCGAAATCACATCGCCAGGTCATAATCTTAGCTACATAAAGCTAATGTATAGTTCCGCTTTAGCACTATATTTAAATGGCAAATCGCGTAGTGCCGCTTGTTCAACATTTTGCAAACAGTTCTCCGCATCTCCCATTTCGATGTAATGACTGTAAGTGAGAAAGTAAATGCATTCAAAGATATACCTGTTTTTTTACACCATATTGAGTGAGGACATCAATTATAGCAATAAAATATATTTCTCGTCTTTCTGCAATGACAATGTGAAGTATTATTAATTTGTCAACGAGGTAGCAATTTGTGCTACGAGCATTGCGGTGTTCACCTTCTATACTTGGAATGGCATACATATCCACTTCGTATACAACTTCCTTATATTGCGCGCCTCTAGGTGAATCTGGAGGTGTGTTATAAGTCCACCTGTATAATAAAAATGCGGTAAGAAATTTCCTTTCCATCTTCTAGGGTCAGTTCTTACATTTTTTTTATATCTCTAATGTTTTAAAAAATAATTCAACTAATTCAATTTATATATCATTATTCATAAGTGTTTGAATTTTCAGCATCTAATATCTGCAGACGATAAACAAACTACTATGAATATTTAGTATATATGATTGCATCTCTTTCCTGCATACACTTTTAATTTGAAATACAAGTGATAAAAGATATCAACACATTTTTTTATTTATTTAGATGTTCATTCATGCCATTTTTATTTAAAATTATTTTCATGTAAAGCCACGGATTTCTGTAAAAATTAAACTCTAGAATAGCAGTTTTTAGCCACTTTTCCACATAAATCTATCCTTAACACGAAAAGTCTTGAGCGCTTTTAAGACATTGAAGCAAACCAAATAATTCCAAAGAAGAAAGTCCAATTGCATTGAATCCACTCCTTCCATACAATTTAGATTAGTTAGGTACTAATGGTTATCTGCTCTAAAATTTAAATCAGTAACTGTTGAGCGCCAGTTAATACATTGTGAAATTTTTTTTTTTTTGTAGAATATGGTCATATTGTTCATTGATTGGGGGATGAGGATAATTTACACCAAATTTAAGTACAAAAAGTGTAGCCGGGTATATTTGGATCAGTATAAGCTTTTTACAGTAGTATTTTTGCTTTTAGAAAAACGAAGAAGAGAATGAAATGCGAAGATTGCGTGATTCCTTGATCATATTTTGCAAATGAAGCGTTAATGTTAATTAAACGACCGAAAGTTATGGTGGTTGAAAAACGAATCATACATATTCATGCGTGTTAAGAGCGGTTACGACAAGATGCGTATGTAAGCATGTAAGCGACAAAGGAACAACCTATAATTAATCTAAACTAATTTAACACCACTTGAAAAACTTAATATTAACGTTATGTTTACATAAGCAAACACAAACGATGGTTTGCATGGGCAACGATGCCGCGAACAAGGTCTTCCTTAAAATAAATTTAGCAAATTTCAGTCTTCTACCTGTTATAATTTATGAGTAATGAGCAAACATCCACAAACTTTTACTTAGTGAAACGGAGTTTTGTTCAGTTTGCGCTTTGGTATGGGCGTGGTCGTCAACCAATTTTAACTCATTATCAATATCTAGCAACGTACAAGAATTTGCAAACATTTTAGAAAATTTGAAGTGGATATCTTAGTTTTTGCGACCAGGATTTAGACCTACGGTACGTTTTCACAAACACGATCAAAGCTGACAAAAATCGGCTTTTTAAAAAAATGAAACGCATTGTTGTAATGGAAATGCTTTTTTACGAGTAAAATCACCTATCCCTACTAAGCTTATTGGTTACTGGACTGTTCTTTTTGTACTATTCAATGTTTAACAAAGAAAACTGGACAAGCTCTTTTTTAAAAAAAATAAATTAGCTTGATATATCAACCACTATTCACTAGCCACACTCCTACAGCCAATAATATATTATTAATGCCGTGAAAAGGAAAAAGAGCTCCGATGGAGGGTGGGCGCAGGTCGGATTTGATTGTGCTTAAATACGTATAAATTTCTCCTCCTTCTGATAAAACTTAAAAGATAAAAAGGATTTAATCTTTCCACAAATAACATATATTCAAGGTAAACTTTATTTTTTGACTAAACATTACAACAACAACGCGTTAAATGAATTCCTTGTATGTATAAAATTTACTAGCTTCTTTTGAAAAAATAAATAAAAACCGTCTGTCCGAAAATATGAAAATTCTAGTTTTGAAACAGATTCACCTCCTTCATCTAGCGCGGAGATAAACTTAAATTTCAGGAACATGGAAATTGAATATGATGGTGGCAATATTTTAGAGCTAAAAGAACAAACCAACTTACATGATAATGATTTTAATGCTTTTGTTGAAACACAAAGACGAAAAGGGTCAACCAGTCGGGGTTTCCTCAGATCTCTTTTCCCCTTTGTTTGGTTATTTGAAATAGTTGAACTTAAAAAGGCTTAAAGCATTAGAAACAATCAAGGCAGGGCCAAACTACTGTTCGATTATAATGGTTGTAAAAGTAAGAATCTAAAAGCACACACCCCAGCAACCTTTATTAAGAAATCCGAAAAAGTACGTAACATCTATATAGGATATGGTACGAAAGATCTTACTGAGGAACTCTGTATCTTATATTCCATCAGATCTGCAGCCAGGTTTTATCGCGCAAACCCAGATAATAAAAAAAACTTTACCGCTGCAGCAAGTGTGAAGATCGAGTTTAAAAATAAATCGATTCCGAAATTCATTAATATAGTAATATTGCATTCTCTCCGGTGACTATTTTATACTGACTTTAAAGCAATGCTTTAAATGCGGCAGGTTTAACAAATGCTGTAAGCAAGTGTAGCTTGTTTGCCAAGTGTCTAAACTGGTAAATTTTTCAAACGTATAAGTGAAAATGTGCAAATTTTGTCTGAAAAAGAAAAGGAAACAAGGCATCAACAAAGTTATGACAATTGGGGACTGTTATACTTAACAAAGACGCACAGTTTTGTTTTGATTTAAAAAATTTATTCAATGAAGAAAGAGAAAAACTTAATTAAGGTCCGATTGATATGAAAAAAAGAAAGAATGAATTTGATAGATATTTATATAGTGGACATACATTAAAACGTGTACGTACCGTACCGTGCATCCACGCACAAAGAACAATAAAAGGAAGGAAAATAAAAAGAAATGGGTTTCTTACGAAAATGCTGCATTAGTACAAATACCTAAACCATCAAATTACGCCACGCGTTGTAAACTAAGTGCTTCTGCTTAAGAACTAGAATTACGCTGACATAAGCACAACCATAAGTAATCATAAGAATAATTTAAAAAAATAGCGTATAAGCTGAAGAATTGGAAAATAAATAAATTTCTATGCAAAAGCATGACGTACGTTTAATTCGCACCTAGGGAATGCTTCTGCCCAACCTATTTTGACATTTAGGAACAATCTTGGCGGGAACAGCCGAGAAAGCGAACTTCATAGAGATTGCAAAAACCAATCACTTGCGCCATTTATCTTCTCTTTTCAATACATGACGATCACTTGTTACGTATTCATTTAAATTCTGGTCTTGGCAAGCGCTGTCCATGCGATTTCTTTTCAGTTACGTTGGTGTATATATATATGCTGACAGATATTTATAATACATTCTAACACCACCTCTCAGTCAGGGAATCCTAGATTAGATAGAAGATGCTTCACATCAATTAGCTTTGTAAGCGTATCAACGAATTGCGTTGCAATTTATATAGATTCGAGTTGAATATTGCCAGAAGATACGTTGTCTTTCACAAAATCTTCTGATTACATGCCATACTGACACATCTTCTTTTATCATCATATATCGCAATTGGTTCACCAGTGCTTGCTTTTAAATTTTCTAGCAAACCTTTTAAGCGGCCTGCTTTTACCGTAGCCAAACTTCATGCCATGTATTTTGCTGCATAAGGTGCACTACTTTCTGGTTCATCTAAGGGATTATGAACACCAATAAATTGCCATTGACTACTTCCAATTTCACTTTGTTTGCGTCATCTAGGAGGAAACTGTTATCAATTTTAGTATATGACTAACTACTTTCTTCTAAACGATTAATTTGAGGTTCATCATCACGTTCTATAACCATTTTGATAACTAAACTTACTGTCTTCCGGTTCTTGTTCTTCTGTTATGGTACTTTCTCGTATAATACCTAACGTCTTGCTTAATTCTGCTACGCCGCAATGTAGTTCCACGATGCGACACGTATGAGCAGCAACACTAAATGTTTCAGACACAATTCATTTCCTGCATTACTTTATTCCAAGTGATGTTCTGCTTTCCATTGTGCTGAACTCCTCTTGAGTACTACGGCTTAAAATAAAATCTGGGTTACTTTCATATTTCGACGATTGCTAAGCATTAGCTTTATACTGGTTTACGACTGGGTTTCTCTCTATTTATTTTCACTTTAACTTTTCGTTCCCAAACTTCGTCTTGTTCTCTAACATTGTTTTCAATAATTCCTTTATGACTTTAGCTTAACTTTGTCCCACCCCGCCCCCCTCTTGTTAGTGCCTTATTATACTCACGTGAACTTTTTTGCTGACATTCTGTGAAGACGCATAAGGAAAACGAGATTCATCAAATTCTACATGTCTACCATTAGCGAATTCTTTTTGCATCGAATTTTTTCCTTTGTTGACTAAGATAAACCAGGGATAAACTTTGCAGCCAAAAACCGCAAGTTTGCTCAGCTTTTCTTCATACCAAATTTCAATAGGGGTTTTACCGCCTTCAATAGAAGTACGTGGACCACGATTTATAATATAGACAGCAACTAAGGCCACATATTCGTGTGTAACTTTGATTCAATTAACATTTGGGATTTTTTGAAATAGTGTTATTGCATCTAGTGAGTAGGGATTCCTATCCATTAAAAGTTTTCAATACTTCAGACTTGTATTTGATAACGAATGCCATTGCAAAATGACTGTAATCAATAATAAAACTTCCAAATTATTTTGATTCGTTCCGTGCAATTGAAGCAATAGGTCCACACATATCTGAGTGTATACGTTATAGTACTCTTTGGGCTTTAACTCGGCTGCTGTTGATCGGTTCTCGACACTGCTTCCTTTCAACGCAGATATTACAAAATCAAATTTACATGTTCAAATCTTCAAAACAACTCTGATTTGCATTCGCAACATTAGAATCAATCTTTATACTAATTTCATTTAAATTTTCAGCATGCTTATATATATATATATATATATATATATATATATTTGGTATATTTACATAAATACGTGTATATAGGGTTCTATGAATTTGCTATCAAATTCATTCCTTCTTTCCCTACGTATCAATTGAATTTTAAACACATTTTTCTCTTTCTTCATACAAATTTTTTAATTCAAAGCAAAACTGTGTGTCATTGTTAAGTATAACGGTTTATGGGGTTACAAAATATTATGACTAATAGAGATTTATACGGAATTCCAGTATTCAATAGTGTGGCATTTGATACATGTCAGTTTACGATGAAACTGCATTTGGATTCCCTAAGATTGGTAGATGTGCCTACCGGAAACCCACTAGAGAGAATAGCTGCGAAAGAGGAATTTTTGAAGAGGGGAAGGCAAAAGACAAATTGTGAATTTGATATATAGCCATTGTTTGAAACATGTACGTGATAAAAAACAGCAAAAAAAATATGGGAAAGCTAGGAAGAGTTCGATGAATCAATTACTGACGGAAAAGAAATTAATAAAATTAAAAATGGATGTAAAAGTAAGTGTCTGTCTCCACATCATAAAATTTGAAGATTTCATTCGAGAATTAAAAATAGCAAGACCTAAATTTGAGCGAGGACGATATATTCGTTCAATTTCTCCTGTCACTTCCAATAAATATGACATTTGTAACGTGAAGAGAAAGCTGCATTTGATGGGAAAAATCTTAATAGAAGTGTTACAAATCTTAACGAAGGGTTACAAATGTAACAAATATAACCATCAAGCCCGTGACTGTAAACAAACAAGTGCTCGGATGATCGAAACAAAAAAAGGTTTGCTTTATAAGTGATGAGAGCTATAATAAGAACATTTTGAAAGCGATGTTAACTTCAAATTGGATTCTAATGCGAGCGATCGTATGGCAAATAAGAAGTAGTGTATTAAGAATGTTCAAAAATTTGATTTGTCTATTGACGTTAATATTGCAAAAAGTGACTAAAGCAGCGTAGCAAATCTTTATGGTGAAATGCAAGGGAATAAGGTGATTGATAAAAGAGTACCTGTGGCAATTAAGAATGTGATGTTCTTCGTACATACACACTTATATGTATACCATGGCACATATTGACTTGAAAACATAGAATTGTATATGCTTTTGCTCTGCAAACGTTTGAGAGAATGGGACGTCATATCAAGAAACTATTAACAGAATCACAGCAAGCAGTCCAATCATTGCCAATTAACGGCGTTACTACTGTTATTGATAGCAGAAAAATGAGAAGTACTTTGTAATGTTCTATTTTGAATTTTGAACCAAAAGTTGAGCCATTTTGTCATTTAGTTGTTTCTAATAACATATTCTAACAAGAACATTTCTTGTAAAGCATAAAAATAAAAATAGTTTCTGAACTTCCTTGAATGCTTAAATAATGAAATCTACGACGACATTTTTCCATCGTTAATTAATACAGCACCTACTATTTTCTCCAGACATGCCAGAGAAGAATAAACAAGGTACTGAGCAAAAAAAAAATATAACACTATGGCTAAAAAAGAAGTTGATCCTCATAATCTACTGTTACGTCTCACGCCATCAAGCGCAAGAAAATGCACTCAGGAACAAATAATATACGCAAAATGTATCCGCTCGTCTAAATATAAAAGCATATTAAGTTTTTCCAAACGAACTCTTTCGAGGATTATTCCTAAAGAGCGCAAAAGTACTTTTAAAAAATCAGTCTAAGAAGTCGAAAACCTAGGATTCCACGGTACACCAATTGCTTCAGGCAAAGTTTCAGTAAAATCACGTGCTTGCAGTACAATATATGGTATTACACGAAGTTCATTCTCTTTGGAGTCGAAAAAAAAATTTTTTACTCTAAATGTAGTGTCAACAATTTAATTAAAAAAGGAATCCGATATAAACACACCCCTTACAAGTCTACTTCTGATATCATTATTATATATATTAATCTAAGGCCTGATATAATCCTTGCCAATAAGGCATAGGCCTTGCCAATAAGGCAAGGGTTATGCGATAATACGCAACGTCTCTGTAATTATCTCGACGGAGAAGGAAAGGTGGTTATTCTGGCAATTGATTTTAATATTAGACGTTGTTTATATACAGATTGAAACTCAACCAACAGAGCAAACGCCGTTGTAGACATCATAAGGACCAGCATGTTTGACAATCTAAATAGTAGCAATTTTGTCTTCAAATATAACCGAAAACGCCCTGTTTGTGGAAGCCTTCTTGGCCTTATCTTCGTCAATTCGACCATTATATTCCTTGAAGGGACAGATTTTAAATGTGCACCCTTCCGCAAATATCAAGCCTCAGTTAAAAACTAAATAAGTATCCTATCCCAAATTATTACAATGGGTTTAAAGAGATTCTGAGAGAATCCAATCTGCGATTAGAAGATCTAAAAAGAGCACGACGAGCTCTCATACTCGATTACATTTGTGTGGCAATCCACACTCTTTTTGTTCCTATATCAAGAGACATCGACAACCACGCCGCAAAGTCGCTACATTCAAGGTATCTGAACATATTCTAGAATTACAAGCCGATTGGCAATCGGACAGGCACAATTGCCGCTCTAACTTTGGGGCTAGCCGACGTGGCCTTTTCGTCAAATGAATTTGCCCACGCTCCGCAATCAAAAGAAGTCCAGTGCAGATGCCTGCGACAAAATCAAATGCGACATTTTCAGAGCGCTATCCAACGATGGTCGCCTAGTCCTTTTGTCTGCAATCAATTATTGTTGGAAAAACAATATCATCCTAATTGATTAACGACGGATTGAAATAGTACCTATTCTGAAGTTAGACGTAGCCTTAAATATTCTGGCCAATTTTTTAACCGATCTTATTACTTTCTGTATTTATATAAATACTCAATTCTATAACTAAAGAGAGGCTTACAAATTACTTAAATTCTGGCATTATTCTAGTCCACTCTTTTCTATCTGAAAAACATAGATCCTCCAACATGTGCGTCAACGAACTATTTTTGCATATAGCTATTGAAAAAACGCGGAAAAAAGGTTGTTATGTATATCTTTAGGCATCAGCAAAGCTCATGAGAGTAAATTTAATGAAACTGGGTAAATTTCTACTAAAATTTGGAGTTCAATTTTATTTGAGATTGCGAATTCTTAACTTCCTACCTAAACATACCTTAATCATTAGCGGTGCAACAGTTGAAGGGCATGGGAACGTATTCCAACATAGCCGTTTAAGTTTAATCTTCTTTAACTTGTACACAGCCGAATTACATGAATTTCATGGTGACAAACCAATTATTTTTCATTATTTTTTAAACATTTCAGCTGCAGTATCCTTTGATAAAACAGTTAACATCCTCCCTACTAAAGCTGATCTATTTTATAATTCCTGTGTTCAACTCAGTTGCTTGAACTTGTCAAGCGTCATGTATTTTGCTAAAGAATCAAGAAAACTCAAATACTTGCCTATAAATGAAACCAGAGTAGAACAAATTCTTGGCAGAATCATATATGACAGCAAAAATTTACAAGGATACGATGAAAAAGCAAGCCAACTCGGTATGCAATTTTCAATTTTTTTATTCAAGCTTATGACAAGCAATCAGACAGTTCTGCAACAAAAAAGAAGCCCTAACAATATATAAGCCTTTTATCAACCCAAACATACAGTTTTCTCTCACTCGCTTTCCTGCAAATTTCCAAAATACATAAAAAAATACAGACATTTGAAAATAAGTTGTTAAAATGATGTAGTGAATTGACGCTCTCAACACCAACTCGTACCCTGAGAATCATTTCTGACGAAATATCTATCTTTAAAAAAGTCCAACTTTTAACGGCTTTGCAATTGATTGCCGTAAAAATTACAAAGTCTTTGGTTTTGTAAAAAGTCGTCTTCCTCTCCTATCCACCAGTCTGTATAGGATTTCAGTCGTAACAAATGCTAGTATTTACTTCGAAAAGAAATATTGACAAATCACGAGTAATACCACTATGCTACGTAATACTTAATTTCTTTTATAACAACTATTATGAATATATCGCACTGATGAGTCAGGTGGCGATAAAGCTCCCGTTTCTCGATACCTAAACATCAGCCTAATAGAACGGACAAATCCAAATTCAAAATCACTGACGAATCATCTTATTATGTAAACTGTCTTCGAGAGAATTAACCATGTTATTGATTTTTAGACTTCTTTTTAAACTTATTGAAATAGATAGGTCATAACAGACCATAGACAGTTTTCTTTTCAATTTCATCTCCTCAATAAATTTTTCCTGCACATTAACAGACTCTCTTTCGTAATTAAGTAAACCCATAAGCGAATGTACGCTGATTCTATTACATTGCTCTCCTTCTTCATCTTGTACCCTTTCAACCCGATCTAGGGTTGAGTTATTGTTCATGTTAAACAAAAAAAAATTTGCTCTACTGAGTGCTTAATTAATTCATATAAATTGGAGAATGTAAATTCTTTTATTGATTTAGGTGTTTTATTGG
Organism: Glossina pallidipes; assembly: GCA_000688715.1. Classification (NCBI taxonomy): domain Eukaryota; kingdom Metazoa; phylum Arthropoda; class Insecta; order Diptera; family Glossinidae; genus Glossina; species Glossina pallidipes. The sequence continues at coordinate 1,263,803 of KK499828.1, forward strand.
ATCAAACGCTTCATTTCTTTTTGCATGTAGAGCTCTCCATAAATAATGTCAGGTCTTTAAACGTTGATCCAAGGACGTCGATGATGCATACATTATTCGCAAGACCTATACCGGAATATGTTTTGTTTAGTGCTCTTCTTATCGTTGCTATGTTAAATTAGTTGAATCAGTTAAAACACACTTCCTTCTCTGCCCCTCGCTCTAACGAATCTGGGGTAGAAGGCGATTGCCTTTTTGCCATTCTACAGAAAAAAAGATTGCTATTTCTAGCTCTACCTTCGTAACTACTAAACGTATATTTGTTCTAGTCCTTTTTATTTAAGTTAATAAATGGTACTATAGTTCCTCGTGTTTACTAAAATAGAAATCTAAGAGAAACTCTATTTTCATAAAAAGCAGCCAATATAATTATGAGCTGTTCAGTCCATTTAGCGTCTTTTGCAAACTTTGACTAATATTGTTACGTACAATTTCATGCTTAATTTGCAAAGTAAGGAGAATTAGAATTATTTACAGAGTTAAAGGAATTAATTTACAAAATACAAAGGCTTATCGTTTTGTAAAATTTCACTCTATGGGCTGAATAAACGCATGTGATAGACTTCTTTCTTTGAACGTTACAATCCAATTCTTCGCACCCCGAACTTTTGCTTATAAACTTTCAAAACAGATTACGAATATCACATTTTGTTTTATTTTTTCCTATTAATCGTCATACACAAGGTATTTCTAGTTATACTTTCCATCGAGGCATTTTTATTAATCCACAGCTGCACAAAGCGCGTGTATCTTAGAATGTGGAAAGGCTTCAAAAATTTTCATTTGTTGTTATTAGTTTTCTGACATTTTAGAAAATATCGTTTTCAACTGAGTTACTAGATTCTTTCTATCAAATATATGATTTTCGTAACAGTATCTACAGTTTATTATAATATCGATAAAATATTACCAAATCAACTATCCGGCCTACTGAAGTCATATTTAAGAAGACCACTGTAACAGGCTAAAAATAAGTTTTTTGACATTTTTTTTTGGATGGACGGAGGTTATTAAGCATACTTTAAGGTACTAGTCTGCAATTTCAGGACCACAAAACTATTTTTCCAAGTTTACGACGACTTGTCAGTCGGCATGCCAAAGGCATTTTGCTTACGGAAAACCCCGAAATTTCAAAAAAATTTTTTTTTGCAGATAATGAACTTTCTTCTATGTATTCTAAATGGCGCAAAGCCTATACTAAGCAAAAAAAATGAATTTTTTCAAAATTTTACAGTGGTCCACTCACTTAAATTAAACTTTTAATTTTGAATGCTTCACATAATTCGTTAGTAAACTAAATAAGTTTGGTACTGTCGAATGTTGAGCTGTTGCGTGTTTGCCTTGTCCTAACGGTGCACCTGTAGCGTGTCTCTGTAATAGATGTCTAGATGATTTTTTTTTGATTCGTTTATAAAACCTAGGTTAAAATTTTAGATATATTATTTATGCAAGCACGTGTAAATATTCATTAATTACGATCGCGCCACTGTATTCTAAGTATCGTAGGACTTTATTTATAAAATTAGAAGAAATACTTATAGCAAATTATTTACTCAGCCAATGGAGTTTACAGAAATTAGAGATGTATTATGAATTCATTCCGCTAAGCCCCACGATTCAACTGCCCCGCCTTGAACGAAACTGTTGCTACTAAAACTTTCCAAGTATTATCCTATTTTTCTTCTTTCTAAGCATTTTGGCTTAACGTTGTGAAACGATATGCACAATTATGAATAAATAAACCGTAAGTTATCTTGAACGGAATTTTTAATTAAATAAATAAAGATTATTTTGAGGTTTTTGAAGAAATGAAAAAAAATTGAGCTTTGGTAACATAACATTCCAGAAAATGTCCATGAAAATACGAAATGTGTATAACTTTTATTTTCAAAAGCACTTGGAAAACACAGATTTCTCATTAATAAGAGCAAAATTAGCTCCTTAATAACACCACCAAATCGACGATAAAATCGCTTCTACTTTTAAGAAATAGCTTTTAATGGTTGCGTCAATAATAAACGCAACAACAAATTCTTCCTTCACAAATTCGAAAGACAGTAGTAGTAATAATAATTAGGAAATTCTAATCCCCAAATCTCCTTAAATCTTTTTGATGGAAGTACACAGCGTTCAATGCATGAAAAAAGTACTGCATCCTACCAAGGAAGGTTTTGATTAGATTTAAAGTCTAATCTCAAAAAAAGCAAATTTATGACCTAAAATAATCTACTCAAACAGCCATAAACAATTAACTCAAACTGTCTTAAAAACTAGATTCATAACTCGATAAGTTTGGATTAAACGTAGTTAATATGATTGAGGACATATAGAAATATATTACACAAAAAATAAAGACGTATCAATAGAACATATCTAAATGCAAGGATGTCCAAGAAAACAAACAGTTCTTTGAGAAACCTTTTCCTACAATTGCTACTAACCGCTAATTTTCATTAAACTATTTCTTAATTATGAGCGAATGTCAATCAGGATTCCTTTGTTTATTTCTTTGAACAGATTCGCAACGGAAAAAATGAATGTCAATAAGAACTAAGCTTATCTTTGAATTGCGCAAACAAGTCTGCACATTACTCTACGGCATGCTGAAGAGCAGGCACATCAAGATATAAACGTCTAAAGGATTTTTTTTCAATATAATATAAAAGTAAGATTTAATATTAATTAACTGCTCCATATTTGTCGTTTTCTAAACATTTTAAATATTAAAGCAAAAAACAAGTCAACAAGTCGTATTCGGGTTTAAAAACGAAGTTTTTGTACCGCAGTTTTATATAATTTAATTTCATAATTTAACCAAGTCTGCCGTTGGGGTCGGTATCATAAATCCACTGCAGAAACTTTCCGTGTGGAGAAATATTTTGCTAACATTAAGAAATGTTCTTTGTGTTTATCTATACAAGACAATGTAAAGCGTCGTAAATTGACACATTCTTTAATTAAAGAAAAGGCGATTTACAAATAACACGCCCAATGAGTCAATAATGATTTTTTTTATAATACAATAAATTCCACTTGTTTTGTAAGAAAGGAAAAGTACCACTCATTACCTTTCGCCGCTGTCGCATTCTTCACTTTCACTATTTTCGCTTCGTCCAGTGCCTTGAGCAATCTCGCTATGGAGAGCTTCCTCTTCAGCACGCACACAATCATGAATGCCAACTAACAATGAATAATCCATAATGTGCAATTTGGTAAGTAACTAAATCGCAAAAAATAAGCAATTAATAAAAGAACTAAATATGATTGTCACAGCTGGTTTACACGATGACAAGGAAATTTTGGAATTAAGGAGAGGTAGCTTATTTTGGAATTTGATATAAAAGTTGTAAACCAGCTATTATAACTTACGCACCTCAACATCGTTTGCGAGTAAGTCCATAAGCTTCTTTTTGGCATCATCCCCAATTTCCACACGTACTTTTTGTTTTATAAAATCGTTATCCTTATATGTAGGCAAATTCTTCTCTAATTCTTTCTCTGACGCTTCTCGGTCCACTGTGCTTCCTTTCAAATCGAATTTTCTATAAAACGTTCATGCGTTCATATCAATTTTCACCACAATTTTACTTTAATTTATTTAACTTACTTATGAATTGTTAAATGTGAACTGAATACATTTCGCATTACCACAAAATAATATTGAACACTTTCCACGCTTATTCTGTACATACCTAAATACTGTGGTAATAGAGTATTACCATGCCGTTCAACGACGTACTATATACATATAAATGAATATATTCGTTCAATTATGATTTTTAGATAACGTATAGACTATATTTATATTTACTGGATGATATTGTTTCAAAAACGCATGCATACGTTCAATCTCTTCCGAGGTCAAACTTTTTATTATGAAGAATTTGTTATAGCTCTCATAAAACTGCGCTGCAGATTTTCCAGACGATTCAATCCGTATCGGTTGAGAGCGAGTAAGCGATTCACGATAATCAACATCATCGACACCGAAACGCTCGCGTAAATTTCGAAATACTAGAGGACAATACTCCTTGACCTTAAAATGTGATGGCATGTTTTCTCTGTAAAATAATGATTCTAGTTGACAAGAAATTGGTACTTAAAATAAAAGATTAACGTTACTTATTAAATAAGTGATTGTCAACCTTGATTTTTGAAAAAGCACGAAAATCATCCGGCAATAACATTACAGGTATGTTTACGTGACTAAGTTCATTAATCTATCAAAGACAAGAGGGAAAATTTCTTTGAATGAGATCGTTTAAAAGTAATTGCATTTACCGTATGATTGACTCCCCACATAAATACACTAAGTATAGGCTCGTTTGCTCGAAAAAGCTTGACTTTTTGGTGTTTAACACGAAAGTGTTTTTTTTTCAAAATTCGTGGCTGTACGGATGAAGACGTCTTTTTATCCATGATGATAGCGTGTACCAATATTATTTAAAATGTGTGAACCTATTACGTCAAGTGACCATTTTCAATAGAAAATTATTCCATGAAAGAGCGCAGCATTGTTTATGCGTACAAAACTTTTAACTTATGCGACGTTAGTTTATTAGTTAAACTGAATTGCCTTATTTTATTAGAAGTTTCAGTAATTCTTTTAAATTTTGCAAAATAACTACAGACTGAATTTTTCTTAAAACAACTGATTACATTGTATATACATATTTTTTAGATTAATAATAATTCAGCTTGTTCATATCACATATTGCAATCATGCTATTGGTTCTTCAAGACCACACTTCACAGAAATTATATATGAAGCTAGAAACACTGAACACGAAAAACTGCAACTCAAAAATTTTATTCCTTTCTTTAGGCCAGTTACAAATGCCTTGTCACATTGTGAAAAATGTACAGAAAACCAAAAGAACTGCCGTATATCATTTCTATAAGAACAAACGTGACTAATTTTGTCATTTCTTTCTTATTGTTTATTGCTACGGTTACTATACAAATTAAGTCGTTTATTCGTAAGAATTCCGCACATTTCAAGAATATTAATAAAATGAGAAAAAAAAGAGAAACTTGGATTCCCTAGAAATGTCATATAAAAGAAAACAGACATCCGGTTCTTTGAAATTAGAAAATTGTTTTTCCAGAAAAATTGAAAATTTATTGAAAAAAGAATTAATGGTGTTCGTTGTAGTGCTTATCATTTCCACGCTGTAATTTGCCGATTATTTCATTGCTTACTTTGAAAGAGTTTTTAAACGTTAAAATCATACACATATCTTGCACAGTAAAATGAGAGAGAAGTTGTCGGTAAAAGATTGCAGATATTAGAAAATAAAGTTTTGAAAACATACCTACGTATATATTAGATCCGTCAATGACTATTTACATAGAAAATAAGTAGCGTCGTGAACTTAACAAATCCTTACCGATGTAAATAATTATATTATCTTTATTGTCGTGAAAATTTAAAAATGGACACGAAACTCGTGTTAGGGACCCACATACAAACGTATATATATTGTGTGCAGAGTACACAAGAACAATAGAATGCACATATTCATGGCATTACATATTTCAGACGGAACGTCACGTCAACGAAGTTTCAACTATAATCATGCCTGCTCGAGTGACTGACCGCAGTCATTTCAATTATCAAAAAACGAAAAAAAATTTTTTTCAATATTTTTGAATGGGTATATAAGCCATCCTTATTAGCTTAGTCCAGTTTATTAAAAAAAAATACTGGTTACAAAAAGGTAGGTTTGCTACATCTATATACAGGTATATAAAAATTCTACCAAGTTTGAAAGGTGGTCCAGAAAATGGCACCTGTCAATACCTATAACTACAACACTTTATAAGGTAACAGAAATTAGCAATAAGAAGCGACAATTCCAAAACGTATCCTAATTTTTCAGGTCAACCAATTAACTATATCTGCTGTAGCAATTCGATAAGATGGATTTTCAATCAGTCACTGAGATTTTTACGGAAATTGGAACGAAATATTTTGCAACTAAAATGTCGTTACAAATGTGCGCTTGCTTTTCTTAGCAAAATTAAAATTTTTCGATTACGAATATTTGTGGCGGTCTTTAACCATGCGCAATTCGTAAAATTTTTTTCCATCTAAAAAAGGAAGCTCTACGACGACTTACATTGAACATCTCATTTCCTTTAAAAGTCGCGATCGATGCCACAAACTTTTAAATATTGTATTGCGATTTTCAACAGCAATAATTTCGCTAGTCCATTGCAACAACAAAACCAATGAACCGGTAATAATCATTGTGAAGTTCTGAATAGTAATCTTTCTGAATAGTGTTATTGTCGTCCATATCAAATACAGTGAGGGTCATTAATATTGGGTTTTTCCGCTCGATAAACAATAAACCCTTATTAAACCTAGTCCATTGTCGAAATATTAATATTTATTTTACCATTTTGTACTACTAGAGAATACATATTTAAATATTAAAAAAAAACACAAACAAAGCATTGTTCCAGTAGACAAGAAAATTAAATAACTTCAAGAACTCAACAAACGTAGGGTCAATGTTGGGTTTTTCATATAAGGAATAATATCAAGAAAAAAAGCAGCATATTATTAAAAATTAATATTTGATTGGGTTTCCTATTTTCTTAATGAAGTCATTTAAGCGTTTTAACATATCTTGTATAATTTTTCTTGTGTGGAAAACAAGGACCTTCCTCTATTCTTCTTGTAGTCTATTTTCCGGATCTTGGACCGAAGAGATTGCTTTCTCCCACGACGGCCGAATTTATGCTACATATTTTTGATGGAGTTCATGGCTAGTGATGAAGCAGTTGGGACAGTTATATTAGAACCATTCTTGAATTAAGCGGAACTTATGCTTGAGGTCGTTATCTTTTTGAACATTTTGAAATTTGAACGTTTCCAAAATACTAAGTTTGTCCGTACTTTCTTTCAAATTTTCCTTTGATATCCTTAAATAACCTTCGTTGTTTAGAATGCCATCCATAAGTACCAATTTTCTTTCTTTCAAATCTTTGTGAACTTAGAAACGGGTTTTTCCGCGAGGAAACAGTGTAATGTTTACATTAATCATAAACAGAAATTAAAAATAATAAATTTTTCAATACTAAAGTGTTTACGAACTACAGAGTGTAAGATCTATAAAGTAAGCTTGCCCGTTCCAACACTTTTCTTGAAATTTATATAACTAAACCAAAATTTTCAAACCACAACTTGTGTTGAACAGTAGTTACTGATTTCATCAATGCATCTACTGTTTGTTTCTCAGCTTATGAGAAAAAGCAAATTTCTGCTTCGTGCTTACTCTCATGTATAAAATTATGTTGAACATCTTGAGTAATAGCTGTTAGAGGATATAATGAGTATCATTAACTAGTGCAATTGGATTTTCGTATCCGGAATTAGTTTAAAACAGATTCGTGTAATCAAAGTTGTTTCTTGAGCTATGGTCGATAGACGCAAATACTCGGCTTCAGCAGTCATGGTGTCTTTTGCTGCACTAACATATAAGTCCAGAATTGAATCTCTATCAACCGTGCAAAGCGTCAGATTTGCACCTAACCTCCCAATCCACAATCTTGCACAACATATCATAACATAATTTCCTGAAAAATTTCCTGTATTTGAGTGTTTAAGCATTTTCCAGCTTCACAAAATAATTTCATGCGAAGCTCCTCCGTTAATTTTCTCTTTAAAGTATTCTGAACACTGACTGCTTTTCACTGCTTGCTGTCTGTCAAAATAAAATTGATTGTGCGTGTTTAATATGTAGTTGATCACATAGCTTGCTTTGCTTATTGCATCGTTAATTAAATTAATTTTTATATTTCTGCTTGCTAAGTCACTAACAGGCATAGTGATGTGTTTATGAGAACAAAACAAAATCAATATAGTTCATGTTTTAGACTTTAAAATGGTTATTTGCGTTTTTCTTAAAAAAGAAAATTAAACTATTTCTATACAAAAAAACATTCTTTTTTTTCCTTTATTAATTATATTTTACTTCAAAAAATCGCTTTTGAATAAACTCTCTCATTTCATTAATGTTGCTCTCTATTAATGTTTATGTAAAATTCTAACCATGCTGTCAGCAGGGTAATCACGCAGCTGAAAGTTAGCTTTCGGTTCGCTATTCAGCTGTTTACCATAAATGAAAATGAAAAAAAAAAAAAATTTTTCATACGTGGATGTCCGTTCTTTACATAAGTTTGAAAAAATTGGCAATTGGTGCAATTGAAATATAATTTGTTCGCTGCGATAAAATTTGTGCAAAATAAAGGAGTTTGTTCAAAAGATTTTAATAAAATTTAACGTAAAGAACAAACTTTATTAAATTTAAGTGTTTGCGAAAGAATGTAAATTAGTGAAGGTACAAGGGAAATAAAATTTCCTTTTGAGAGATAGAAATAAAGGAATTAATTTATGCTCAACAACAATAACGATAACAGTAAAAAGTGCAGACGATGGAGCGCTAAAATAAAGTTCTTTTACTATATACGAAAAAATATCCGCATAAGTTCCGTATTCTGCCGACCTTGTTGCGTTTTAATAGAAATCGTATTAAATTAAAACCGGAAAATTGAAATATATGTAACTGTTTTTTTTTTTTTAAGAAAAAAATATAAGTATATATTATAAACACATTACTTAGCGTCATAGAACTTTGCACTTCGCAGAGTGCGTGCATTTATCGTCTCATATTTTTTTCAGGTAATATTAATCATGGTGCCTACTGAGCGTCGCTGCTTGGTATATGCTAAAAATTCAACTGTTGGCCGTAATAACATAAATTGTGCTCTTTGGAAGAGAAAACTTCTTCTTGGCTGTGCTGATATCTCGAAGAAGTAATTAACACTAAAAATAGAATTTTCAGGTACGAATACAAGTACGTTGCGATTAGGCGTTAAATGGAGGTGGCATTTTCTTACAAATCAAAAATGGTTTCGCGCAAATGTAAACTAAGCTTAATTAAAGTTTAGAAAACAGCCTAATGAATCTCGAGAAACAGACGTGTGATTTAGCGCTTAAACAACATAGTCGTGGTTTCCAGGAAATTGGTGAATTACGACTCAAGCTTTTGCAGCAAGACTAGCAAGTTTGTGCGAAAATTGCTAGGGTGCGGAACGAGATATCCGGCGGCCAACTGGCCATACGACAAGATCTGAACGATATGACGGCCCCATTTAATTAAAATTGAGCACCGACACAACGTGCAGCTACGCCGCTTAAACAGGTTTGATGTCATAGTGAGTGGCTTGCGAGCTGACATGAAAAATGTGACAGAACTCGTATTGAAAATTGTCGAGCGGTGCAAAATTAAGGCGACTTATGCGGATTTACAGTACTGTTGCTATTTAGCCAATGGGAACAAGTTTTCAATTAGATGCAGTTCAATATACGTTCGCTATGCGGTTATGTTAGCGTATGCCTAAGACCCTTCTATTAAATTCAGCTATATAACACTGGCGACACCTGTAAAATTGGCCATCTGAAATGTAAAAGTTTGAATTATATGAAAACTGACGAGATTAGGAATCTCGTTTGTGATAGTGCATGGGAGGTGATTGGCTTTTGTAAAACCTGGTGGAATAGTCATGTTTCTTCAAATTCGTTTAAAATTCCGGGATAAGTTTGTGCCGGAATAACAGATCGACGAGGAGAGATGGGGTGTAACGTTATATATTTCAAATAGAGTTAGGTTTTCTGTTCTAAGCTGAATCACTTAATAAGATGACGAAAAATTCATTTGATGACGTAGAAGCACCTGAGCTAAGTTACTAATTGGCATTGTTTACTTGTCGCATGGCGATGTCTACTTCCTTGAATACGCGCTCAATGAAGTTTCAACCAAATACGTTTGTCTTATTATCATAGGTGACTTCAATTCCAATTTAGTTAATCCTACGAAGCCCACTTTGATATTTAATTTCTGCCATCTACTTGTTCACAATTGCTTCTCCACCCATCCCCGTAATGTAAGGTGCCTCACTTCTTGACTATTTTTTAATAGCTAATATGGAGCTATCAGCTTCTGGGCAATGCTAATTGGCAAAAATCTCTCACCATGCCTTAATTTACATGACTCTTAACACTTGCCTCCGTAAGGGGGATGCATTTTGGGAATTTTACGATTATAATAGAGTGAATACTCAGGCACTGAGATCCAGAATTATCTCATATCACTTTAATGGCATATACAACACTTTCGATCTGGATAATCAGATGAATATTTTGAATGGTAACTTGAATCTAAGTCGTCAGATTATACCCAAAGTTACGCGCAAGGCTGCTGTCAATTGTGGGTCTAGATTTAGTTGTAGTGAAACCAAATTTCATCTTTCTCTGCCTAATTTAGCTTATAAGGCGTATTTACGTGACAAGAATGATAGTAATTGGAGTACCTATTGCACACAAAGGAATATAGACAAATATGTTATTAGAAAATGCAGGAGAAATGCGCATTTACTAACTTTTAGGGGTTCAAACAATAAACAGCTGCGACGTAAATTGCGGTAATTTGGGTTCAAGAATACTGGAGATTTAAATCTGCGTGCTGCCGAGGTATAACCAAGTAAACATTGCTAAAAATTGTATGGGTTGTCCTTTCGCGAGATAAATATGTTAGCCCTTTACCTTTAGCGGCATTTGATAAAACGCCGCCAGGAATGGATGATTTCTCTCTTAGATTATTGGAATTAATTTTCCCTTGGATTAATGTTCATATAATATATATTATTAATCACATTGTTTAAATCTAAGTTTCCCTCAGCATGGAAATGTGCTCGTATTATTCCTATCATGAAAAGGTCACTTGATCCCTCGAAACTCAAGCCTATTTCAATTTTGCCTATTCTCTCAAAGGTCTGTGACCATATAATTAAGAAACAAATTATCAAACACCTTGGCAATCACTCCCTATTCTCTGACTCTCAATTTTGTTTTAGAAAAGTTTGTAGCACTACTTCTTTGTTACTGACTATAACGGATTCAATACGATATACAGTAAGTGAAAAGCATGTCTCGGTGTTATCGTCGCGGGATCCAAATAAAGCCTTTGATAGGGTTTCACATGTGTTTTTGATTCATAAACTCGTGTGGGACTTTAACCTTTCGAAGGCCGCTGCTGCTCCTTCCTCTCAAATGGTTTATCACTTGTATCTTTACGTGCTGTCGAGTCTGAGCTATTGATGGTGCGAAGTGGTGTGCCCCAGGGCTCATTCCCCCTAGCTTCGTGTAAGGGCTACGCATTTGCAGATTTTATTTTCGGGGAGTGTTGATAATTTGCAAGGATATCAAGCTAACATCGACTACTAACATCGATTTGCATTGTATTTCTCGTTGGGTGGCTGCGCATGAATTTGAGGTGAATTGGGCTAAAAAATTTGCGATAATGTGTCAACCGCCGAATGCACATCTGCATTTTACTTTAAGGTAAATGGTCCCAATGTTGAAATTGTAAATAGCTTGAAATGCCTGTGGTGATTATCGACAATAAGTTTGCTTTGATGTACACATAAATTCCCTGTGGTCTCCGGTCAATTTCCTACTTAGAAAATTGTATTCTTCGAATGACTGTATGCCAATTGAAACCAAAATTAAAGTGGGCAAAGCCAAATGCCACTAATAATTTATGCCCTAGAAGTTTCTAGTTCCACGAATACTTCAAACCTGAGGAAATTACGACTATTATATATATCGCACAGTTGGATATGCATTCTTCTTGAGATATGCATTGTCTGAAACCATATCTCAGACTATGTTCTACGTTTTCTAGGATGTTGTTTCGCTAATTTTATTAAAGTTATACTTCTCCTGAACCTTTACAACATTATCTTATGGCGGATGCCGAAGGGCGTTTTTAATCTAGTTTCTTTTAGTAGATCAGTTCGCAATAACCTTCTGTTGATTCCTCGCTTTACGTGCTCTCTGGTTAAATCCTTTCGGTTGAGAGTTATAAGAGCGGATAATTCCCTGTCAAGGGAGTTGCGACAATTTAGATGCTCTTATCTCACTTACAAACGCAGGCTTTTAACCTTCGTCGCTAACAATGAGATTAGGTAGTTATTTTAATTGGATTGGGTGTGGTATGTGTTATTTGCTTTCATATTACTCTAGTTACCTTCTTCTCCAGTTTCTTTTTTATTTATTTATTTATTTTTGTTGTTCTTTTTATCTTCAATTTTCTTTCACTCCTCTTTAAGTTGTTTAGGAATATTTTGCTTTATTATATGTTATTATTGCACCTATGATAGACATTGTTATCTATTATAATAGGCCTTAATAGCTTCGAGGTTACAATAATAAATAAGTTAAGTTTAATACAAATGATCATTTTGCTTTAGTAAAGCAAGCAACCTATGTATTTAAGTGATCTTGTGCATTGTATAACACAAAAGCGAAAGGAAGTCATTGTATTCAGCACTTTCAGTACTCACCATTTCCCTTGGTAACTACGTATATGCGTTTGTTACTTTCAACATGAAAATAAATACAAGCTTCTCGTAATTCGGATCAGTACCTTTTCTCATAAATCTATACCTTCTGCATAAAACCTTTCACAACTAGTCGATCTTCTTATCTTTTAGAGCCATCAGATTTATCTTTAATTCTGAAAATCAACTTACTGCCCATGGTTATTACCAGGGCTTTCAATATACCACATATATTTTGGTCCTAAATAACTTAGTCTACTTTCAACAGTTCCGACTCATTTGTTTACAAAGCATTGCATATATATGAGCTCCTGGATCTTTGTAGTATAATTATCAACTAAGAAACCTTCCCGTTCCTTCAGTTTTGCAAACCGCTGTGTGGGCTGTGTCTTCACTTTTCTGCTTGACTAATGTCTTTCGATGTAGGTGTGCCAATATAATGATATTGTGGTTAACGTCGACTATTTCCCCTACTTCTTTGTTATCTCCTGTAAACTAACAAGTTTCTTGTCGTTGATAAACTACAATCGCTGAGGAATTCTTATTGGTTTTAACATTTCCTCCTTTAGGACAAATTAATGCACAGCGTCCATTTAACTTCTCAAAAACTTTGTTATTCTAACTAATAAGAGATGAATAACCGTATGCGCGATACTTAAACAAAACTTTAAATTTGCACTATTCTAATAACGTTTGCAGAATGGGCCATTTGCCAACAAATTTTATTTAAAAGTATAGAAGAAAGTAAAATGAAAACAAATCATATTCAGCTGTGCTCGAACCTCTTACACCTGACACCATAACGTTAAAAAACAAACGAAATATATGAAATTTCGTGATACTACTATTGGCTGAGCGCGGGCGAGTTTTCCCATTTTTATGTAAGTACTGCAGAATCGCCTATAGAGTATACGTCTAATTTTTTCTCGTTTATTTGTACTAGTTTATGACTACTGAGCTCAAACGTAACGGTATTTGTTATTGAACAGAAGAAATCTGGGAATTAATCATGTAAGCAAGTGACAATGCAGTAGGCGACAGATACATATAAAATCTAATCATGTAAGCATATAAAATTTAATTAAAGCGCTAAATATTTTCCATTTTGAACATTTAAATGTGTGAATTGTGAGGAAAAAGAAGAAACAAATTGAGGTTACGTACAACTTTTTTTAAAAATCGAACTAAATCGAACAAGGCGGTTGGCCTTGTTTTCCTCGTCAATAAACGAGCGTAAAAGGAAGTTATGACATATTGTGCTGGAAATGTACACATTAGTTAATATTCCTTAATGGAAAATACCTCAATCTCTAACAGGTGTTTGTATTTTTCTTTTACATCTGGTTTTGTATAAAGATAAATCTGAAAAAAATTTTATGGTAACTTTTGTTAATGAGAGCGCATTTAGCGCTTTCATTAAATTTTATAAGCTTACATGATTAGATTTTATATGTATCTGTCGCCTACTGCATTGCCACCTGCTTACATGACCGCGACGCACAAGAAAGCTTCACCACGAATTGGGCGACGGAGGCTTTGCACGATGCCTCCAACTGCCTAACGCTACCTCAAAAAGAGTAAGTGAATTGTTTCTAATATTTGCGAACGACGATATATTATATTGCTGTATGTAGATTTGGGCATGTTTCTAAAGCGGCTTTTCATTGCGTCCTCGAAAAAATTGGTATGAAAGGCGGTATGAGGAGTGCATATATACCGCCGATGTTGCGCTTAGCCATGACTTTACAGTTGTTGGCGTTGGGAGGTTACCAATGACTTGCCTGTATCGATCACAACGTAACTGTTGCGCAAAACACATCATTAACTGGTGTATAAGAGGTGTACAAAACTTTGGAGTAATTGCATTGGATCGTAAACGCGAGCATAAAAGTGTAGTTTTACCAGAAATTTGGTATGCCAGACGGTAAATAATTGCACTTTTTGCTTCACAATAAACGACCATTACAATATTTGTACTATTTATTACAGCGACTGAATGTATCAATGGAATGCATACATGTTTTTCAAAGTCCGTGAAAAATGAAGTGATTTTCATTAATTAGAAAGGAAAATGTTAGTAATTAATCTGAATATTTGTGTATTAGCAACACCTTTTTATTTACATAAATATAAACATTTCTTTCTACATTTGCGACGATGAAATGAAAATCATGGCAGTCAATTTCAAATTTCCCGGATCTTGCAAGTGTGAAGGCACACTACTGAAAGTTTATCAAGAAAACTATTGGACTGAGCATGTTAGCAACGCTTGCCTACTAGCAGTAAAGAAAAAAATTGAAGGTTCAAAAAACTACGTCGTCTTTCTAATATTTTTTCCTCCTAAAGACTTCGCTGATGACAACTTACCGAAGTTCGGCGGAACTCCTAAAAAAGAAGAAAAACCGAAATACATTGCAAGGCAAGGAACATTGTGGAAAGATGCATTGGTCTGTATAAGGGCTATTTTTACAGTATTTATTATTTCGAAAATCGGATTGCAACTTTTAATCGCTGGCGTATTCTATAGGAACAGCGGAAGAGTCGCCATAGTTCAACAACAAGGAAAACAGAGGAATCTTGTAAGCATTATTTCCCATGTTGATTGAAGAAAACGTTTTATATATAGGCATTTAAATGCAAATTTTTTGTGAATCCATTATGGTCTCTTCAACATTCAAATCCATCCATCATTTTATAACGTAACACAAATTATAAATAATTTTCTTTTTATTTCATTTTGCACGCTTCTTATTGTTTACCATATGTGGTTGGTTATACAAAGAAACAAACGCCAATCTGCCTCTCATTTTTCACTCTCTCTCCGTTTTCAAAGCATTGTTGGCGATGGTATATGATTAGCTGTTTAGCGACCCAAAAAAACAGGATGATAATCACGGCGACGGTCGCCTGCTTACATGATTACGCACCTGAATGATTCTCATATCGTTGCAATTCTAATTCTATGCTTTTAGCGAATGCTAGTGGCAACAACACTATTCTTAATATTACCTCTTCGTTAATATCAAAATCTTAACAGACAAAAGTCATCCTGCAGTGGTGGAATAAGCAGCAGACTGTTAAAAGCCACTCCCAGGAAGACAACCTTAAGCCTTATTAAGACAACCAACGACTGCGTATGTTGAAAACGAAAGAAGATTTATCTAATCTACTGCATTTTTGCTGTGATTTATTTTAGTTACTTCTTATTGCATGCATGTTCTTATACAATTTGTTACAACACTGCTTTATAACTATAGCTATTTGTTTACATTATTAGAACAGGAGTGTGAATAAGCGAATTCGAACCGACAGCTTGTGTGTATTAATATCCACATGGTGGTATTGAACATGGAATCGGAGTTGGATTTAATTAGGCCTTTGGTTTAATATTGTCAGTCTGAATTTCAGTTCCTAAAAGTAAAACATCTTCGGCTTATGCCAGATTCAAGAATCAACTTCAGTAAATGTCTTCTCTCTTACAATTAATTAATTAATTTTATAGAAGTTACATTTTCATTTGCAAATAGAAATATACCCTGAAATTATCTCAATTTTTATGGCTAGACTTAAGCTCTCATCTGTTGTTGAGATTCAGGATGATGTCACGAAGGTTTGTGTAAAAAAAAAGCCGAATTAGTAGCCTATCACGATACTCTTCTACCCAAAGTCTACGTTAGATTGGTTGCATCGATGTAAAGTCAGTATTTCAAAATTAACATACATCTATAAACCCAAGTGTGAAATGAGCAGATAAACAAACTGATAATTTGAATATAGTATTAATTTTTATGTTAATATTAAAATATTTTATTGTTATTGGTAAAATTATTACCTTTGTATTTTTTATTTTATTTATTGTTAATATTCTTTTTCTAAGGATAGTGCGACTCTAGCAGACTATGACTTAAACATTCCAAAGACACACAAATAGTGGACTTAGCCATGACTTTGCACCCAACGAAGATGAACCTGAAGAAGATTTACTTTTACTTGATATATACGTAGTTGGCATTAGGGTTAATTAAAACATGAACTTAAAAATTAAGAAGTAAATAAATTACGAAAATTTCGACCTCGAGTGTATTGAAACAGAAAGTAAATAGCATATATAACTTACATATAAATTGCGAAATATATAATGTACGTGGATAATATAAATTTTGCAGTGAACTTAAAGCTTTTTTAATTTGATTTTAGTTCTTTCGTAAATGAAAATACGGCTGTTAGCAAACAAAAGAAACATGAACTACATATATGGCTGCACCATATACCATGCAAAATTGGGACACATCGAATAATATACGAGAATTTGATTCAAAATCGTAATTATAGCTGTTGTAAATATAAGAATCATATTTACATACTGCTTGTTTTTTGCAAGAACTCTTGTGGGAGAACTCTTACCACGATTTACCTGAATATCGAATTTAATAAAAGAACTTTAACGAAGAAGTTAAAAAAGTTTTGAATATGTAATTGAAAAATAAGAAAAACTTTGTCGATTTTTGCTAAACATAGAGAATTGTTATGACTTATTTCGTTGATTTTTAAACTAAAACATATAGATATAATAAAAAGGAAAAATATTTAAGACCAAGTTTGTTCTCCCAATGGTGATTTCAACCTTCAGAAAAATATATGACTACATAGACTTCGGCTATTGACGTTGACTAAACCAGCGGTAGAGCGATAAAACTGTTAATAGGAATAGCTTTTATTTGTTTTGTTTTATCATATAAAATCAATGAGCACAGGCAACGGATCTTAAAAAGACTATCGCAATCGGAACGGTCAACTTATTCAAAGGAGAATTTAGCGGGAAAATCATCTCATATATCGATCTATTAATTGGCCTCAAAGGTATTTGCCTTGATGCTATTGGATTTTTATATTTAAGGTATAACCATAAGACAACGACAATCGGCGGTATGTAAACCATCATAACTAGTGATATCAAAAAAATTGGATTGCGAATCAACTCGTTTTAATAAATCTATATAGGAATTAAGAATTAAATTTTAAAATGGTATCTTTTATACACAAACAGAAAACCTAGCTCAAGCAATTCTGAACGTTCTATTACCAACTCCACAATTAACCAAGCACCGACTATTTAAAATGAATACATAACTACATATGAATATCTAGATATAAGGGTATAACAATTTTTAGACTTTGTATTGTACTCTACGCTCTGCCAGAAAACTTTTATACAAGTCTTATAACAAATTCCGGACTACGAGAACTATATATATAATTAAGCATTTACCTCGAACAACAGCAGCTTCTAACTTCTATGTTGCCACTTCACTTTAAGTTTCTAAGCAAACTTCTGGCGTCAGGCAAATATGATTGTTCTTGTTTAAGATAAACCCGAGAATCGATATTCGTCGTATGTGTTCATGACTATATATATATATTCATGACTACTTTTGAAACTGTAGCTTCGCATTTTGAATTTTAGTATCTCGTTTGAAAATTTCAAGCGCACTAATCGATGCTACATTTTACTTAATGACCTGTGAACGTGCTCCTATTATTAATAAAATTTTTAAAAATATCGTCATAACGATCTTCAATGTTAAATCGAATTTATGCTCATCTAAAAATGATGGGTGTTGTATGAATTTTTTTCTAACCCTTGAAAAACAAAGCAAGTAGTAATGTGGCACCATTGTCAGTAAATAACTGCAAAAAGTCTATGAAATAAGTCTGTCAAATTTGTGCTGTGGCGCGAAAAAGGCAAAACTGACATTGTCTAAATGAACCTTAACAGAAAGTTATTATACAGGATAATTGCACCAAAAATAATTATTGGGCTACCGTATATCTCAAGAAAACAAAATGTGTTTGCTGAGTATGTCATACTTTACTAACTACCCACAATTTACTTGTTTATGTTCGACCGAGTCATTTCTGCACTGAAATAATGGTATATTTTATCGAATGATTTATATATTATCTTTCTTTGAATTTAAATCCCTTTAGTATATTGCTGGGATATAGATAATTTATGTTGCTGTTCCCTAACCTTGCCATTAACTAGACAAGAATAAGCATAATGGTATTATATGCATTATACGCGATCACTTCAATATGTCTACCAGGTGTAAAAGTCGATCTACACATGGGCAAAGCGTTCATTTCAAGAGGAAAATAAAGATTATTGAATACCGCCTATCTCGGGCTACATACTTTCTTAACAAATAAGCATATTTCATGCCGAAAGGATCTGTCGAGGCCATCTACGTAAGTATGGATTTTTGATAATAAAAATGCTACTCAGCAAACAATAACCCATAGATTGAAAAACTTGTTAAGCAACGCGTAGATTGTCTGGTGCATGCAGCAGAAGCAATAAACCACCCCAGATCACAGATGATAACTTTTTCAGGATGGGTTATCCACCGATCGACCCTCATCATGCTGAAAAGTCTTTCTTCAACGATCATTGCATGGTTTTGTCCTTATGTTGATTGTTCCGTTAATCCACATTATGATTACTTGCGCATCCACTATGGTCCTTTGCATTTTTTCATTACCTATCACGAGTCAACAATGCTGTCATTGGAATTAAGCAGCAGAAGTAGCTCTTACTTTAATTCCCACGCTTAAAAAAGCGACCAAGTCCCATTACAAGCCCTAAGCGCCGACTATATTTGTATCACATTATATAACAGATTCTTCAGTTGAGTTGAATTATATGAAAATCCTCCTTTTTTTTATACATGAAAGACAGGGACAGGTCATACAGATTTGGGATAAGTTTTAGTTCTGTGGTTGTTTACGAATGAATTGCTCCACCTGTCAAATTTAAATTGTGGAATTGCATTAAAGGTGTGCGTGTGCTTGTCAAAGATAACAAGATAGCTTCCCTCACCTTGAGATAATATTACTCGTCAATTGCTACGAGATGAAAAATCTGCGAATGGAATTCCAGGGTTTTAATTGTTGACTTTCGTCACTTTTTGGCATTAAGTAAAATCGGCTTTATTAACTTCACCAAGAATATATTAATGTCATCTACAGCATTTAAAAATACCTTATTCGCTAAATGACTATTGGTTGTAGAATCTCTGAAGAAGGAAAGATGTCTTTATTTCCTCCTCCCGTCCAATACATTTATGAATAATGCGAAGTTTTTTATTGCAGAAAATAGAATCTTAAATATCACGCTTTCTTGGCTGATGATTAATAAATCAATTTATTCTTTAAGCAAGTACACTTTGATATATTTTTGAATAAATTTGCTATGAAAACCTAAAATTACATTAATATCAATGATTGGAATGTTACTACCGCTCAGCTTATATACAGTTGTGTAAAAAATCGATTATAATGTATAAAAAAATCACTTGTTCTTGATTTTATATATTTTAACCGAACGCCACAAACACATTTTTCCACTATTTAAAGAATGTTTTGGAAATAAAGAATTTTTATTGATTTGAGCTCAATTTTCGACCCATTTTTTAAAAACTATTCGTCCATGTTAATGCCTCTTGTTAAGCTCGCTGATGTCTAAAGTACACCTTTCCTTTAAACAAAAAATCTTTATAAATTTGTATTGAGCTGTACGCATAACTTTTCACCTTATTTTATTTTCAAAAATGCCTTTTACAAAGGATTTCACACAAAGTACATTTATATCCCAAATCCACACAAATGTTTAATCGTTTATATGGAATGTATATGCAGATATAATCTATACACATCACAACAGAACACTTACGGTAGTCCAACAAAGTCTACATACAGTACGCAAAATTAAGGTTTCTCTTTTTAAAAACTTTATTTATCTAATAAAGGTTAAGAAATGCATTTCTTAAGAAACAAAAACTTGTATTAAATAATGCTTCGAAACTTTTTTTTTTGACTTAAGGAAAGTTATTAGCAAAAACTATACTTTAATCGCATAGAAAAACAAAAAGTCCACATACAACACCTCTGAAGGAGTCAAAAAAGAACATCTTTATTTAACAGTATTTAGTTTTTGTACTTGTTTTCGTACATTTGAATAATAATTCACCAATTAAAAATAATTTCTCTCTTTCTTTTCCTTAAAATGTCACAAAATATATAAAAACACAAATCAATTTCTCAAGAAGTCAGAAATGTGATTATAAAATTAAAAAGTGGGGAAAATCGTAAGGAGAAATTGCAAAAATAACTGGAATTCGCCGTGCTGCTATTCAAGCTACTATAAAAAATTACAATAACACAAATACCGCAGAAAATAAGCAGCGATCACGTCAATCAAACAATCTTACCGAGCGTGAACATCGAAATATCAGAATTGTAACAAATGAAGCCAAAACTGTTGATATTGTAAAAGACCTAAAAATATATAAGCCAGTTAGTATTTATTGCGAAACCATTCGAACGTTTTAATATTCAAAGGTTTTCATAGCCGAATTCCAAGTAAAAACATTTACAAGTGAATATGATAAATTGCTCCGAGTTGAAAATCTCGACAAACTTGATGACATCAATTTTTGGAGAACCGTAATATATAGCAACGATTATAAGTGTAATATGTTCGGATACAGAGAGTAACAGAGAGTAAAAAGGAAACCCAGTACAAAGATGACAATACAAAATTCATTACCAACTGCAAAGCACGATGGGTTGTCTGTCATGGTTGGGGATGCAATGTTATGAATGACTATGAAAATCTTCTGGATCTGAAAATATTCCGGATCTATATTATCTTATATTTTTGTAGGCCTTTTGGAATATCAACAGCACTAGTTTCGGGTCCAGTTGATACAATTGTGGTAATATTTCGATTTTCACGCTCTGTAATATTATTTGATTGGTTTAATCTGTGCTTATTGGATGTGGCGTTTGTGTTATTGTAATTTTTAGAAATAGTTTGAACGGTAGTATGGCTAATTCCAGTTGTTTGTGCTATATCTCAATACGAGTATTTCCCACTTTATAACCACATTTCTAATCTCTTCAGAAATTTGTTTGTATTTTTTTATGTTTTTTGACATCTTAACGAAAATAAAAAAATAAAGAAATGCATTTTAATTGATATATTATTATTTAAATGTATCAGAACTAGTACAAAAACTAAGTACCTTCTAGCTCTAATGCTACGGCCTTTTTTTTTTTTGTTATTTTATGGAGTTGAACTATTTATTTTATTTATAACTTTTTCGTAAGTCAAAAAAAATCTTGAGTTGTAATTT
Organism: Glossina pallidipes; assembly: GCA_000688715.1. Taxonomy (NCBI): domain Eukaryota; kingdom Metazoa; phylum Arthropoda; class Insecta; order Diptera; family Glossinidae; genus Glossina; species Glossina pallidipes. The sequence continues at coordinate 1,285,453 of KK499828.1, forward strand.
AATATAAGTTTTTGTTTTTGAAGAAATATATTTTTGACACTTAACCCATAAATGCAATATTTTATAAGACAAACCTCAATTTTTCGTCGTGTATATAGACTTTATTGGGCTGCTGTATATATAAATACGAACTGAAATAAAAAAACCAAATACTTGAATAAGGTGCTCAACACAATTATTACGTTATGCGTTTTGAGCCAGTATCTCGCTTGCGTTGTATGGCTAGTGTTTGCTTGCATAAACGTTACTGAAGATATGCAATTGTAGCGAATCTACATAAAATTAAAGTCTTTTTGTTCAAATTAAAACTTTATTTATTCGTCTAATTCTAAGTTGGTCAGTATCTTATATAAATAAATAATTTAATGCTAACTTAAGCAATTAATACAAAAGTGGGTTATTACTAGAATGAGAACGTATACAATTAAACTATGTTATTACTAGAATTACGACTAAGTGGGTTACAACTAAATTAGGCTATCTTAACTAGGTTAGGTGTCGTATTATGTCAAATTGTAAATCTAGTATAAATTGTGAATTACGGTAGAGCGCGACAGATCGATAATGCTACACAATATTAATGAAATGGAAAATCGTTTTGGGAGTAGACGACAACTTTATACATTCTTGGCAAGTTGACAGTTAATAACATCATATTTACAATTAATTAGCAATTTTTAATACCATCGTATTTCAAGGTTTATGAGGAACCATTTGAACGACAAAACAAGATAGCGAAAACTTGACTTTAGTATTAAGGCGTGGGGCGTTATCTCCGTTCGAAATGAACTGTGGACTAAAAAGTAGATTACGGAAATAGAACGCAGCATCACTATGGGAACAATGATGTTAACAAACAACAATTGAACAATTTTTATACAATATTTTAATTGTTATTCTATTATAAACGATAGGTTTGTTTACATAAATGAATGATAAAAAAATTTTCATTCACAAAGAAAAACATAAGAGCAAAGTATTCATTTATAACGTAAAATGACAAATTTACCGTATGTTTTCGTAGAAGTTCGTACTTCGTTATTCTCGTTTTTTTCCCTCTAGACATTTTTTCCACTACATCGACAAACTTGAACATTACTTTCAAAAATTTGTCAGCTTCGGCATTTCTCTTCAAAAGAGCCAGGTCTCCTTTCAGCTAACTGCGCTATTTCCCGAACACTCATCAGCACAAGGTGCTGAACTTTCAACCAATTCGAGCATCTATTCAATGTCCACATTTACTTCAGTCCTATCAATCCTTTTGCTTCAATTCTATAAACAAATTTGTTTATATATGTAACGCTCATTCGTATTTACTGATTCGACGCTATGCAACTAAAACTGCATAGCGTTGTAGAATTTTTATGTAGCATCATTGGGAGAATAAGCACTGCCTAAAAGTGCCTTCTGTTGCAATCCATGGTAAAGTAATCTGTCAACGACTTCGGCCTCCCTTTGCTCATTTCAAGTAAAGAATATAGAAGCTGAATTCAATTGTCGGTAAATTTTTCGTATCATGATTACTGGACATGCTCACTTACTAGGATATAGCGTTCCACTCTTTTCTTTTTCCACTCACTTGATAATCTAAAAAGCGTTTGTCGCGTACTGTTTGTTTTTTGAATACTTCATTGATCTCTACTTCAATTATTTTTTTGCAAACCTTAAAAATGTATAGCAGCGTTTAGGTTATTTTAATTTAATTTTTAATCAATTTTATTTCAATTAGTTTAGCTTATTCCCTCCGCTTTTGTTACCACATTGGCATTGTTTTAATAAAAAGGAAAAAACTATTTTAAAGTTTAAAATATTAACAATTTGATTTTGTTTTGTTTTCATAAATATCGTAAAAATCGTTGTTTTGCCGATGAAAAACAATGCACGTAAAAATTTCAAAAATTTGTCATAAATGTTTGCTCACGCACAAGACAACGCAAGCTATATGTTGATCTACATTTAAATACACACAAGTAATATTATTTTGACAGTTCGTAAGCCACGCATAACGCAAGCATTGCGTTTTCACTTATTACAAACACATGCGAGGTTTCGCGGACTACGACGGGAAGACAGTTTCAGCCATTGCTTACTCTTCTGATACCACTATATAGAAATTCTACAGTGCAATGCAGTTCTTAAGAGATTTTATTGCGTCGAATCACATGTATATGAGCATTATATGTGTTAGCGCGTTGTGTTTTGTAGAACTGAAACAAGTTTGGACATTGAATACACTACTCTTTTAGTTTTTCTTATAAATGAAAATTTATTTATTTTTTTTATATATTTATTTACTTAAGCTTGTCATATATTTTATAATTGTTGTACCTGTTTGTAATAATTTTTCAAAACGGTTGAATGCATTTTTGTTAACATTGGTTTACCGATGACCTTCCACCTTTCCGTAACGCTGCCGTCCACTATTTTCATAAGCAACTTTTTAACTCCCCATTTTTTTGAAACCATCTTTTCTATCTGAAGTCGCAGCGATAACTTTACCGTATCATTCCCATAGTCAAGGTAGCAAAATTGAGTTCTCGCTCTTCATCCTCTCTTTTGTTCAAAGCTTCTAAAAACATAATGATAGTTAAGATTGCTACATAACATCATTATTATGTGAATTTAACAGGAAAAATTAAAACTACCTCCTCTTTTCAAAAATTCACTTTTTTTCCTTTTCCTTGGGTTTTTGCTTTAGAAAAGCACTTTTAAAGAAATGTTTCGCTTTACTAATTTTAAATTTCATTAATGTTTATGAAAACAAAGTCCAATCATACGGTGAGTTTTTCAAACCAGAGAATACGGAATACATACATAGACGTTCAAAATTTTGTTCAAAATTGTGGTCAGGAAATGGCTGAGGATTTCCTTTGTATCCGTTCTCAATGACGGTGGTAACGCTGTTAATTAGGAGTCATTTGTATGCTTGCCCTTTTATTTCCATTAATTGTATGGGCAAAGATTCATCATTGGTTTCTTAATGTGATGTCACATTCTCTCAAACGTTTACAAAGCAGAACACATACAATTGTGTGTTTTTAAGTGAATGTGTACGAAAACATAAGAAATAGCAGGTATATGTGCAGAAAATATAATTCTTTTCATCGGTTATTTTGAATAATTGAAGAATTCTAGCATCAATGTTCGCCAAAGACTTTGACAATAAGAGTTAATGTGAAGTCCAGTAAGTGGTGTTTATGCTCGCCGCATACATCGTCCGTGGTAAACCAATCGTTTGTCTTCTTCATAGTTTTACTAAAATTTGGTATCCTAATATCTAAAATTTATGTGTAGTTCCATAATGTTCTGTTGCATATACTTCATATTTTAAAAGTGTAAAAAGTAAAAAGTCAAAAAGTCTATTGAAATGATGAATAACATATTTGATGAATCAGACGCTTTAAAATTAAGCAACAAAATGGCTAGGGAGTTTTTTTGTCAACAGCTGAAATTAAGTCAAAATTATTGCAAGCATAGGAGTATTTGAAAGGCCTAATAATTAAAGATAAAAGCATAGTGAAAATATATGACGGTTTTGTAAAGGCAATAGTATGAATGGTACACCTTGTAAAGGCTTTTTTAGTGGACATGGCGAGGTCGTTTCGATTTTGCTTGGAAAATTAAATCAGGATAGCTTGGAAAATTTTTTCGGAGAATTGCGATCTTCCTTAGGAAATAATGTATATCCGTCAGTGCATGAAATAAAGCACCTCATGCCAAGATTATAGTCAATGAAGATTCTTCTTTCACAAATTGACAGCGCAAGTTTGAACTATAAAGGGGATGATGATATGTTTTTAGATTGGGTGTGGATTGGGGGGAAGACATAAAGGAGAATTTTCAAATGACGAGTAAAGAATCGTTTAGGCATACCCATGGTAAACAGATTACAAATTAAGTGGTTAGGACGTCACTGACGATTCTTGTATAGAAGAAAAAGACTTTGATATCGATTATGACGATGAAGCAGGCATACTGGAAATGTCTATAACAAACGAAGCGGAAGAATAAACATAGAAAGACACATGCATTTATCTTCAAAAATGTACGCGTTTGAAAAATGTTTGTTCTTATATATGGCGCCCCTAAATTTACGCAGGATTTGAATTTGCCGCCATTTGCGCGAGAAAGAGAGAGCTATGCGTTTTCATTGTTGAATATTTCAAAAATAATAAAGGTTTCACGGTCGCAGATCGCAAATTTCGTACAAAATATTGATTTAACTTCGTCAACTGTGAAGAGAATAATTGAGTAATTGGATATTTTTTTATGCGCTTATTTGAAGTCAAAGGTCTACGCCAAGAAGCCGTCTAACCCACTAACAACCACTCGAGCATTAAAGGAGGAAATTCAACGTTGAGCCAACGAAATTCAGCCATATATGCTATTCCACCCATAACTTTATCCTGTGTTCATTATGATTCAATAAAAAATTACAATTAAAAAAATAACTCTGTCTTCGATTTAATTCAAATCTTGCGTAAAGTTTGGGACACGCTTTATGGTTTTAAAAACGGACAGGCACATGCTTAGATGTATTATTTAAAAAAACTTTAGGTATTTTATTATTATTATTAAAATTTTAGACTAATGAAATAAATTCTTAGACTAAAAAAAAGACATTGAGCACGAGCAACATAGGCTATCGGCTCTAATATATAAAAATGTACATTAGATATTGAGCATAGTAGTTTTAATAAAGTAATATATTGAATTGATATTCTGTTCTGAAGCTGATTGTAGAATGTCCAACGGATTAATCCTTTCAAATGCAATACTTCTAGTCAAGGAGAAGATAATGCAGTCACAGAGAATGTGCTTTATAGTTATAATTTCTGTGAATTCTTTTCGAAAAACTTTCGAAACTAAGTGCCTCCGATTTTCGTAATTCCTTCCTGAATAGGGCATTGGCCTTTTTGTATGATAACAAATGATCATGATCAGGACATCTCTTAAAGCGGTGCCATAGATCCATTTTATTTTTTCTCAATAACGAACGTGTTGTTCCACCAAGGAAGCCTAGCTCGTTTAAAAAAGCTGTTCGATTGGAGAATAAAGAGATGAGCGGAATCGTGCGAATCGCTTTAGACATAATAGCAGCATCATGGTTGCAGTTCCCGTTAAAAGGCTTTGAGTTCAGGTATGACTCGGCTTGTTTGGAGTAACTGATTCAATGCGCTTTATCTAGGAGGAATTTGGCCTGTTTTGCTAGAGTAATGGAGGACTTTGAAAGGTTAAGATTATGATTGGAAAGTGATCACTATTATGTAGATCATCAGAAATAGACCAGAAAACCAAAGGAATAAGTGAGGGAGAGCAACATGTTAAATCAATAATGTGACAAGGTTGATGAGTTGAAAAATGCGTTGGTTTTCCATAATTCAAAATGCAGAGGTTGCTTTGAAGGAAGACCTTTTCTAAAACAGTACCACGAGTGTTGTTCACTGCTGAGCCCCAGCTATTAAAGTCGCCGCATATAATTAATGGGGGGGAAAGTACGGAGAATAAATTGTAGAGTTCTTGCTGAGAAAACGGTTGCGAAGGTGGGATATAGAGCGAAAGCACTGTAAATTGTAGCGGTCAAAAGTCAAAATAATGCTTCCTGTAGGAGAGCGAGTTTTTCCGTCGTCATTTAGTTTGGTGAATTTATAGACATCAGTCACGCCTTGACTGCCCATTTCGCGAACGATTTCATCTTCCGGCAAATGCTTTAAGCACGAGGCATAAATTACCGCTCTAACTGAGTTCAGTTTTTCATGCAGTTTAGCCGAAATGGTACATAAATTAGCTAATGATTTCGACTTTATGAGTTTTTCGGTTGGGCGTGGGTTCCCAGCGAGAACAAGTAAATTCCCATCGCATAGATTGAAGATAGAGTCTATGGATGTTGTAATGCAATCTAGTGCTTTTTTTATAGCAAAAGGGCTGATTTGAGAAATTGTTACGCCAGCATCAGTTGAAGAAATATCGATATACTTTTTGTCAATAGGTGTGACGTCACTGATTGGCAACACCGGAAAGTCCGAATTTTTAATTTTTTTCCTTTGAGGGGATGTGTCAGCTAATAGATGGAATCTATTCGAGTTTTTATGTGGATGTCCCGCAGGGAGTCCTCTAAATTCATAGTTCTTAAAGTTCGCTATGTTCGTACACACATTGTACCGGTGACCAACTTGACCACAGTGTTTACAAGCGGCATTCTAAATCCTGTGGCCGAAACTTCGACAGCAGAATCAAGTTGACATTTCATCGAATGGACGTACGCTAGACGACATACAATTAACGTACATTCTGCTTGAGCAGAAGAGGGTCTCTATGGTCTTACCTCTGCCTTGTAGAACCACATTGATGTCTTTACCAGCTTTAGACCAAGGTTGAAGGTCAAGAGGAGATATCTGTAGAACTCTTCAGGAAAGAAGAATACATCTTAAGTTTTATTTGGTACAGGTAACTTATTAACTCAGACGGACTTATCTTCGCAAGGACTGACGAAACACTCGTCCTCAAATTTAGCTTGTCTTAAACAGGCACTTTTAGCCCGACTTGCCCAACTTCGCATTGGCCGCGATCTTCTCCTTTGCCGCAGCTGATCTTGCAGAAATAATAGCACTACCAGAGTGAATAGACCTGTGCACCATCAGGACTGATGGCAAATTTGTGAAGACCGCCAGTTACCGCATCAAATAACACCGGTCGCTCTCCCCACTTAAACGCAGCATCAGGAGCTGCGATAGCCGACGTCGCAACTGCAATTGCTGCCACAGCACTAATTGCAGTCGGAATCGCACGAATAGTCTTCAGTGCACTAGCCATCGGCGCAACCGATAGGACGTGCATTTTAATCCGGACCGCCTTTAGCTCACCATCACCCTAGATGGATTTAAAATACATGGCGCTTTCTTATTCTTGTTGATTTTCGATTTTTTTAAACCTTCTTTCCCGGTTTCATTAGACACTATATTATCCCCGCGCTTATTAGAATTGTATGCACAGTCGACTAAGGCTACTAAATCTTCTCCAGACGACATATCTGCTTTACTTGTCTGACCGCGGACCCCTCGGCTTGGCTAAATCCAGATAATTCCGTGTGACTACCACCACCCTTACCCACTGCAACCGATTAGTGCAGATAAATCGAAATCGTGCGGGAGTTCAAAACTATTCGCGTATATATACGAATTATATAATAAAGTATAACGCGACCAATCGAACTAACAGGACTATGATGGGACATCTTAGTGTTTGCCAGCGCCAGTTCAAAACCAGCGTCACCAAGTATCACGAAGCACAATAATGGTTTGTGACTCTGCTTACAGTTGAAATCTGGTAATAACGTTAACAATTTGCTGCTGACCGATTTAACCAATGGCAATGCTGTCTCAAATAGTAACAGTGCTTTAAGGCTCTACTCTTAGAATTTATTCTCTGGCTAAATTAATAATAATAATATCTGTGCAATTAAAAAAGTTTTAAGAATTCCTGACATTTTATACAATTAAACTATTATTAGCTAGCTTGTCAACATTTTCACCTGTTATTTAAAGTAATAATAAGCACTCGAATATTTAATTCCGCACACACAGAATATTCGTCTATTCATCGCAAAAGCAACAAAATGAATGATAATGAGTAACAAATTTTTGTTCAATACGATTGCGTTTGTTTCGTTATTTTTTTATAAATGTTTCCGGTCATGAAATAATAAAATTGGATCAAAAATAGTTTGTTTCACTATTGTCATTTAAAAATGATTTTTTTTTTTGTGAATTGTAAACTATTGAAAAGATAAATTAGAAATATTTAATACTGGAATCCAAAATGCCTGGTATTAAGAATAAATGTTATTAACTCACTGGTGGATAATTTAAACGTATGAGTAATTTATATGTTAGTATCTACATTAATTCTAATAAAAATTATACATTGATTTACCGATGATGATGACAGGATTATCTAAAAATTATCGTAAACTCACTGGTACTATCATCCAGAGTATGAACATGGTAGACTCTTATATCTGTTTGTTCTAGATGACACTTGCACGATGGTTGAAAAGATTTATGAACACAACATTGGAAAGGATTATTTTTTGACGCGTTAAGCTTATTTAGACGTTTTCTTTTAACTATAACATAAAACTAAAAGTGTAGATGTAAATAGCAGTGCTATAAGAGCCGCTATTTGTCCATCGAATAATCAATAGAAGTACGATGTGTGCAATATCTTACCTAGCATTGCAATATGTAGAAACTTTAACACATGTAGTTCAGACTTTATTTTTTACTTGTTTCAACTTACAGTAATACAAGAAGCCCTTTATCAGGACAATAAACATGTATTACAAAAGCATATACCTGAATATTACATATACATAAAAATAATTATATTACAAATTACAATACAAATTATAGTATAAATATAAGATATAAAAAAATATTACAATTCGGTCGCCAGCCATGTCAAAAATCAAAATAAAAAAAAAATTAAAGAAAAAAAACGTCCCAAAGGCGTAGCTATAGCAACACGGCAGCATTAAAGTTTGACTACATTTCTTATTATTGTTTTATATTTATTTAAATAACGGCTGCACACTTTTAAAATCAGCAAAACAAAATGTTACTAAAATCTTCTGTTGAGCTGCAGATAAAAACAGGTTAAAGATCCCCACATACTGATAGAAAAGACAAAAGGAGTTTTAAAGAAAATGTCTTATTGAAATGACAGAATATATTATAGGTATTACTCTTCCGTATTTTTAGTAGAATGAATAAAAGAAAACTGCAACAAAGTCGAGGCTTCGAATCATATTTAATAATTCTAAAGAAAAGTACGACTTGAAATAAAATGCTTAAAAGTTCATCCTAAGAAACGCTTTACATGTCCAGAAATATGTATTCGTCTGCGAACACTGTAAACATAGTGCACAATAGTGTTAGCGATATCACTGAACTTAGAAGAAATATAAGCCTAGGCACTACGGCTGTAGAAAAATATGAGGCATTTAGAGTGCATAAGCCAATTTGTATTTAATCCGTTGAGATAAATAAATGTCTACAGTATATGGCATTTATATGTAAAAAATGATAATATATTTATTATTGGAATTAAATATATTATGCTGACGTTTATTCAGAAGTAATTCAAATTCAAGATTAACTGAATCTAAAGAACTTATAAAAGTACAACTTGATTCGACGACGCCTACCTAACGACTACGCCACTTTAAAACTTGATTCGCCTTAACGTCTTGTTTCTTTCCTTGCAACGTTACTTCGTTTCTTGTAACTGTTCGCTGTTAACCTTCTACCGCGTACTGCTCTTCAAGGCATCTGCACTTTACGATCGGCCATTCTGCTCGTCGTCTATTCCAGATATTTATATATTTTCCTCACCTTCAAAATAATGTCACGACTTCATATAATCAACAAACTTGGCTTTATTATGTGAGCCTACAAAGTCTTCCGCTTTTTCAATATCACAACGACCGTTACGCTTGACTGTGACAACCCAACCAGCTTTTGCTCTGTCACAAATTGTCCGTTATAACGCCACTAACTCTCCAACTTCGTTCCTCTTTACCTTCCTTAGCCTCGTTTCGCATTTTATCTCGCTCATCATTGTAGTTGCGGACAAGTTCATGTTCTAACAACTCCAACAATTCGTGGCTTATATTACTTTTCATAAGTGTTCCGCATAATATTTCAAACGGTGAAAACATTGCTAAAACATATAAAGCGGAATTTATCGCCAGTAACTTTGTCTATAACTATGTCCAGTAACTTTATATTATTTCGACGAATCCGACGATGACAGTTGCGCCATGATTGCTATAATACTTCGAATTATTCTGACTATCTGCCGATTGGCGTGAGGTACACCAGTGATAGGATGAATATTTTAAATATTATTTTCTGCACAAAAGTTAACAAATGCTTTCGATATGAGTGCAGAGCCTCTAACGTTAGTTATTCTTGTTGACCAAATACTTTCGACCAGATGTTGTAACGTCTGATTCGATAACGATGCTGATTTTATTTATTCATACCAATATGAATATATATATATATATATATACGCTATATACGGATATATGTTTTACTTTTTCATATATGTCATATGTCATATGTTTACTTTTCACATATGCCCAATTGTTTATTTATATATATGTACAGTCGTTTATCTCGTTTTTGTTATCCCACAAACAGATAGGCTTAGATTAACTCAGATAATGGTTCTCAAACGATCGGTATAATAAAAGGTGAGTCCATCTTAAGCCCTTCTGCATGTTGTTACTATACCTTGTACCACACGTAGTGTATGGTATAATAAGAATTGTGTTAAACAATGTGGCGCTGGATATTTAATGGCCGGCCGTGCCTGTCGGTGGGCTTTTTATCTACTCTTTACAAAAGAGCAGTGTCTCATAAAATAACGGAGCTCCTTTCATCAGCATTTCTTTATATAATTCTCTGCTCACATAATAGAGAAATTTGAGGAGAGAATCATGAAAAGAGAACAAAGTCCAAAGTCCATTTGCATAGCATAACGGTGGGTTTTGCTTATGCAAATGGGATGCTTTGCGTTACGATAACGAGAAAAAATACCGTCGTGAGAGAGAGAATGAGGGAACCGACTTGTCGACGACTTGTGGTAGAACCAAAAAGTCTTTTTTCGACAACTAAATATATTGTAATTCCACAAAGAAAAAACGGATATATGATGCCAATAAAAGTAATCAAAATTAAAAATTAAGTAAAACCACATTACAAAGTGTAAAATATTAAAGATATAAATTGAAGTATATTCAAGACAGTAAAATATTGAAAATATAAATTAAAGTACATTAAAAGCAATAAAGTATTAAAGAATAAGTAAAAATAGACGAAAGTAACAAAGTATTGGAAAATAAGTTAAAGTACACTAAGAATAGCGAAATACCTTTTGTCAAATTCAATTTTTACATTGAAATTTGTTGTTTTAAACATTAATGAAATCCAAACATCCATACAAATAAATATTGAAGAATGACGTTGGAATTGGTAAAGCGAAATAACTCTGCAAATGGAGCTTCGTGTAGTTCTTTGGTTACAGATTTATTTTTTGCAGTTTTCTCTTCTAAGACTTGCTTCTGATGTTGAATGTTAATTCTTTTTTCTGCTTTGATTTGGCGTTGCTTCTTAATCTTTTTGTTCTTTGAACTTCTTTTTTTTTTAATGATTTTCTTCGGTTTTAAGTTATTAAATTTTAAATTTAAGAAAAAAAAATTTATTCGAAAACTTATATATCTGATTGCATATAAACATTGTAGTTTTATAAATTTGCGAACATATTTATTTATTTATGTATTTGCTTAATTCTATTTACATATGAAATTCAACCAAAATATGTTGAATAAAACTAAAGGAAAATAAACAAAAAGTAAAAAAGAACAAAATTCATGTATAAATAAACAGAGAAAAAAAAAACGATAAAAGAGTATGTACACATTTAGCACACCCACAGCTGGAGTAAATCCTTTTGAGCTTGAACGCTCAAGCTATTGCAAACATGCAAAGTCTTAAGAATCGATAATGGTGAGCAAATTTAATTCAATTCTCGAGTTCTACGCCGATAACAAGATTAGAAGCTAGTCTAGATACGATAAAGGTGAAATGCACTTATTTATTAAAAGCGGTTTGATAAAATATAAAGAGTCCGATATTGAGATTAAACTATCAATATCAATTAGATGTTTGCAAAGGATTGAAAAGTTCGTTATTATATCTACATTGACTAATCTTTATGAAAACAATTTCATAGTAAAAGAAGGTTAGAGATATTGAAGTTTTCAAACGGAATGTCACGACTCGGCTTGCTAATCGGTTTTGGAATTTTGCGGTTTCACTAAGTTTTTTTACTTTGGAAAAGACCGTTGTGCTTCAGAAGCGGTAATGGGAATTACCTAAATTAAAGGGGCCCCATCAATTTTAGTCTATTTTGCAAGGAAGTTTTAGCTTACTCGAAGAGGAACCCAGAGTGTTAGACTACTAGTCTCTATTACAGTGAATTCTCTCTTAGAAATAGGTACTTCCTAACAGTCTAAAATAACCCTATGGGCGCTGGACTAGTAGTCTTTGGAACCCAGAATTTTCTCTCAAATAAGCTAACTGATTTTCCGTTGGCCCTTTCAGTCATTTATTCTAACAAAACACCAGATTATTACGTACTTACTTCGTTGATTGTTGAAATTCAATTAAAGAACAATCAATATTTGCGCCGTCCTTTTATACGATTTCGCTGCCGTGCTGTTTGGGTTTCTGTAAGTTATTATTGGTGTGCTGGTACTTAAACTAATGCAAGTGTAATCAGATTAGTGCTTGCATAAATAACTGTTTTAAAGAAAAATAAATATTTGGCATAGCGAAAAGAAATAGTTTGACATGTACAGCAGGTAGTTTGTGCTTAAGAATATACAAATATAGGTATGCAATTAAACTAACTCTATGAAGGGTACGTACCTTAGCCTTGATACATGCGTGTATACAATGAATTAAAAGGAAAAGAATTACTTGGCATATCGGACGATGATCAATAAGCTATAACATAGACTCGTAAATCATTTAAAACGTATAGCGGATAACTTGAGCTTAAACATATACAAACTTGGGCATGCAGATAAAATTAACAGTATGAAGAGTGTGCAGTATCAGGTTTGATAAGTGCATACATCCGGCGGTGATGATCAAGGTACATATAAAATGATTCTAATGTATGATGGATCATAAATTATTTAATTAAAGCACCAAATACCGTTTTATGAGAAGATATTTACACTGCATTCATGTGTGTAACTTATTTCGCATTTTTTATATACATTTGAAAATACATTTATAATTAGGAACATGCGATAATAATTAAGAAAATGGAATATGTATGATACAGACGGATTAAATGATATTGGGGTCGGAAGGCAAAGTGCGTGTAATAAAGAGGATGGATTAAACGATAGCAAGGACGGAAAACTGAGTGTAAATGATCGGTAACGATCGGTGTAATAGGGACCAATAGGTTAGTCATACTAAGCAATAATATTTTTTTTTACATGTTTATTCTCCTCTTTGTCGTCTACCGCTGTGTCAAAAAAACATAAACTGAAACTTTGAAGATACATACATTTATGCCAAGGATGTTATGTTGTCATTCTTGAAATTTAAAGTATATATAAATCATGGTTTGATCTAAAATTCAACGTAACAACAACAACAATCTGAAGTTCCTCTTGATAAAAAACGTCATCATTAATCCCATAGCTAACATAATCATCCGCAGCTGTGCATATGCATCCAAACACAGACGTCAACTCGCTAAGTTTTTCTTTCTTTTGTATATTTACAAATATGTAAATTTTTTTATACATCAAATTAATGGGTAATTAGGAATTTATTATAATTTTCAAGTGTATTCATGTAGCATTTATGAGAATAATATATGTAACATTAGTAATTTTTTTTATTAGTAAATGACTTTGTATATTTTGTTTCATTAAAACAAAAGTATTTATGATGTACTAGAGTTCATATTTAGTTGAGGAAAGTAACTCAGGTGTTGTCGGACCCTACTTTGGGATTTTCCGTTGAAAATTATGGGCGATGAAGACCGCAAGCAGGACAGGATAGAGAGTCGCCCTGGGCGTAAGATCATACGGTCCAGTAAGTAGGTTTTGTCCATCTGTTGGTTGCAACAGATTGCAACAGATCGAGAATGCGATCCCGAGAACCCATGTTAAGGCAAATCATAAATACATGATATTAGGCATAATTTCTATTTTTATAGCGCTAATAATATCTAAATACTTTTAGAATTACCAAAGAGGATTACCAAAAATGCAACCGTATAGACCATGAAAAATTTTTTGCAGATATATATAAAGATGTAAATGCTTACTTAAAAGTGTCAGAGAATAAAAATAGACTCAATAAAACTCCGAGAATTAGAAAACATGAGAAGATATAAATGAAGAATGTGAAACTGTGAACATTAATATGAAGAAATATTAAAAAACGTTGACAAAAATATAGCTGTCAAATGAAGAGGCATCCCCGTTGAATATGAATGATAACATAAAAATCTGACGAGCTGCATTGCTAAACATTGTGAAGAAAATGAAAGAACTATAAATAATAAAAATTAAAGATAAACAAAAAGCTATACACAAAAATTTAGTTAAAAGATATTTAAATTAACATACATGTAAATACAAAACCTAGCAATTAAAATGGCATAAGAACTATTACGATAAATTTTATAGGTCGGGTAGAAGTCGTATAATTTACCACCATAATATAGGAGGATGCAAGTTGTGGGGCCATTCGAACTTGAGGGTTAGGGCTGCCTTAAGGATGCAAAGCAATCTCGAAATTTCTCCTGGTCTATAGATTTTTTTCGAAAAGCCTGTTGATTTCCAGTCTTGCCAAAACAGGGCCCACTTCGAACTATCGACACGTGTCTTGTAAGCTAACTTGTTCGCAAGCGAGGGAGGTTCATTACATTCGTCGGCCACACTGAAGACAATTACAATAAAGAAAACTACACGCTTCGGAGGACGTGATGTCATGCCCAAGACCGGTGCATACTCTGCCATAACTATAGTTTCCTTTAATTTATCCTTCTATTTATTTCTATGTTACAAAAATATAGAAAATTGCCGTTTGTCAAGAGAACAAAAGAACAAAAGGCTGAAATGTTTACATAAATATTGGCTTACATTATAGGTAATAGTTTTCAACGTTGAAAATGATAACATATGAAATAAAAAGATAAAGCAGTATATACAATTATACTACGTCTTAAACTATAGTCATAATTACGGTGATCTGCCTAACGATGCTGATGGTGTTTAATGGTCATGATGTTGTAATGATGATGACGTCAGCTGCATCGGTAAGCCTTTGCGGAAGTAAGACATTTTCGCAAATGGTTCTTCTCGCAAGAAAATTTGTATAATCTGGGTTTCATTGAGTTCTAGCCGCAAGTTATCCTTCTGGGTAACCTCTCACTTACCGTAAACCCTATGTTTCACTCACAGGAATAAGAGTAACAATCTTACGTATACTGACATGGTTCCTCAGGATTTGTATTAAGTCTTTATTTAATTTACACAGTTTATATTGAATTGATTTAATTCTCACAATATATGATGTCCTTAATTAAATACTTCATTTGCTTTATGCTCAGATGGGTAATCTATGTAACTTATGTTGAATTTATTTAACCCTTTCTGTCCAACTCAGAATCTCTCTCCGATTTACTTATTCTCAAGACTTTAATTTATCCGAGCGTGGCTAGCACTCCTTCTGCCAAAATAGGAATTGTTTTAGTTAGTTACCAAGTAGACTTTTGTATCAACGGAGCATTGTTAGCAAAGCGGCTGCCAAAAACAGATGAAGGAATCAGAATTGTACTCCTTCCGCCAATATTGGTTTACAATGTTAGACGGTAATCTCGATTAGCTTACAGATAAACTTATACTAACCCAAAATATGTGCGACACTTAACAAATCTTAAATCTACGTGTGACGCCAAGTTGCGGCACGATTTTCATTCGTAATAAGAGCACATTATATGCTTACAATTGATGTAAATTCTCTCTTCTTTCGGCGAATAGAGTTTTGCTGTTGAACTTCACAGTAGTTTGACAGGAGCTTTTAAGCGCCATTCGCCTTAGATTCGACAACGAACATAATATTTATGTTACGTATTTCTTTCCTTTCAAGTAATAACTTATTATCAAGATATTTAAAGATTCATTAAATCTAGAGTACAATAGGTAAGGCAGTGATAATAACTATACCCAAGGAACAGTATATGGCTAAATCGATAATGCGCATTGATCATTATCCAGTCATCATTATTGGTATTAGTGTTTTGTGGTCTTTATTTTTGACGATAATAAAGTATTATCGATGTTGTTGCAGCTATGGCTATTACTTTTTTGTTGTTATTGTTGTTATTGCAATATCTGATGATCAGTAGAAGTTATTCTTAATCTTAAGTATGATCGAAGAAACTATTCAGTTTATACGGTGCTCTAATTTGGATTATATTGTTCTTATGGAGATGCTTGATATGGATAATTCCTCCCACGGTTAACAATTGCAGCTTAAATCTTATATTATCGTCTATAGGTTGTAACGGTGCTTCAAGTGCTGGGGTATGACTCAGTCACACCAGGATCCGTTTCCAAGAAAATTTATATTACTTGGAGCTTTGGTTGGCTGTTGTTTTTGATTTTTATTATTTTAATTATAACGTTCGACTGTTTCGAGGTTACATGGTTTTTTGGATTTTTATTCTATAAGCGCGGTGGGATAGAAAACCCAGCCTGGTGGCCCGACTATGTTCGCGTTGTTTCCTTTCACTTTTCGTATTATTTGTTACCGATGTCGCGAGTTCCTAGAATGAGACGAATTGTTTTTCCGTGGGTCGTAGCAGCCGCGAGTCCCTGCCTAGGTGGTCTTTGTAAAAAAAAAGAACAATGTCTACCAGTCCTTCAGGGATGGCGATTAAGCTGAACCAGCACATCCCCTATCAGTTAAGTCAAAAGTCCTTTTTGTCCTTCAGGGATGGCGATTAAGCTGAACCAGCACATCCCCTATCAGTTAAGTCAAAAAAAAAAACCTTATAGTCAAAGTCGTTAGTGTATTTTTCACTTACCTCGGCGGCGGCTACGACACGATAGAGATTGAGTGCACTGCGAGACGCGCTTATATCGCGCTGACCACCAAGCTGTCCCGTTATGAGCATGCTGTACTTGCAAGGGTTGGTTTGGGTTCGATCGTGCTTGTTTGATCGAACCCGTCAGTTTGCCTTGCAAGTGCATGGTATACTTAGGCATACAACTTATTTACCTGCTTAATGCTATGATTATGGAAGATATGGTCATTGAGGGAAGAGAGCTTTTTATTTCTATAAAATTTGGCTTCACTTCCTAATCCAATCGCATTAGCGTATTATTGTTGCCCTAAGAAACGGCAATTGACAAATGATTTCCTCCATATCCTGTGTTGAATTTAACAATAATGGGTGCACTACGCTCACGTTTCCTACTTATGCGCTTTTCCACATTAATGCTATTGCAAAAGTCGTTGTGACTGATTTAAGTTTTTAGTTGCCGTTCATGGCACGTCTATTGTGATATTAGAATGCCGTTTCATTATTCAATTTAATTTTTTATTAAATAAGTTCCGGTAGAGAACAACTCATTAGCTGAATGTAACCCGCAAATTAGCTTAATTGTGGAAAAGAAAGAAGTAAAATATAAGATTTATATACAATATACAACGGAATCGAATTCAACAGTAATTTTACATACAGGTCTGCTGCTGTTGAATAAGCACGAGCTTTTTTAAACTATTAATAATGAATGAAAAAAGTTATATACAAAAAAAAGTTATTATAGCCCGGTGTTTGTAAAAAGTTGGGAAATTATTTAGCAGTTAATTATGCAATATAATATATAATCGTATAATCGCATTAGTAAATCGTTATAATTCTATTAGCAGACAAAATTCAACAACCAGTTAAGTGATATTAATAGCTTTACATGTTACCAGAAATGAGTTGAACAACTCATAACTAGTTCGGCATTGTGGTACCTGCAAAGATAAAATATGTCTTGAGACGCTAAGCAAGATATGAATATCACTATGTTATAACAAAGCCGGCAAATAAACTTACCTTTTCATTAGCATTATATACCATATAAAGAATGAATAGTGTTTTAAGATGAAATTTTTTCTTTTTAATCAGCTTCTGAAAATAACACCTAAGCTTTTAAATTCCATAAAAGCGAATTTATTCTTCAAAAATGTTGCTACTCACCAGTCATCAACAACTCCAAAGTAAGGCCTAAACGGATCACTGGAGACATATACCCGCGAAATTTTCGCAAAAATCTACATGTAACAATGAGAATGAATGACATATATTTTCGTTTACATTATCGACAAATATATGAAATCGTTGACTTACGTATCTTCAGATAACGTAAGCGGATTTTAAACGTCCCGCAGAGTCTTTCTAAGTCTTACACGATTCCTTTTCCGCCGATCTCAATATTCCTCTACCTCCAAATAACATAATGTAGGGAAAGGAACTGTTCCGCCTGATGTTCCTCAACATTACTTGATTGTGTTTTATTTATTTATTTATTTTTTTCTTTGTTTGTTTAGTGGAACGGATTAGGGCTGTTGGCAATAAGACCATTATATGCAATAGAGTGATGTGCTTATATTTGTTGATCTTCAGCGCTCTGTCAATGCAAACGACAGTATATAATGACTATTGAAAGATTGATGATAACCAATTGATTACAAGCTTTGGCGAAGTAAGAGTCTTAATTAGATAATTGGAGAAAAAAGCAAAGAAAATGAATTAATTTTCTTGCCTTCACAAAATTTTAAATTTTTGTTTTGGTTCAGCTGTTTGTAAGTAAACAATTTTGTTCGGAATTTATTTTATTTTGAATTTACAGCTGTTTTCTTTTATAAATGCAGCTCTAAACAACCAATGCTAACTCAGAACAAACAATTGAAAAGCTTGAGCTAATTTGCCTACGTCGGTTTTGACAATTTCGAGAGAGCATTTCTCGCAGCTCTTACCGAACTCTTAGCGCATACATATATTAAAAAATTCGGAACTCGGAAATGAAGAAAAAAGAGATTCGAAAATTAAACTTAGCTTTTGGGACAGATAATCAGTTTCAAAAAATACTGAAATGAAATGTGTAAAAAACTTTAGAAAGCCAAGGGAACAAAAGTAGCATAAAAGTGAAATTCAAGAAAATTAAATATTCTAAATTAAAACAAAGTAAGGTCCGACATATATATTTCAAGAAATGGATGTAGTTCATTTCATTTGTGCACTAATTTGAGATGGGTTAGATATGCATTTGAAAATAAATCTTTCCTTCATATATATTTTAAAAAGTAAAAGCGAGTAAAAGAAAATAGCAAAGAGAAAGAAAGAAATGCGACGTTAATGTTGTTCATGAATTGAAATAATTGACCACCAGTGGTTTCCTCATATGTGTCAAAAAAGTCGAAAAGTCTTGATATGATATCCTGCACTAAAAAAACATAAAATGGCCAAAACATCGTTTTTTCTTCATCATTTGTATCGATTCACATTAACGATATCTGAGTTTTGTATTCGTTGGATGTTTCATAAAAGTGCAGTGAAAATGTTCTTTGGGCTTACGAAGACATTTAAGTAAAAGAAAATCATATTGTTGTGTTGTACACAAGCCAGAATTAATAAGTTGCTTTTTTTTTTTAAATTGAATACAAGGAATTAATTATAAACATTGAGTACAAATCATTCAAATCTCGCCTAAAATAGTGTATTTAAGAGAGCGAATCAAAAGATAATTAATTTTTAACACCATCAACACACAGAATTCTAGAATATTAATTATATATATGAAGGTAATTCCCAAATAGGGTAGAAAGAAGAGGGCTAAGATGATTACCTCGAAAAACACCTGACATTATTACGAGACAGACAAGAAATAAAAACAAAAAGAGTTCAGTTAAATAATAAGTATAAATACGTAGGTATAAGCAGAGAAATCGAAGTGAACAAATATTCCAACATTTGCTTCAAACTGACTTTTAGGACTTAGGAACTTTTTGTGTAGCTGTTATCAATAACAACGTTGCTACTACTACAATAAAGTTGTGTTAGCTACTATTTGACAGTTTGCTCTTTCATTTTCACTTATTATATAGGCACAAATTCTGTTAGTAGTTTCTTGATATGACGTTCTCTCTAACGTTTGCCAACCAGAAGCCTATACAATTTTGTGTTTCTAGATAAATGTGTGCTACGATATACATATAAGGAGAACAACTAAGCAAGACATACGTATGTAGCATACGTAATTTGCGTTGTTTTCGTCGTTTATTGTGAAGAATTGAATACTTTGTAGTTACAAAGTGCAGTTGCACTTTGCGATAAGAACGTTCATTACAAGACATTGGGGAATAAAATCACGAAAATGAAGGCTGTTTTCCAAAACTTTTAGAATTTGTTTCATTAAGTGTTAAAGAAAAGAAATAAAATATACCTG
This sequence comes from Glossina pallidipes, assembly GCA_000688715.1. Classification (NCBI taxonomy): domain Eukaryota; kingdom Metazoa; phylum Arthropoda; class Insecta; order Diptera; family Glossinidae; genus Glossina; species Glossina pallidipes. The sequence goes on from KK499828.1 coordinate 1,305,560, forward strand.
ACCGGTCGATTTTGCGGTCTTGTTGGTCAAAGTGATAACTCGAAAAAACGAGGAGAACGATTGGAATAGTGTGCCAAGTTTTCGAACGGGAATGTGCAGCGATACAAATTATTAAATATTCATATAAGTACATAAACGTACTAATAAATATTTGTAATGCCCATGAGATCCATAGAGTGAAGTTTCCAACTTCCCATGACTCGAATTGTCAGGTATGGTGATCACATTCAGAATTGACTACTGTAATGTAAGAATGGTGCGAGTGCTTTCTACGAGACCCAGGTAAGTGAAAGCAGTGATTTACCTGATTTCCACTTACCTGGAAACAAAATCATTTAAAATTTCATTCCTCGCGAGGGCTTTGAGATATATATCTACGACGTAGTGTTTCACTGCCATCAACAATACATCACTCAGGGATCCGGAGTCCACGTTGCGATGGGTGAAATTCACTCCCTGGACACACGTGTTCATAATGGCTTTAACACCTTATCCAACACAATATCTTCTGTTCTGCAAAATTACTCCGACAGCAAAATCGCTGAGTAGAGGCTGCGTACCAAAGTTCTTGCCGCTCCAAGAGGTAGCAAAATCTTTTGATCTGCTGTGGAAAGAATCCGAAACCGTTTCTTCCCAACAACAACCAAATAATATTCAACCCTGTTAACGCTAATGTGTTGGCTGAAAGCTTTGCTTCGAACTCCAATTTACCACATAACGATCAATCACCGTTTGAAATATGTTCGTTGTTTTCATTATTCTTTCGAACCATTAAAAAATTTCCTACCAATCTCAGCACTCGCAAATTTCCAGCGTCATGTGTCATTTCAGCCAAAGTGAGATGAAATATTTGTCAGGCTGTTGCTCGATCTTTTCAGCAAGTACTACTTTGCAGGCTTCCTGAAAGATTTTTAATGATCAAACCATTCCCAAGAACGATGACCCCGCAAATCTTGAAAACTTCTGGCCAATTCCAGTGTGTTCCGCCACATCCAAAAGCATGGTGACCAACTTCGGGGTCTCCCATATAATATCATGGGCCGATGAAGACCATAGGTAGGGCACGGCGTAGAGTGGCCCATGGCATAAAATCAGTCCGTTCGTTAAGTAAGTGTTGTCCGTCCGTATGTTTTTATAAGGGTTTTAGCACATGTATTTCTTTGGTGCTAACGTCTGTGGGATGGAAAGATGGAAGCCCCTCCACTATTACCGAACTAGCTAGCTTTTCAATGACACGTGCATGAATTATCCTTCACGGTGTCTAGTCATATTATACTATTATTACATTGTTTATATTTCAGAATTTCGAATTTTTGTACAATAAGACCATTGCTGTAAACTTCAGTAAGGAGCGTTTGTGTTTGCGGCAGTTATTGTCATTGTTCATTTTCTGCGTAATCTCAAAAATTACCTCATTTATGTTTTTCTTCATAATACGCTTCCGGCACCGGTAGATTTCATAGAAGTTTCACACAGGCTGCCTGTAACATCTCCCACGAACATGAAAGCCAAACATTGTTCACAGTGTACTTTTCTTAGAATATCTGGATATATGATATACCCGGAAAAGTAGCTTTGTGCCTGTTCTTCTACTTCCTTCGTTGTAGACATGTACATACATGACATAATTGGGAATTTCCTTCCAATGGGAACATTGAAACACAAGGACTTCTTTACTCGTGACTTGCCTACTCTCTCTCATTTTATCTTGCCAATCCGTAGCCCAATCAAAAATCATATCAACGTGCTCTTTATAGTTCAAATGTGCACTCAAATGCAAATGTGTGTCAAATTGTAAATGAAAAGATGAAGGAGTTTTTTATTGTAGCTGAACGCGGTAGTGCCAAGGCAGCAGTTGTAATATTGCTTCGCAACTGCCAGTAAATAAAAAATGAAAATAAAATCAAATAAAAAATGAACTTCAGTTTGTTCAAGCGCACTAAAGGCATCAAAGTTCCAACAAATTTGTAGACGTGTACCTTCTTTTAAGATAACCGTTCTGGAATGATTTGATTGGTAACTAACGTCTCAAGCAGCATTCACAACTTATTCAGTAAATCTTTTAGACCACTTTTTTGGAAGGGAATAATATAACTAGTCTCCAAAATGTGTAACAGCATGAAATCTGTAATAAATCTCTCTCTCTATCTAACCATCCAATTATTGACTTTATTGTGTTTAGAGCTACTCTTAAGTGCTATTTGAAAAGAATTGGATATTGCAGAGAAAGACGCACGTGACATTGGTCAGCCGGCTAGTTCGGTACATCTACGGGGATTTTCAATTTTTGTTTCATGGACACTCCACAGCCGGTTACATCTAAAAGAAATACACATTATATATGTATATATGTATCTATATCCCTTAAAGGAATTAAAGCAAGGACGAAACCTATTTACCGAAATCGTAAGTCGTGAGCCAATTCTACATACGGTCTTCTACAGCCCATGATTTGCAATGGGAGTCCCTGAAGTTGGGTCCGATAACCATCCCACCTGATTTCCTTCCACGCAACAAAAACTTTACCAATTGTTTATATATATATTTTTTCCTTTTAATTCATATGACTTTCAATAGGAATATCGATGTCTCTGTATTAGTTAAAAGGGGGCGAATTAACTGAACAAATTATATATATATACATGTTATCTACATAAAATAAATACTATGAAAAACATTATTTGTCGATTGTTTGCTGCTGGTGATAAAATTTATATTATATATGATGAAGTTGATGACGTAAATTTATGTAATTGCAGTGTGTTATTATTAACTGCATATAACATTAAGTATTTTCTCAATATTTAGCTTATATTTTTATATGAATCAAAGCCTTTTTATTTATATCAATATTCCTTTTCAAGCTTTTTTTTAGTCATTTGAATTTTTTTATTTTTATATTGTATATTTCCTATTCTCTTTATATTTATTGCTGCGTAACCCACTGAATTGAATGACAAATCCATGAGAAATTTTTATACAAGCACGTAATAAAATACAACAAAAATTAAACACAACTTTCAACAATTTATAAACTTTTATAGAATATTCACATCTGTCGCGATTTTACTTAAAGTCTCAAGACGTTTTTCTTAAGTTTTTCTCCCGCACGTATTTCTGCAGATCAAAAACCAAAATCATATTTATGTTTTGCCATTTTCTTTTTCGCAAACGTCACATAAGCATCAATCATCACTTCACGCGCAGGATTAACAATCCGACGTTCTGCAGGATTGTATTCGTAGCAATTAATATACAAATATTAAATCGGTCTTACAAGCGGCAGAATAGTACGCTTTTAAATATAAATATTGAAAATAATAACTAAGAGAATATGACGTAAACAAGCACATGGTTGCAGCATAGAGGACGGAGTGCAAACTTTACGAGCAGATAGCAATTCGCGTATATCATTTTCTGAAAGAGAAAAGGTTACAGACATATCCAATTCGTTACCTGAATACGAATAATTTTTGGACGACTAATTCAAATACCGAGCAAATTTTTCGAAACAATCTTCAAAAATCTGCGAAATCACACAACATACTAAGTCTTATTTAAGACATTAAAATACAGCCCTGCTCTGGAGACGTAGTCCACAAGTAATGTACTTCGTTTGTAATTTTTGAATAGTTAGTTTTTCTTATTTTAAATTGACCTCAGTTGTGTATTAAACCAGATAGGACATTTAACACAAACAGCGGTACATGTAAGCGAAGCGGATATAGAGATCGAATGGAAAAGTATATTACACATAACAGACACGGGCGTGTTAATATTCACAATTGAGGATATAGACAAATTCAGATAATAATTGCCAAAACTGTTTCTGCTATATATAAAAAAGTTTCTGATAGTAATGTTGAAACATATCCCGCTTTTCAGCAGGCCATTCAAGTTCGTCAACATCCTGGACGTACTCCGTCTAAAATAAAGATGTCGGTTATCTACATTATGTACGCAGATCAATGGAAAAAGAACAAATTCATAAATTCCACCAAATAACTCAAATACCAAAGCAATCGATATAAGTGTAAAGTAGTCTAGGGCTTTTTTATTTATATTTTATTTATTTATTTATTTACACATGAAAAATTCAATCAAAATAAATGAAGGACCGATTCCGATTGCTTCTTAGAAATAAATCTTGTGCTAAATATTATGAATAAATTATCACAAAGCACATAAAGAAAAATTAAGTACAAAAAAAAAATGAAAGAACAAAATTCGTGTTTTAATAAACACGAAAGAAAGCGTATACAGATCTTGTGCAAAGGCACACCCGCTGCCGGTGCGGATCGGAATGTGTATTAAATTTAGGGATACTTACGTGTGATAGATGGGATAAACCGTATAAATAAGTTATTAATGATTCGTACTACTATATTCTGGACTTGCAGTAACGTGCGCCTTATTAAAAATTTAAAAACATTTATTAAAAAAGCTATAGGAATTTATTTTCGTCCACACTTCTTTGCAAACACTAAATACTTCATTTCAAACAGTCCAACTCTGCAGGCTTGAGCGAAGCATTGGCTTGCAAGTTTTTAGAATAAGTAAAATATTTTGTTAAACCTGATACACACAGCAATTTACTTTGTTCCTTTCATCAAGCATTAAGCGGTTTCCAGAGAGAGAACTTTCGGATGCTCTATAGAAGAATATGACAAAGGGAAAATTTAAGTTATTAAGAAGTTTAATATTAGTTTTATTATGACCCAACTTCGGGGTATCCCATTAGAAATCATGGGCCCAAAGAGACAGAAGGCAGAAGGGCAGAGTACAGAATGGCCCAGGACTTGTGATTTATTCATTCGGTAAGTAGGTTTCATCTACCTGTAAGTTCCTATAAGGGTATAGCATGTGTATTTCTTTTAGATGTAACCGTTTGTGGAGTTTCCGTGAGATAAGTATTTAAAACCCAAGTCATATTTCCCGTACTTGCTAGTTCAGCAATGACACGTGTGACTGTCTCTACAACCACCGACCCTTATTAAATAACACTTCAAACTGGCCCAAAAAATAATAAGTCCATTTTTGAACCGACCTTGAGAACTTACATAAAGGAGAAATCATCCAGTACTTTTAGTTGACTCTTGGGATTTCTGAATTCGGCAATGTAAGTGTGCTTCAGCAGCCCCCACGTTGTATAACTATAGACAGAGGTTTTGTTCTCACTAGCGCTTATAAAACATCGAAGAAGTAATATCCCGTAGTCCCAGTCATGCCTACGAATGGGACAGCTTAACTATAGCCACCAAGCCAATGCTGCATATGTTACTACGGGGAGAATTGCGATCAGAATATAATTTCAGGGTTCATACCAAGCCGAGCAGCTTTGGTTATTTTCAGTTAAAAGTTTCACAGCTTACGACTTTATCAAATTGATATACAAATATTTTACCTGATATGAGTGCGTAAGTAAATCGTCATTTTACATGACGTTGTTTATTATTATTATTAATAGTGTGGAAAATTGATGGTATGACCTAGAAAATCTATTGTAGTTGCCCTAATTTTAGAATTCTTATGAATCCCGCCACCTTCTTTGGTTCGGAGCACTATACTGAATACGGTATTATAAGATGCTCGAAAAACAAATGATGTCTGATTCTCACATTCACATACAATGTAATGGGGTGTCACATGTCCCTTGGCAGAACCTGCATGAACCCATACCGGGCATACCCATGGTTTTCAGGTGATATCTAAGGGAATTATGACCCATGTAGAAATCTGTGACCAATCGTAGGTCACTTCTTCTTAGTTCCAGTAGTTCATGTGACACGAAATTTTATGAATTCTTTCGCTTGCCGTTGTCCTGCATATTACTTCCAACGGCAATCAGATTTTTTCTGTGCCATTTGGAATACCAGTCCATTAACGTGGCTTCTGAGTACGCCACAGAAAGGTTCAGGACCTATCATTGAGTTTCGGGCCCCTCGGTTAGTTAGACAGTCAACCGTTTCATTGCCCTCAACATCCGAGTCTCCAGACATTCAGAGGCACATGCTGAGAGTGCATAGACTTCTGTTTGGAATATGAAGGAACTATATCCCATTGGTATGGCTGTCTGAAAACTCGGGTCGCACACCCAACCCCTAGTTTTGCCATTTGCCAATTTTGGACCGTCGGTGTACCGTTTCCTTGTTTCCATCCGGAGTTCAAAAAATTTACCCGGCATTATCCGATCTCCCCGGGATTGTCACGCTGCACCGACTTAGTTTGGAAACCAGTTTTCCTTGAAGTTTTTCAGTACCTATAAGTGGCCCCTGATGTTTCCCGGTTTTAGTTTTTTGATATTCCATAGTCTGAGTGCACTCAGGCAAGCCTCTTTCAGTTTGCCGTATTAAATGAAAATTCCAGGTTAAGCTTTTGTCGAAATTGACACCCACGTGTTTTACTTCATTTGAACTGTTAAGTAAAATATCACATATGTAGACGTTGTTCAATGATAGCTTTCTCTTTATCGAGGTAGGAACCACGACTGTTTTTTGTGGATTGATGTCGAATCTTTTATGCTGGTACGATTTGTGGGTTATATTCAAAGCTTCTTGCATGCGTTCACTAAGTGTTTGTTCATGCCAACCCACCACAGAAATTGCCAGATCATCTGCACAACCCAATGTTTTGAATCCCAGGGCGTTTACTTTCATCAGAAGCTTATCTATTTTTTTAGTCCAATCGAAAAATTTCCTGGCCAGAGATATGAGCTTTCGAAGCATCCTATTGCACCAATGTTCATCCCTTGTAGACTTTTTCGCGTTTAGAAGACAGCTTTCTTGATAGCCCTTCTGTATGTCTGAACAGAGAACCTGCGCTTCAAATTCAACAACCTCTCCAATGTTTGGTAGATGATTTGACGTATATCCGTTTTCTGTGAATAGAAAAAGAAAGACTTCCCACGTCGTACATGTGCGACTTCTGTAGGTCTGGCGGCTTTAGCATGGCGGAGGTTCACTTGGACGCATCTTATGTGTCTATTTTCTCTACTTAAAGTATTTAAATGCAATCTTATATGCACATCCCCTAACCTTTATGTGGCTCTGGTTGCTGCGTATTTCGCTGACCTTTCGGAGTCGTAGGTAGCCCGAGTGGTCTTAAGGGTGCGGTCCTTGGAGGCATACCGTGTTTCGGGTTGCCAACTGGAGCCTTTGGTGGAGGTTCCGCACCGTCCTTTTTCTCAGCCTTGCGCTTCCTTGTGACCCTTTTAGTTGAGGAGGTAGTTACTACTACTCGGTCAGAGCCCGAAGAACTTTGAATCTTTGCGTTTTTGCCGCTAGGTCTCCGTGAGATTGAGCCGAACCTCGCGACGTATCCGTTCTTCTTCAGCACCGGTGGGGAAGGTTCGTCCTTTGTCAGACTGACGACAGTTGTATTCCTTCTATACTCCTTCTCGAGTAGTTTCCAATATTCAACTTTTACACCCTTATTTTGAACCTCCAGCAGTTATAGGATATCTACAGCCTCTTTCAAGCAACGACAACATGAAATGAACATAAAACTTCCTCAGACATGGCTTTAAGAGCAGTGCTCTGTCACTATTTTAGGAATAGCACTTTCATCTTCAGTCATTCCCCCGTCAAGACGTGCAGTGTATCCCTCTTGCCGGCGGTACGGAGCTTGACTGTTTCAGCGGGTGCATGAGTCATTATTCCTCGCTTGCGTGGCTCTCCAAAGCTGATGCCATCTTCAGTCACAGATTGCGGACGGCGGCTGACGGCTCGACTTCGCCTCTTTTTTTGCTGCGGGCCTCCTTGTTCTTTTCCCCTCATCATTCAGGAGTTCCTACAGAAGTTTATTTAGAAAGTTTAATCCCATCCTTCGGTCCCCTATGTGCTCCCTCATTTGATTCAGACTGATAGACGAAGGAAGCTTTTTCCTTCTTTGTTGATTTGTTGTCAGTGCATGAGCTTCTCTCAGACATGACAATCGATTCTCAATTTTCTCTGCGGATTCGAATGTGGCGTTCGCTTGAGAATATGGGGTTGTTGGTTTTTTTGCTATCTCTTTCTTCACAGTTATATGTGAAGGATTAAGGAAAATAATGAGTCGACACATAATTCTTGTATCTCCAAGGGCAATTTTGCTTCACCAGAGGCCGCCAGGTACGTGGGGCACAGTTCGAAGAGTCACACTCACGCAGTGCCGTTCGTCCCTCAGCACGGTATGTTTGACACTCGGGATTACGGGTTTTATAAAGTTTGCATCTCTATATCCCTCGTAGTCTGCTGAAGGAACAGTGGCACCTAGGGAAGGAGACCCACCCGGTCTTACGGGTACATTCCATCAGTCGTACGGTGGTGATTACTCCACTTGAAAAGAGGTGGAATGTGTCGTAGACCTTGCCGCAACTACGTTGCTTTATAATAATTTCCTTTTCTAGAGAAGAAAACTAAGTCCCGTTTTTGCGTCAGTTGACATTTAATTTTCAGTTGATCAGTTTAGACGTAGATAGAGCAATTAGCATAATCCGGTGTTACAATGCCAAGGTCATTTCATTTTACCAGCAACTCATCTGTAAACAGGGTCCAATGTAGAAGCGATAACTCTTCCTTGAGGGCGACCTACGATGATTCTGATAGTCACCATTATCCCGACCAACTCAATCTCCCTATGAAGAAAAATGTTACTTGGTTGATCCCTATTGCTGGATAAATTTCGATTCGTCGTCATAGCAGATTTGCCGATTTCATAAACAAATCGATATATATGGAGGCGCCTCACTTTCCGGTAAGCTTCCATTGTTACGCAGCTAAATCACATGGTTCGTGTTACTATCTTCGTTGCCGTCAAACGGAAACACACACACTAATAGTATTGGTGTGTGTATAATTAGCGCCATATAGTCTTGAGCTTAAGGTGAACTTTAGCCAATTACTATTACTATTATCTAATTCATCACAACAAAAGTTTTGATGCAGCAACACTAGAAGTATCTGATCGTTAGCTTATGTTTTCGTTTTCGGTTGGTTTGAGGTCGCGTATGTGAAAGCATTTAGCATTACTTGATGACTAGCGGTTTTTTGGGTCATGTAGGCGCAATAGCTGTTAAATACACGCTTTAATATTTGCCAAATTACGCGAATAGAAAAGGAGCCTACGTTATTAATATTAGTTGTTCTGAGTTAGTGTTGGTTGTTTAGAGTAACACTTATAAGAGAAAACAGCTGTAAACAGTAATAAATACATACGGTAATAAATTCCATTCAAAATTTTTTACTTACAAGCAGCTGACCCAAAAAAAAAAACATTTTAAACAAAAAAAGTTAATAAACAAAACCAATGTATTGACCAAAAAGTTTGAGTTACCCGCAAAAAAAAAAATGCAAAAAGAGAAAATTTTTTCTTTAGAGCTTTTTGGAGGATTTTTTTGTGTAGATATACAAGTCTCATAGTTTATTGGCAAAATCAATACAATCGGAATGATTGGAGGAGAATTTTTCATTTATATTTTTATACGTCAAATTTTCTATAGCCATGGTTTTATTGAGAGCTAATTCCCGTTCTCTGTTCGGACAATTCTTGATTAGGGTATTATGATCGTTCGAACCACAAGCAATACATTTGTTCACCATGCACTGATCACTGCATGTAGGCGTCTTGCCACAGTTAAGGCACCTGGTGTCTTTAATCGTACAAAATTTTGAAATATATCCAAATCTCCCACACTTAAAGCATTGTTTTAAGATGGAAAAAAATAATCAACTGGGAGAACACAATGGTTAAGCTTAATGGATTAAAAAATTTCCTTAAAAACGATTTTCACGCTAGCGCTAAGGATGAACTCGTCTTTGCAGTGTGGATATCTTCTCCGAAGCCTTATAGCACACTTTATTGGAATACCGGAAATAGCGTTTTTGATAAGATCATTAATGTCATAATTCAATGGGACGTTTCGTAGTCTATCGAATCTTCCAATAAACATTTATTTTGATATTTTTCGGCGTAGCCATTATTTTTAATGAAAGGGTTGGCATAGAGCGCAGCGTTAAAAAGTAATCTGGCCATGCCATTTTTAACCACTCAACTTAAAATAGTATAATTATATAATTATATTAAATAATATAATTTTTAGGCTCTTTTAAACCGAACATCTCAAAGCTTTTAAGGTATTCATACAAGAAAAACTCGGATGAGATATTTCTACATATGCCGTCAACGTCTTCGTAGGTTTTAACAAACACAAAGAAATTACCCGGCATACTAAAATCGTTTAAATGTATTTGTGGAATACCTTTGGTACCCTAATCAAAAGCGTTCTTAACTAACACCGTTGGTTTAGCTGATAAAAGAGCTAACTCCACACCTTTCCCGGCTATCCTCGATCTCTTATTGTTTTCAGCAATATTCAAATAATGATTTTCAAAAACATTTTGATCTACAATAATCAGATTTAAAATTGTATCCATAAAAAGACAGGCTGATATTGTTTCACCTGTTATAGATACTATAGAAGAGTTCTTTATTATATTTTTTTTAAGGAATTTACGCTATTGTAAATTAAAACAATAGTATAATTTTCCACAAGATATGTATCAGTTATTATTATTTTGAATTTTTGTTTATTTTCCTTTAAATTGAAATGAGAATTTTTTTTAATTTCAAATTTTTTTTTTAGTAACAATTTTAATTTCACAAGACAGACACGCCAGCACAATTTTCAGCTGCCATTTGCTTAAACATGTAGTGTTAACTTCGAGTGTTGATTGTTGAAGTTTTTGTTTAGATGTGCAAAAAAAAACCAAAACTTTATATCTTCTTTTTTTTCTAATTCACAAAGTTTTCGTCCATTAATTTTTGGTTTGTTTGTTTATTTATCAGAAAAGAGAACCAGCTATTATTTCCCGGATTTTGACAGCCACAAATAAATGTATACAAACATTTGCCCATTTTTTCTGCTTTTTCATTGACTTGTGAATAATAGCAGCAAAATTGACCCGTTTATCAACTATCCCCTTGCTCGCCAACGAAAGTTTACTTTTAGATACGTGATTACCACCTGGAGTTGTTCAAGTTAGTACAGAAAAACAAACGATTTATAAATATCCAGTTATTGTTGAAAGATTACAAGAGGCTTCAATAAACGGTTCGCGTTTATGCATAGAAACAATAGAAATGATGATTTTCATATGAAGTTATCTATTGCTATAACAATATTGCGTTTTTTGTGTTACTTCAAATAAATGCAAAATGTGGTCGGAATATTCTTTCTAATTATTTTAATAAATATAACCAGTTTTGGGAGTATTACTGCTTTCGATGTATGTTGTGAACACGTGCAACATTCAGGTGTTTTATTCTTATGTTTATTACTTTCCTTGACTAGTTAGTTTATTCCTTTGAATGTTAGTATTACGTTCTTTTTTATATTTATCCATTACATTCTTTATATTATAACAAGTATTGTTTAATTTTTATCTTTTATTATCATAATCATATTTATAGTTATATTATATTCATATATATACTTCTGTTATAATTAACACGTTATTGCAATCGTTATGTAATTATATATAATTTTATTATTTGTGGTGTTGATTGCTACTGCTAAGGGGGCTGACACGGTATGGGGTCTGAGGCGTCATTTTGGTTTTTGAGTTAAAACTCCCAGGTGGTAAACATAATGGGCAGCTGAGCTACCACAATGTTTTGCAGGAAAATAAAAACGAAAACATACGATTGTACAGCAAAAGAATGAAGAAATTAACGCAAATATAAAAACAAATTTATAAACAATATAAATAAGGAAGTTAATGAAAACAGAACTGTGGCAACCCTGCGTTAAACCACCACGTTTTTTCATCATTCTCTATAGAATATCTGCAAGTGAAATAAATTTATTAAACTATCTCAACCAAAAGTGAATTGTTGGCTACGTAATTGTAATACAAGCTTGCGTGAAATAAGGCATCCTGCAGAAAGAAAATTTTGTACAGGTTTTCTCGCTTCGTCATTTCAATCACTCAAAGGAAATTAAGGCTGAGTGGACTGCTGATTTAACCGTTTGAGTACCAAGCAGCGCGATCGCGCTGTTCAAATTTCATGTCAAGAAAACCCAGACAGTTTTGAAAAAAAACTGTCGAAGAATCCCAAGCAGCGCGATCGCGCTGTTTTTATTTTATTTTAAAACTGTCTGGGTTTTTTCGATATAAAACTAAGACAGCGCGATGGCGCTGTCTGGGATTCTTCGACAGTGTTTTTTCAAAACCGTCTGGGATTCAAACGGTTAAGCAAATGCTAGCTATGAAGTCAAAACGCCTGGTCTTAAGCAAGAGAGTATAACATATACATTTATAAGTAATAACGAGGGAGGGGATGTAAATAAAACCATTAATAAATGCATTTATATTAGGAATAAAAAGTCATAAAATTGTAAGAAATTGTATCTATATATATATATATATAATTTTTTTCGTAATTCCAATTAAAAATCACTCAAAATGACTTCCTTAGGCAATCTAATGTTAAGGGCAGGTATGTGGTCTCTTTTTTTTTCAGGTTAAAGTGAGCACAAGCAGAAGTTATTATGTCTAAGTTAGCTGAATTCAATGAATTTAAAAACAAAAGTCACGCTTAAGAAGCGTATCAATAATGAAAACACATCGACAAGTAACAGTCTTCTTCTCGCTTTCTGGCGCTAACGAAGTTGAGATGACCGATGACAACTCTGCTTCTGCCCGGATTTGGAAACCATTAACCAAACTCAAATGACCCTGCATGGCGATGACATGTCAAGTGACCTCGAAATTTTCGTTAAAACGTGCCCAAATAGCGAGAATCAACACATCCTGATCTGCTCCCATCTGGCTTTTTATGAATATCTAAACAACTTCAAATTAATAAATTTAGAAGTCATAAAAACTGTAAGCAAAAGTAAGGCTAAACCGGTCTTTGACTCTGCGGCTTTTGCAACGGTTTTATGTTAAATAACGATCTTCAATCTAAAAACCTGAAGGCATAAATTTTCAGGACCTACACTAAACGATTTTGAATAGTGCGCAATACTCCCATGGACCACAACCTAAAATTTATCAAAAGCAATGCTAGCTCTGCAACTCTCTTTCGCGCGGTGACTCGGCGTTTCCGCAAGTCTCCAGATGACACAAAATTCATACCAATCATTAATGTAGCAGCAGGGTTCAAGGCCAAAATAATCCCTAAAACCATTTAATTTAACGCCCGCATTCTTCTGGTTAACTTTTTCATCGCAACAGGCAGTAGGTCTAACAACGACGACGAATAGGAACACAAAAGTTTTCCTTTCTTCTGCCAAAAAATCAGCTCTACTCTTTATCAAAAAGAAAGACTCAATGAACCAACACCTATATGAAATCCACGGCATCTCTGTCGTCGAATAGTGCTCACTTGTCTGGGTACTTAGTCACTGTTGCATCTATTTTAGTGAAAAATCTGATTTCTACGTTCGCAAAGCTCAACTTGGAGCAGAGATCATATCTGTGAAATATCCGCCAATTGCAGCTTTGCGTACCGTTACCAACAAACTCAATTGTGAATAGACTGATATTGCAAAAGGAGAAGCGAATCGTCTCTTCTAAATTATATCCACCCATCTCTTTCAAAACGCTACCTGCCCCATCTTAAGAGATAAAAGTTCTCTGCAGACTGATGATCAATCCAGACTATGACAAACCTTATGTTAAAGTGATCCGAGCCGTTCACAATGCCACCTGCGATATATGCTTGACAGCTGAATCGGCTGAATATCTCACATTCATGTGAAAAAAATTTGATAATATCACACCGACGTTTGGTCTCTTCTGGTCTAACACCTTGTATGATATCTCTTTTGCTCACAATTCTACTTATCTTAAAGAACTAACTGCCCTTAGCAAAAACGCCGATTTTTCATTTTAACATGTCTTTTTTCCATCTACGCTATTTTTTCTTCATTTCGCTCATTCAAATTTTGCTCCTTTCTTTCCGGTTCTGTTACTCAGAATGATGGTACGGATGCTGAACCCACTCACAATGTCGCAAAAACGCAAATAGTAAAAGTAAATATAAAAGTAAAGAAATTTGTTTATCGATTAATGATAAGAAAAACTGCTTGTATATATGCAGATATATATATAAGATATATTTTTGTATTAATTGATCCATAATTTGGAAATTACGGCTTATATCTCTCTAATAGACCAATTTGATGAATTTATTTCAACTTTAAACTAAATAGTTTATATTGTTTGATTTTCATTTCTTCCGAAAAAATGCTTGATATAAACCAAAGTTTCCAAGCACATAATATAAAAAAAATGTACATTAGAGTAAAATAAGCATAAATTGGGTGAGCAATTTCTAAATTTAAAATAAATTGACTTTATTTTTCCTTGCGTGTTATTTTCCTTTCTTTTTAATTGTATGCATACATGCAAAACCACGGGGTTTGGCAACTTAGATGGTAGCGGGTGTAACCTTGTTGTTGTCATTCCCACTGTGCCACAATTGTCCTTTTACGCAATTCATTTATTGATTTCTTTTGAAAAGTTTTATTCATGCATTATGTTTCTGTATTTTTGCACCTCTTTTTTAACATTAATATATATTAATTAATATATATTTACATGCGTCTATATAGGTATAAATTGCTAGAAAAAGATATAGTAATTATGTTCGTTATCATATATATATAAGATCAGATGCACAACAAAGATAAATGCAGTTAATTTCTTGTGGACCATTTTTTCTCAGTCTCTATATCTTTCGATTTATTACGTACTTAAAGCCACTCATTCTTTTTTTTATATATTATGCCACAACGAGGTGTTATATTAAATTCAACTCGTTTCATCTTCTGGAACAAAAGCTAACATGCTCATCCACAGTTTACAACTGGATTTTCGTTTTTCTTTCTTTTGGGCCTGATGAGGTGACCAGTTGCCTTTAGACTGTTTGTGCAGTTTCTATAGCGCATACTTTGCATTTTCCGAGTATGCGTTTTTAAATGCGTGCCACCTATGGTATAGCAATTAAGTCTTCACAGCAATGGTTCCATGCAGCCGATTCGCACGGCCTCAGGTCAGCTTTCTATGTCGTACAAGGAGCCTCGCTTCATGCTTTCAGCTGTCTTGCAGATCTTCCTCAGCTGGGGTCCAGGTTTCGTAGCCTTCAAATCCATTAAAGCACGCTACGTTTAATATAATAATGTTACCATAATAATTTATCTAAAATGGTCTTTATCTTAGAGTTGTCATTTGAGCTACTCCAGATTATGTGAACGGGCTTAACATGATTGCTTATTAATAAGTTTAGTCCGCGCCTTACCGTTTGCCGTGCAAACCTTAAGTTGAATTCGTGTTTATACAAGGTTCCTGAATGAGGGTTACGTTCAGGGCTTTCTTGTAAACCGCTGCCGAATTAACGGGATGCTACTAGCAAACAGTGACCAAGTCCATATACGCGATATAAGCGTCCAAGTTTTGAGTAAAATTACAGTGCAGCACACATAGACAAGTACCCCTGGAAGTAGCCATTGTAGCAGAAAAAGTCGTGAGAGCGGCAAAAACTGCAGCAGGAGCTACAGTGGTGGCGGCTTTTGATCCTCAGAATATGTTGTTTACGACACATCCGCGGACCGACTGAGCATAACGCTAGCTTTATCAACCTTTTCAGCTTTGAATGTCTTAACAGTCGAACCTGCTTCCTCGCACTCCTCATCTGATGCTTCCTTCCGATCGCTTTGGTATCGTTCCTACACTGCTCTTGGACTATTATTCATTGGTGTTGGGATATGTCTTAACACATCACTAAAGTAAATTTGGACAAAAAACTTGGCAAATTACATATATCATATATATGGATACATTATTTACATATAAATTTTATTTCCTTACATATTGTTCCGGAAATCCCAAATCCAATTCATTCCAACTAATTGGAAACATAGTTGCGTTGCATTGTGCGTTAAGACGGTTTTTTGGCAAATTTTCAACTTTTGTGCCTGCATTGTTTTTGACAAACAAAACACAACACGGATACTGACGGTTTAGTAACAACTGAACGAAATCATATGGTCTTATACGCTGTGAAAAACAACCGCAACGCAGCAGCAAGTTACACAGTTAGCAAACTCAGAGGCAGCTGTCGAGATTTCTGGAGTGATAGATGTACCGTCTCAAGAAGGTATGCCGAGTGCAGCTAATATTTTAACAGTTGTTTTATTTAGAATTACATGCAGCTCTCAAAATGAAGCTCAAGAAAGGTGGGCGCCATTTGACAAATGTGATCATGAAAGACGTTTTCAAGGGATATTGCCACAATAGTTTAGGGAGCAAAACCAATTATTAAGAGAGAAAATTGAGCAAATTATATATATACATTTAATATATTGTGACGAATTTCGCTTTTCTAAGATACAACTCGTATTACTAGATCGTGGATATTCTTTTCAAGAGAAATACACTTCAAAATTCTTTTGTTTACAGTTATATTCCTTAAGGGTAGGGTTATTCACTATTTATTTTTGGCAACATTCTCGACTGCTCATGTCAAATATTCTTTTTCTACCAACCCTGCTTTCCACAAATATTTATACACTTTTTTACAAGCATATTACGATTACCCAAGTTCATGGCTTAATTTTTAATCCGTTAACCTGCTTTTCCGCTAATATTTTTCGTCGGCCGGCAGCTGCATGACGCGCCGCGAATGTGAACTTGGTTTTTCTCCGTCTGCGGAATTTATTTTGTGACAAAACTAATTAGGTGGACCGAACTGGATTTGAGATTTCCGTAACAATATACTTATATTTATTTCGATTATGAAATACATTAATTAATTAATCAAATGGAAATAATAAAAAATGTATTTATATTATTTAATTTATTTAAAAAAAAAATTATCACCAGCGGTATGTATGTTGTCAACAATATAAATAAATACATTTATGTATCACAAATATATCCAAAAATCTTACGCATCTTCAGGTAGTATAAGCGGATTGAAAGCATCCTGCAAAGCTCTTGTCGGTTTCACAGCAATTCTCTGTCGCGAAGTTCGATTTGTTTCCATCCAATGGTAAGATAACTTCTCGAAGTATTTTGCGCAGTATTTTTTTCCTCTCTTTTATTCATCTTTTTATCTTTATCTATTTATTTTTTCTTTTATTTATTCTGCCTGATTAACCCAAAACAATTATTTATTAGTCTTTGGAAATATAGTACTGATTACTTAGTTTTATCTTTTTGTTTTGACTCAGTTGTTTTTAAGTAAACAATTTTGTTTGTAATTTATTTTCTTGTCAATTTGCACTTGCTCTTTCAAATGTAACTCAGAACAAGCAATACTAATGCCAAACGTAAGATCGTTTGCTTTCGTATAATTTGGCCAAGAGAGTGCATTTAACTGCTGTTGTGCGTACGTGATCCCAAAAACCTGATAGTCATCAACCAATGCGGAATGCTGTCGCATACTCGATGCGATAGAAACCCTAACACGAAAATTTAAGCTGACTTTCAGACAGGTGATCACATCAAGGTTTCGCAATTCAGAAGATTTATTTTTCCGTATTGAATAATACATTTTTTCTTCGTAAAATGCAACCGTGGGATTTTGCTCTACTCTTGCGTATTGATTGCTTTAAATACCTGTACCATTTCCGACATTTTCTTTCTATCCTTCGTTTGATCCCATTTGATTTTCTTTGGATATTTCTGATCCCTAATGGTGACTTTGAAAATATCACTTATGTTAGGTTTGTGGAACAGAGCGTTAGTTTCATCAACACTTTTTAGTGTTGAATAATCTCTTGTTATTGAGAATGTGCTGTCATCTGGCAAAAATCCTTTTTTTTGTACATTTATGTCCCAAGAATGTTACTTCTTGACAAAAAAAAGATCATTTATCAGGGTGTTAGTTTAAATTATATTTTTTATACATGTCAAGAACATCTCCGAGATTTCGTAATGTGTGTTCAGTTGGATAGCCAATGACGATTAAATCGTCCATGTGCAGCGAAGCTTCGGTTGGTTTTAAGTCTGAATAGGACAAAGAGAACATTGTTTGAAATGAGTTGGAAACTATTTTTATTATATATATAATATATTTTTTTTTTTTATACTACATGGTAATCTTATGAATTGGAAGGACCCTCTTTTTGCAGAAAACGATGTAGTGCCTCTGGAATTTTCTTCTAGTTCGGCTTGATGAAACCAACAAAGTTCGACAGTTGTAATCAGATGGTTCAACTACATCGTCGTCTATTAATTTCTTCCTCTTCCGCAGTTATTGTTATTATACTTTCACCGCTATATGTATTACTATTGTTGCTGTTGTTGTAGGAGTTGCGTCTACTGTTATAATTGCTGTGTGGGTTTTTAAAATGTGTTCACGCTAATGGTTTTTACTTCGGTGAAATAATACAGAATTTGGTTCACAATATGTTTCGGTGCAGCTATTTAAAAAATTTGCCATTACTTTATTTATTTGGAAGAAGGTTTTTCATTTGTGCCTTCTTTAATATGGTTTGAATCGCTGTTTTCGTAGCATATTTGCAGGCGATTTCAATCGGTAAGGCATCAGAAATGTAGGCAGCTTCCATTCTCTTTGCTAGATCTTCTATATGGGCGGCATATATGCTGGCATTTTTTTAATGTGTTGTAATTTCATGATTTTTGCAGTGACAACATCTATCGTTCCTCATTTAATAGAGGCTTTTAGTTTAGTTATCCTCTAAGGTTATTTGCGGGGGTATGATATTCCGTACTGACTCTTTCAGCTTTGTTTTTGCTAGATCGATAGCTATTGCGTCGTGTGTTTCTTTAATAGAATCCACCAGGGGCAATGCATCCATGAAACTTTATAAACGATCAGGTTAGCCGTCATAATCTGGGATTATTTTCGAGACAATGCTCAAAATTTCAATTGCGGTCTGAGGCATGGTGGTATTATCAATATTGTTTTGAATTTCTTCTTCTTGTCTTTTTTGAATAATATTCTCTCATGGAGACTATGTGGAATTTCGAATTTTATATATATCTTCAAGGCTGCCTTTATTAATGTTTATTGCAAAGAGTCTGTCTCCGCTTTATACGATGTTTTTAACCTTGAATAATTAACGTTGAAGAGAGAGCTCGAACGTTTTCAATCGTATAAATTTCTATATACACCTAACTCTCTTTTTACAGGAATAATTTTTACATGGAATTTGATTTAACGCGAGTTAAAAAAATTCTCTTCTTTCACGAATTGTATTGTTTTAACGCGATTTTCAAAATTATAAGATTTTTTTTATGAATTTTTAAATTAATTTTTCTGGTCAACTTTTTTTTTTAATGTGTCTATTAATTTTTTCTTTGTGATTTCTCACAAATACACATTGTAACTTCGCGTTCTATTTTTGACAATTCATTTAGATTATGTCGATTATATACGTATACGAGTGGGCTTTCCCAAACTATGCGTAGACTAAACACGTTATGTATTTTTTACGCAATTTAGTTTGGTTTTTCAAAGTATACTTTATTTTTTATAGTAATCACGAAATAAATTCTTCCGTAAACTCTAACAAGAATTTTTTAATATTGTTTACTACACTTTTCAGTTGCTTTAGAATCAATTTACTATTTTTTCATTTAGCCAATATCTTTTCGTACACGAATTTGTTTTATACTAGTTTTTTGGGAATTTATCTATTGTGTAAAAAGAGGATTAAGTGTTCTTGAACGCGGTTTCTACTTTTGTATATCCATATATATGTTCAAATTATTGTAAGGCTTGTCAAACTTTTCTTTTACTAATTTTGCTTTCTGTGCAATTTCCAGTTCGTTGCCAGTTCATTTAGTTACTTTTATATATTAATATCTGATATAATTTATTAACATCCGGCATATTGCATTATTCGTACTTTATCAATTCCATTACCTATGGATGCTGATCTAATGTAACTCCTTCTCGTTTGTGCAGCTGATAAACACTTGTTATTAACTGCATGGGCATAATTAAAATTATGAAAATATATTTCTGATGAAGCTTCAACTTCAACAATTTTTCCTTCGCTAATAACGTTTGCTGTTGTGTCTGTGAGTTTCAAATTGCGTTGACCCATTTTTAACATATTTGTAAAAACCTCGATCAAGACAAGGAAGAAAAAAGAATTTGTTTCTTTTGTTTGTTATATTAATGGATAGTGAAATATACATAATAGGTAGTTTTTGTTGTTCTTTGTAAACTTAAATAAAAAGTAATGATAATAATTATAATAACATTCAAAAAAAATTAATATATGATAAGTAATTAAATTAATTTACTGAGGTATATTATTATTATTGTTAATATTAGTGACAAAACAAAAATATAAACAAATAAATATGCTGCTCTGTCTTACTTATTCTAGTTGATGTTGTAGGTATAGTTGACATTCATGTTTCAATTTTGTTCAATAGAGTCACCATGATGTTACTTTGATAACACATGATGATGCGTGCATGCAAACATACATACGAATTGACCAAATTGTATTTTATAAATACTCCGACATTAAAGAGAATATCAAGTTATGCAAATCTATGGTCTAACGTGGTCAGGTTATTTTAGCCACATGTATATACATCATACACCATCGTATGATAAAATCTCATAATGCATGCTGTAATTGTCTTCACTTAAGTCATGCGCATATAATTTGGAATTGAGGAAGATAAAGAGCATACAATGGCCTACATCACTCATTACTCCACTGGACGAAAATACGTAGTAATCAAGCTCCTGTTGAAACACAAGAACACAGAAATCAGCGTAATCGTTAGCTAACAACATCAACCTAAATACAACCCTCTGACAATCATCCAGCTATTAGACCTGCAGCCCGATCATTCGCTTTATCTGTCTGTTTTCAGCAACGAAGCACAACATGTTTAACAATAAGGGACAATAATGACAGATCAATTCATTACTGATTCAGGATCGTACATCAACATTATTACTAAAAGGAGCATATGACAGGAGTTGATCCTAACACTATACCAGCTCCAGGTTACTTCGCCATGGTGTGCAAAAGGAAGAAGACGACTTTACTAAACTGAAAGTAGTGCTTGACGAATCTGGAATCATTTCATCTATACTCCCTCTAACGACTTAACGTGTGCAGGCCCAATAATCTAGAGCGAAATATTCTCAACATGAATTTGTTTCTGAATAGCTCGGTCAATCTTCACCATCGACATTGAGAAAAAATACCGGCAGATCAAAATATCCGAGGACGGCTTTTTCCAGTTTTCCTTCAGAAGATCAAGCAGTTGGTTTAGATATCAACGACAATAGCAAAACAGCTGTTGGAGCACTGAGTCTAATATGAATGTCTTACATGAAGGTTTCCCGCCACCCTAAGAGAATCTTTGTGTCTGACGTAGCCAGAATCTTTGATCCTACGATACTGATGTCAATGGTCGTTATCACGACAATAATTTTAATTTAGCAATTATGGAAACATGCCTTGTCTTCGAACCATGAACTACCATACACTATACCCAACCGTTGGACTCAGCTCAAAACCCCAATGAACAGGAAAAACCCAATGCCTAGGAAAATGACGTACCTTGCAAGTGCACTCATTCTCCATCGCGTCCGAAAAAAACTACGGCACTGCAGTTTGTTTCGTTTGAGATCAACCATCGAAGACAAGACATAATTCCACGCTTTGATTTGCAGGAATTAAAAATGTTATGGAAATTTCTAAAATGTTAGCTTTATGAATAGTTTCCAACACCATAATTTTCCTACGCGCTTGCAAATCCACTTTACACGTAATAATTGACTCTTCCTCTTGTTTTTTCTTATTTTTTCGTATTATGTTTATTAATTTTATTTACTTTTTTTTGCAATTTTTCCACTAAGCTTAGTAGCTAAACTTGCGTCTTTATAAAGGGTTACACTTATCCAGCGCGCATCCAATTAAACACATGATTACAGTAGAAAAACACCTAATTAAAAATTGTTATTTTTAGGGGTGTTGATGTTGCATCGACTGTTGATATTTGTATTGCCGTCAGTGTGCTATATGATTGAGAATAATAGTATCTGTCACAGGAAGATAAATTTTCTTTAATTTGAGCCACAACAGTACACGTTTTTATTTCATTCCGCTGTCACATAAATATACATTTTACATTGAAACAAATTATAATTTGTGAAATTTTATGAGTAGAATAAATTAAAAATTGTATTAAGAAAATTATTATAGGATATTTAATGGTCGGCCTTAGTCAACCATAGTGTTACTTGTTTCATTCCATAAAATTTATCGGATATTCATTCAGCAATGAGTTAAGTTAGCTTTAACGACTTCCGCACATATAGTATACAATGTATACATTTCGGCTGGCTTGACCAACACTCTAGTATTAGCTGGCCCTTTCATACTAATCATTAGTACATAAATTATAAAACTAAAAGCTCAGAGACTTAAAGTGAAAGGAAGAAAGTTATATTCTTGTTGGAATGAAGCCTGCATAATCATTATCTCAAAAGAATATATAAAACAATTTAAAAGGTTATAATTGTGCAACCCCTACGACTGTATACTCTACGTCATTTCGTCTACTACAGTGCTTCATCTATTCCTCTTCATAATTGATATTTTGTTATTATAGGAAGGGTTACTTTCCATCAGAATACTTATATCGCAACGAATCTGAAAAACAGATCTATGTAGACCAAATTTGGCTTAGCTTATTTGTTAGTTAATATGTCACATCATTGTTCCGTAACAATTTTCATTACAATACCAGTCCAAAAATTACTCTTCCATACTATTTAAATCTTTTTTTTGCTTTTTCGTCAAAAATTATGAAATACAAAACTGGTGTTTTTCCATCTAATGGTTTTTTTTTTTGAAAATATGCTCGGTCCAATCCACTTTGAAGAGCATTTAGTTATGTCAATTAAAAAAAACATGTTAATCAAAACAAACAGTTAACATACCAAACTTTATTAAAATACATCGATAATAGTGACCGTTAAGTTTCAAGACAAAAATACCTGAACAGACAGAGGGATAGGCGTTCTTAAATCAACTTGGAAAAAGACTTTGAATCTATTGGCATAATAAGAACTGGATATATTTAAAGCCCTTCTCGATATGGCTTACATCCGCAAAAGCTTAATATATCTTTAAGACAAGTGCTGCGGAGTACGAGTAGCAAGATATTTTGCTAATTCAAGGCGTGTCAGTCATTTTTATCTAAACTTTTCGGTAGTCCTATTATGGATGGTAAATATTTGAAT
Source organism: Glossina pallidipes (assembly GCA_000688715.1). Taxonomy (NCBI): domain Eukaryota; kingdom Metazoa; phylum Arthropoda; class Insecta; order Diptera; family Glossinidae; genus Glossina; species Glossina pallidipes. The sequence continues at coordinate 1,328,801 of KK499828.1, forward strand.
ATTTGAAATTTGAGTTCGTGTCTTTTAACATATAGAGGCGCGCACTAGTACAGCTTTTAAATGTAATCTGAAGATCTGGACATAAAACAAGTTTATCAATTTCATTTGTTCCAACCGTGAACATTGCAACACCAAACAGAAAGATAAGTGAACAAAGGGACTTGATTTAATCGATTTAGATTTTTAATCTGCGCTATGAGCAAAAAAAAACTTAAACTCATTTGAAAAACTGAGTTTCCACTTTAATTTTTAAGATGACTTTCACAAAGAATTTAAAATAAGTTACAAATTTATATCTGCAAATATTCATTGTGTTTGGAATGATAGACATTTGCGTTTCCTTCCTTTTGTACTTTCTTCCAATACCTTAGCTTGTTACACGTGGCAGCGCACTCTACCACATTTACAAATTACGAAACTTCTCTTGTTTTCATCAAAATGCACTTGCGGTTGCTTCAACTTTACACACAGCATGCCTTCAATGTAGAGTCGTTGTGATCGTGTTGACAAGCAAACATGTTGTTTACCGGCGAAAAAAGTCAACTCACAAAAGTCCCGACTCAATAAGACACCATTGCAGATGGAGAAGAGGACGCGTGCATCCTTGAGGGTTCAACGAATGAACCGCGTAAAAGAAAATCGCAATTGCCTTGACAAGTCTAATTTTTATTAGCTATCGGCGAAACCTACAATGGGATGTCTTCCTTCGGGTAGAGTAAAATTCGTTGACCACTTGATTGATTTTTACACTTGATTGATTTTTGAGGCCGTTCCTGAGTTCACTTCAAAATAGGGGGAAGTGGGCTAATATAGTCGTATGTAGCAGTATTTTTCTGCTTTGCTGCAAGGGCTTTAAAATGGAGCGGACATTGTCATAATCTGTATTGCGAAAATGCAACAGACTTTATCTTTGCTAAAAATCATATTGCTGACTCATCGTTCGGTGCATAAGACTCTAAATACGCAAAGTAAATGTCCAGTTCTATCAAAATGATTCAAGCGAATGAGCAGCATTTTCTAAACTTGAATTATCAGAAATTGCAGCTCCTAGTAACGACGTAACACAAAACGCTCAACAAAAGAGTTTAGAACATTGGCAGCATTAACGATGCGGCTAACTTCACTAACACAATAACACAATACGGTACGCAGTCAATACGCCTGTGAAATTAATCTATTTAACAGCATTACAAGACCATAACCGTATTCTTAAGAACCTCCAAACAGAACTATTGGACCACATAGACGGCAGTAATGACTGGATTTTTTCTTCCCATCTCTTTAGGGGTATATAGTAAGGCACGAATCGATAACCCTTTAGACATTTCAATTATTAATCTCAATCAGTTTGTTTGCAGAATTTTAACGCATAGAAGCGGCAATCGACGCTGTTTATGCATGGCGGTATATTTAATGGTGCAATATCTAAGTAAAGCTTGTTGCGAACTTCGCTTTTCTAAAATACGGTCCGTATCGCTAGATCGTGGATATTCTTTTCAAGAGAAACACACTTCAAAATTCTTTTAACTTCAAGTTTCTTTATTTACAATCTCTTTCTTTAAGGCTAGTATTATTTACACTTTACTTTGGCAATACTCCCAACTTCTCAACTTTAATATTATTTTTCAACTCAAATGCTCTTATCTGACTCAAATGTTGTCGTAGGACTAACTCTGTCTTCCGTAAATAGTCTATTTATATACATTTTTACAAGCAACTAACCTAGCTAATTAGCTTCATTTTTAATCTGTTAATCTACTTTTCCGCTTATCTTTTTCGTCGGTCGGCAGCTGCTTGACACGCCGCGAATGTCTCTAGGGAATTTATTACTTGGGAAAAATCAATTAGTTACCATGAACTGGATTTGCGATTTCCATAACACTATCATCCAATGCTGACATTCTTTTCTATTGTTTTCACGCCTTGGTATGTTAAGGTAAACACACATACGTGTATATGCTGGTATACCTTGGTTTTAGGTATATAAAGAAATTTTTTTATTTAATAAAGGGAGATGAAATCTCAACATCCAACTCAAATCACTCTTATTCTATTATATGTACAGCGATGTTCCGGTTCACGTGCCTAAACATCATTTCAATTACAAAAACCCTCGACAGTTTACATAATTTTATACGTTTGTGTTACTCTTTTGCCGAAGGGTTGAACAAATCGTATCTTTTTAACCCATTTATTTTTTCAGTATCATTTAATAAGCCTATTGCGAGCTCGACCAAGTCGGAATGATAATTAAGCCAATCAAGATATCGAGAAATAAAATTGAAAATTTCTTCTTTTACTTTGGGAACGTATACGTCTTCATGAATATATTTATTCGCTACTAACCACCACTAGTAAGTGTTATAATTAAGTTTAGATATTTATATTGGTGGCGCCGAAGTATATGTTGGAGTTGGTCGCACTACTCCAAAGTTGTAGCCCATATGCGCAAAAGGATTTCAGGATTGCTTTGTATACATATGTGTTACTTTATTTTCACGACCTAATTTTAATTTTGGACCACTAACTTAGTACATATGTTTTGTTTTTATTTCGAGACGCACTTTCTTACTTTTATTTGATTTTCCACGGCATTCTTCTATTTAGATATATAATACAGTTCAATTCAGAAATTCCATCTCCAATAAGAGAAATTGTCTTTTTTAAAAGTGAATGTGATATACGTAGCACATACACGTATGTTCCATTTCTTTAGCCTTATAGAAATGTTATTAAGGTGCATTTGAAGCTTCGTCTTTACGTTCGTTGCGTGCAATTAAAGCCGTATGGTCCGCATAGGTAACAACAGTGTCGTCTTCAGTCAGCGGCTTATCCGACAAGTAAAAAACTTATGCGGAACTCTGTAAAGTACCTGCATTTATTTTACAGAAGCTTGATATTACGATGTTTACTTTAACAGAGCAAAACTGGTTTTATAAATGAGGAAATATAATTGGATAAAAAGGAGCCGGGAGGTTTTTTTCCAATTTAAAAGGAATTTCTAGATGTCAAACTCTCTCAAAAGTTTGCTCAAAATCCAAGAACGGTACTATTCATTTGTAAACACACCTCTCTATTTATTTTTTAACACATCTCTTACTTCTTTAACGATGCGATGGTAATGTTTAGGCGTAAGATGATTGCGACGAAAACCAAACAAATGAGCAGATACTTTATTAGTATTATTTAATATTGGCTGCAATATTCCTAGGGAAGGTTGTTAAAAGATGTTCGAAAAGATAGATAAAAGACTTTCCAGCCTGTGAAACCTGATGTCGTTCCATACCATCATTATTACGGCCAATATCGATTGTTGTGGGTAATGATTCAGCGTCAAAAGTGAATTGTACGTCGAAGTCAGCAACGTAGCACCCTTTTTAGAAAAAGCCCTTACGCTTTGACCATATATATTGTCATGATAAAGTTTAAAAAAGACATTTCATCCTCTAGTTCCTTAATGGATATTGGCCTAATGCACACTTCTGGCAAGGACTATCAAGAAACGTTATACTTTCCCTATCAATTTCGAGGTTATTAAAAGAAATAATTCAAAAGGTGTGTTTTAAAGAAACGAGTGTTTTTTAGAGACTGATCTGATTCTTTTATCGATATGTGTCGCTTTGTTGGTCTTTTTACATAATTTGCAGCATTGAAAAGCCGTCATTTTTTGTCACACTTTAGTTTCTCTGAAAAAAATGTTAACTGATCGTTTTTAAAAGCAAATAAACGCCGTTTTAGTTGCGTTGTAAATCTGTCCAAATTGGTTTTATTAATTGCTGTTCTTTGTTTCCAGATTTTTTTTAATCTTTGGTTTGGATTCAAGTTCATGAATCGTTCTAGTAAAATTTTTTTTTTTCTACGGCAGTATTCAATTTAAGTCCCTCGATTCGAACCTTGAACCTTAAATGTTGTTCTAGTCAACACTTGAAAGAAGTTATATCAGTTTTAGAAGGCACTGTCTTGAAGGCTTTGAAATGAAGAACACAAATCGTGTCAAAATTAGTATAACTAATACGGAAATGGTCGAACAAATAGCAAAATGCCGAAGATCGAGGAATTTTCTTCGATCACTTGGTGGGTGGGTAAGTTTCACGTTGGGAAGTATAGAAAATCTTTTCTTTTTTTTTTGTACATACTTCTAAAGTTCCTTGTATTTAGTATTTTCGAGACTTGAGTTTCACCAATGATGCTTGGCCTCCCGCGACAACGAATTTCATCCTTAGTTTAAGACGGGAATTGTCGTAAGCATTACCCGTGATATTATATCTTAAAGGAAAATATTGAAATATCCGAATTGTCATATATAATTTAAATTCGAATATATTATATGACGCGTTTACTATAATTATCCGAAAAAAAATAATCATTAATTGGGATGATTATGTGATTCAACTTCACATTATTTAATTTGAAGATGAGTGCAATTATGAAAGTATAATTTAGAAGTCCGTTGGTATACCATATTTCTACTTCTAGGATTCCTACGTGTCTTCTTTGGCAGGGTAAGCTCAGGGCTTCACCAAGGCTCCTTCCAAGAAATTTATAATAGAAAAACTTGGACCTCCGGATTTGTGATTAATATTTGAAAATTTGAATTTATTATTTGTTAGCGATTTTTGTTTAAGAGGAGTGGGGGAAAAAAAAACCAGCGTGGTGACCCGACTCTTGTTTAACGCTTTTGTTTTCTTTTAATGTTTCCTATTCGTTCCGTACGATTATTATTTTTTTTCCACGTTTTCCGTATCGCGAGATTCTCGCGAGAGAACAAAAGGAATTTGTCGCGGGTGTTATAGCAGCCAGCCTCGGCCTATAGGGCCGTCCGTTCCTAACCGTTCATGTCGCTGAAGAGAGCGTCTATTGGTTATTCAGGGATGACGACTAAGCTAAGCCAGCCATCCCCTATCAGTAAAGGTTAATAGTCCTATCAGTTATTCAGGGATGACGACTAAGCTAAGNATCAGTAAAGGTTAATAGTCCTATCAGTTATTCAGGGATGACGACTAAGCTAAGCCAGCCATCCCCTATCAGTAAACTTTAATAGTCTTATCAGTTGTTCAGGGACGACGACTAAGCTAAGCCAGCCGTCCCCTATCCATAAAGGTTAACAGTTCTATTCAGTTATTCATGGATGACGAGTAAGCTAAGCCAGCCATCCCCTATCAGTAAACGTTAATAGTCTTATTAGTTGTTCAGGGACGACGACTAAGCTAAGCCAGCCATCCCCTATCCGTAAAGTTCAAAAAAAATATCCCTATCGGTATCGTCAACTAGTTATGTCCGTGTTCACTTACCTCTGGCTACTGTAACACGACTGAAAGGCTGAGCGTGCTGCGACGTACTCTTTTGTGGTTGCGATCTCCATCACTGTCTCGTTACATCGATGTTTTTTCATTATACTTGCGTTACAACCTCAACACTCACTTGCATGTGTGTTGTAACGATATTCTTATACATCTATTATTACTTATGCTAGCTTAGATTTGATCGAACATGTTTGCATTCATCTACGTTATAATCTCAGCTTTATAAGTATTATAACGCTATTCTTATGTGTATCTTATTGTTAATACTACCTTAAGTACCAACTTGTATGTTCTTATTGCTAGTGCTGGCTTAGGTATAAAATCGAACGATTTTATAAGCCGCAGAACCGTTAGGCATGTCTTTATATTGATGATAGGTACCATATCAACACGCATAATTTTATGAGTTCTTTTTTTCCCTATCGCAATGTTTGTTTGTCTGCCTATCCTTATGTCTGTCTCATTGATATTGCTGGTCTAGGTACCGAATCGTATGATTTCTACAATCCGTTGAAACCGTTGGGTATGTGAATCAATTATTTTTATATTAACCCTCTCAAACTTAAGAACCAAAACTTAAGAAGCAAAACACTTCCTTACAAAGGACATTAGCTAACTTAGTTTCAGTTTCTGTTCATTGGATTGTTGTAGGAAGTATTCCTTTTCAGGGCTTCAATTTATGTTCCTTTATTGGATAGCTGGTTAGTATTAGAAGCAGCATAGTCGTAAAAATTAATGCGAGCCACGATTTGTGGCTCTTGTTGGAACTAATTTCCTTCATATTTAGCAACCCCTATTCTTGACAACGATCTTTTGAACAATTAACAAATTGGTAAATTGCTATCTTTTTTACATTCTGAATTGGGGTGGTTGAGATCACATTTTACACAGTTATATGATCTCTACAATAGGCCTTGGTGTGACCAATAAGTTAGCACCTGCGACGTTGAACACTGTCAACAGTTTTTTTTTTTGGAGGTTCCAACAGTAATTATAGCGTTAATATGCCTAACATTAAAGAACCCCTTTTCTGTTTCATCAACATTAAGTTTAGGTAGCGCCTCTTTGTTACCCTCAGTTATATTACGTACTTTTAGTATTATTTAGGTATGCGTAAAATGATGTTGAACTTTTACTTCTGCCCTAAACACGCGCTTTTGTTTAGTTGAAACGTGTGAAAGCCTATTTTGCAACAATCCAAATGTTTAACTGAATTTGATTTAGATATTTATAGATGTATTGAGCTTTCGGTACAATGTTAACAATACTACTGATCATTTTATTTATATCCATTATACCTGGGATGTATAGTGGCGATAGTTTTGGTGTTATTTCAGTTCCGTAGTTCTCAACAGTAACTTAATCATCATCGTTCATAAACGAAAGAATTGCAAATTCTTTGCTGATAGCAAACAATTGTTGACTAATTCTTTTTTGTCTAGTTTTGGCTATTCAGAATGGAATAGTTTAAAGCTTTTCTGTTGTTTCCCTTTATTTAGAATTAAATACATTGTCAATTATTATTAGTGTTACCTTCATCATTTTTAGAATACATAGTGTGGATTTAAGTAAACCAACACATGATTCACTGTGACGCGGTGCCACATATTTGACGCCTTATGAAACATACATATATACATATATATATAACAGCTCACCACCTATTTCATGACTTATGAAACATATTTTCTGACTTATGAAACATAAATATATATATATATATATATATATATATATATATAGATATATATACATAAGAAACTTACTTTAAAATGAAATCTTGGGATTGGTTTACGAATACGTGTTGAACAACGACACTCGGGTCTAGCAGATGCAAGATTATCAGTCGCCTCTGATCTAGCTATTTTTGATTCCTGTTCATCGTTTCCATAATTAAAAAGTATATAAGTGTGGCAAGTCATGTGCCTCGATATTCTGCTCAAGGGCTAAAAGTTGATTTACGTGACGTTTCGATTGGCGCTGATCTAATTTTTCAAATTGTGTAGTTTTCCGAACTTCCATTATTCTGTTCAGAAATAATTTCGATTTCGTAGACGTTTCTATTATTGAAAAATTTTCATGTGGTACCATTACATCTATTCTCGATCAGATCTGGCGTCCAAACATTAGGTGACTTCCCAGTTGTTGCGTGCGCATTTCGACGGTAGGCTAATCAGATTTTACATAACTTTGTATGTATTAGGTGGTGCGGAAATTTGTTGAAGTTTTTCCTGACATAAGTTAAAATAACTTTCTTCGGGTAGCTAGACAAATAATTAGGGTTAAAGGTATATATAGTTATGTAGAGCAGGCCCATGTTTATTTTTTTAAAAAGTTTCCAACAGATCGGTTAAGTTATGGTAGTGGGACGTAATTTTTAAAACGGAAAATTAAAGTGAGGATATAAGACATATTTTACTTCTTTATTTCGAAGAAGGTAAAAGAGTTTCGGAATCGCGTAAAGAAATGTGTGCTGTGTATTGAACAAATGGTGTGGCAGAACGCGCTTGGCAAAATTGGTTTGTGAAATTTAGTTCTGGAAATTTTTCAGTGAAATCTGTACCGCGTTGTGGTAGGCCAAATACCATTGATGATGATCAACTGAAAGTTATGGTTGAAGTTGATCGACACATGACGATTCGTGAGATTGTACAAAACCTCATTCAGAGCAATTGGTAGTGGTGAAATAAAAAGGGAGAGAATTGTAAAAAAGCTACATATTTGGACCCCACATGATTTAAAAAAAATTCGTTTAACACAACGCATTAACATCTGCAATATGCGAAACTCAAACGATCCATTTCTAAAGAGAATTGTAGCTGGTTATGAAAAGTGGATCCTTTACAAAAAGAAGCGACGCAATAGGTTATGATCAAAGCACAGTAAGCCATCTTAAACGACATCAAAATCGGATATCCACGATAAGAACATGTTGCTGTCAACATGGTGGGGTTATAAAGGAATTGTGTATTAGAAGCTTCTGCCGCGTAACGATGTAATTAATTCTGAAATATACTGTGACAAACTAACCAAATTAAATGAAGCTTTGCAGCAGAAACGTCCACGATTGTTCAACCGAAAAAATATTGTTTTTCATCCCGACGACGTAAGACTTTATACCTCTCTCCTCAGTGGCCAAAGGTTATTCGAACTTGGCTGGGATGTGTTACCACATCCACGTTATAGTCCCTACGTTGCACCATTATTTTACCATCTCTTTCATTCTCCGTAGCACCTTTTATTTGGCAAAAGTTTCAATTCAGGTGGCAGTGCAAATTCATATAAGAAATTGTTTTGCTGCAAAAGATCAGAAATTTTATGAGGAAGAAATAATGAAATTGAATTGAATTAATATTTGACTCGACGATTAGTTGCCTGTAACCAGAATAAACCATCGGCCATACACATATTGATAAAATCACTTATGCTAAAAATAATTGCAAATGCTTCACGATTCATTTAACTATAGTGTTGTTGAACGGATGGCAATGTCTGTGAAGAATATTGAATAGATTTCCCAGTTCCATCCACGATGTGGTGAGTTATTACAACACCAGCAGTAGCTTAGGATTGTAGTGTGCTAGTGAGAAATCTAATTGCACTTGTTCTTTAACACTTTTCAATGCCTCTTGACAATCTCTAGTCCATTCATGCTATTACACGAACTTCGTCTTTGTTCTACGGCCCGCGCATACTTTGTATGGCGTCAACCTTTTTTTTTGCATTTCATGTATACCACATTGATCAACTACATTACCGAGGTATTCCACTTTAAGCATTAAAAAATTGATTTTCCAAATGACCTCTCACGTTACCTTCCGCGAAACGTTTTAGTATCTCTTTGAAGCAGTCAAATATGTAATACTATTCCTGGTATGCTGTTTAATAATGTTTCAATTTCACTCTGCCATCTTGTTGGACCACTCCCAATCCCACACTATAATTTTGTAGGCTCGTATAAACCAAAATATGTGTTTAGTGGTAAACTATGTCGACCATTTTCGTGGACTTCCACTTAGAGCTATGCCTTGGTTAAACCCAATTTGCTAAATTTAACATTTTTAAACACATTTGAAAACATTTCATCAATATGGTAACGGGCGTAAAATTAAGATTTATGGTTTCTTTAAAATTGCCGAATATTCGAATTGCGCTATTACTTTTCACTATGTAAACGATCGATATGGCTCGATCACTTGAAGCAACTTTTTGTAAAATGCCTTCATTGGCCACTTCATTTATTTCATTTTTAACAGCTGGCTTAATTACATATAATGTTCGACACAATTTTAAGAACATTGGTGCAGGGTTATTTTTAACATAAACCCTAAGTTGTATATCTTCTATTTTGCCGGCAGGTTTATCAAAAACATTTTTGCATTTTCCACCTAACGTGAGCATATACAAAGCCAAAGGCTCTTATTGACGTATTACAATAACTAACTACTTCTCGGTCAGATTTGTGCAACTGAAAGTTAGGGAACTGCCTCTTCGTGTCTGCTACATTGATTAGATTCTGTAATAGAGCTGTAAGAGCTGCTCTATTAATATTCCAAGTTCATATTTTAGAATTCTGATTAAGTAAGTAAATAGTACAAACGTCTTCCACAGTATCGTTAATTTGATTGGTACGACTATTTTTTTCGTGGAACTTTGATTTGACCGTAAGACATATTTTCTTTAATCGATTTTTTTTACAAAATAAACAGATTGTATTTTTATGTGTACAATTATCCGATATTCGAACCTCATTATTACATTGATAAAAATCTGTTTTTTTATTTTTGCTTTCATTTGTGCTTAAGACTTTTAATAATAATAATAATAATAATAATAATAATAATAATAATAATAATAATAATTAATAATAATTAATAATAATAATAATAATAATAATTAATAATAATTAATAATAATAATAATAATAATAATAATAATAATAATAATAATAATAATAATAATAATAATAATAATAATTAATAATAATAATAATAATAATAATTAAT
>KK499829.1:0-203114 GCA_000688715.1 Glossina pallidipes
AGTGATAAGCTATTCTCTTTAATGTGTAAAATAGTGGTTAGTGGGCTACACAGCCAAATATGCTTGATAGTGTAAAAGAAGGCAATCGCAGATTGTATGAATTGTCACATACATCGTTAATGCGAAAGTTTGTGACTTATAGCGGACAAAATTTCATAAAAAAAAAAAAATCGCAGTTAATCTCTAGCGATTTGAGAATGTGAATCATAGAAATGATTAATTTTGTAAATCAAAAGTGATTGCAAATAAGTTTAGGTTTAGGTCAAACTTCAGACGAGCATAGTAACAACCCTGCTTATCACATGTTTTCGAAGCAGGCGGGCAGACTGTCCTCAATGAATTGTAATAAAGTCGAACATGAAAAAAGAAACTCATTTGATTATAATCTATGACATTTAAGATCGAGTGACGTTCAAGAAGATACCGAAGTGGTACTTACTACAGCAAATTAAAATTTATGTACGTTAGTAGTCGTATTTATTGGAAAGTTTTCTTATTCGCCGTCGAAAGTGAGATGCCAGGAGTTGTCTTAAAAGTTGCAATTATTCTCTTACACATCTGTAACTATATTTATGTCCAAATTCTTTGGTTAGTCTGCTTACGCGTTTCATTGTTTAATGTAAAATTTTACCTAACTGCAGTCCTGTCCTGATTTAAAAAAGACAGTCACTAATCAATGAATGTAAAACAAAAGCACAAATATACCCAATTCTCTTTTTACACGAATTTTTTTACACGTATTTTTTTGGGAACGTATCTACCGTGTAAAAAGAGAATTAGGTGTACTGCTGAGTAAAGTCTCATTAAGAAGAATTATTTATAAAATTGTTATTACGTGAAATTATAGGGGGTTTTGTACTTAAAACAGAGTAATCTTTGCGATAAACTCAATTATTTTAAAGATATTTATGATGTAAAATATAATTACAAGAAGAAGAAAAGTTTCACAGTGCAGAGTACAGGCCGCGCATTTGACCTTAATTAACTTATCTCGCTAGTGATTAGATGTTCTTAACATATGGACTACATTTAAGAGAGCCAGCTTGTGCAAGCAGAGTTTGAAGGAAGCGAAAAAGCAGTGAGATAAAGGAATGAATTTTTTTTGTTTTTTTATACGACCGATTATTTAGGAGGCGAAGTGAAGAATGAGAAATGGGAACGATGGGTTTGACTATAACCTAGCGAGTGTGTGTCTAATCGATTAGCATTTACCGGCTAAGCACTCACTTTAGCTACGACCAAGTGTGCTGCACAGCACAGAGATTTGAACCCATGAAAACTGATTTAGTAGTCGCCATTTCTTATCTGCTCTGTTGCTCATGAATATGATTTAATAGTAAGATGCAAGTAGAGATACGGCTGCATTTCCTATCCTTTTTTCACCGGTGATATTATGTTTGTATAGAATGATTATGTATAGAGCACATTGTGTTTGTTCAAGGCATGTTATTTTTTCTCACTTCCCCATAAACCTCATTAAATGTCTCAATTATTAGTAGCGACGATCTGCACAAAGAGCAGGGATGTAGTGAACACCACTTACCGGGAATGGCACGTTCATATGCACAATTTTAGTTCACAATCCTAAGCATAAAAGTGGTCCAGCGGTTTGCTCGGATCTATAGGTAAATGAAACACACATTGATACTTTCATTGTAGCGTGCGAGCAGCCAAGAGCAACCAACGGGCATTACAGACCTGTTATTGCACAATCTCGCAAAAGGCAATTTGTCTATTTAAGGAACCTAGAGGTCTGTAAAAGAGCAAGCCGACAGATATGGTTCCACTTTCATAAACACATTGAAACACTCACACATGTTACTATGCTAGTAAGAAAGCCATAAAAGCTTCAATGCGATCATTCTGAACATATTTGAGTCTCGTTCGTTATCGAAATTAATCAGACAAATCATTCTACGAATGAAGAACTGCCATGCACCATCATCCACAGGTTCAGGCCTGATCAGAGTTATGCTTGTGTAATGTGAGGCAAATAGTCATAAAAGCAGACACAAATTGGTATTAATAAGAGGGTATAATGTTAACATGTAAGAGCACTAGATAGTGGGGAAAACATTATTAATTAAATGTAGAAAATTGTCGGTTTAACGTTTTTATGCCTACCATCGAAGATTCATCAAAAGGTCTGCAACACTTAGAAAGAAGCTTAGAGAGGCTTTAAAATACCTACATATATTCTCACAATCATCGTATTTCAAATGTAGAAATGTAGAAATTATCTGTTTCTGACTGTTGTTTAATTTCTTCAATGTGAGATGTGTGTGTTTGTCTTGCGCACATAACAGTAGAAATAAAGACATAAATTTTTTAGTACGTGTTATTTTCGTTATGTGCATAAGAAAAATCTTCGAAAAGAGAAAAGAAATATGATTGTATTTTGCCTCGAACTCTAGACAACAACCATATAAACCGCAATCACCCAAGCAGTCAGCAAGAGTCAGTCAGAGTAAAAATTTCAAAATTCAAAAAATCATCACCATCATCATCACCACCACCACAATGAAGTTTAATATCATTAACACACAAGAATGAAAATCATGTCCATTATCGACATACGTACAAGTAATCTATGCGCTAATATTAAAGTCGTCGTTGAAAAAAGGAAAAAGAAAACAGCCATTATTTGTTCGCTGTAAATTACAAAATGAGAAGATATCAACAATGTTCCTTGCGATGACGACGACGACGACGACGACGACGACGACACAACAGCAAAAAATAAAAAATCAACAATCATAATAACAATAACAAGCAACTGACATCTGTATGCTTTAATACTTCCGCAATTTAGAGGTTATGGCATTAATAATAAACACGCATTACAATCACTTACAACTAAAATTTTGCGCACGAAATTTTTTTTTCTTCTTTATACGTGTTTCTCACCCACTCCACCACTAGTAACAGCAGCAGCAGCAACGGCATCGTCATCGACATTATTCGAATGCAACATTAACTGCATAAGATGCACATCTTCAACAAGTAGTAGTTATTGTTAAGCTATATGTGAATTCCATAGAAATTCAATCTGTTTGAGCGAACAGCCACAAATGAGGAGCCGAAAAGCAACAGAAAAGCATTAAAAAAAAAAAAAAATGTTGATGGTTTAAACGTGACTATCGTCAATGAGTAAAAGAGCTCCAGACAGACCTCAGGCATTAGATGGTAATAGTTGCATTGGCGGCGATGGTGGTTGGATGGATGATGATCACGGTGATGATGATGATGATGATGATGATGATGATGATGATGATGACGATGACTTTGAATGCACAGATACAACTACAGTATATAAGTACATAAAAATAACCGGCCGTAGAAAAAGCCAGCGCCCACCTACCGAATGAAGCAGCTAACTAAATAACTAAATAACTAACTAACTAACTAAGTAACCAACTAACAGACAGACGGCTATACAAAATTGTCGAACGAAAAATCCACAAATTGAAAATCACAATACAATGAAATGAATGTGCGATGAAGAGCATGTGGAAAGAAAATAATCTCGCACACATGGCCACAAAACGCTTTTGATATTTTTTTTTGTTTTTTTTTTTTTTTTGCTTTCTTCTGTTATTTCTTCGCCTTCGTCTTCATTGATTTGTATTTGACGCTTTTGGCGGTTGATGGTGGTTAAGCTATAGTTGTGTGTACGCTAAACACAACGGCCATAGTTGTGTTGTTTTTAGGTTCGCTGCATATGTTTGCTGTTATTGTTGGTTTTATTATTATTATTGGTTTCTGTGCATTTTGTTTTGTTTTTGGCGAAATTAATATGGGAAATATGTGTGGAAGAGAAATAAAAGTTCAACAAACCTGCATTAGGTATTGTTAACACAACGCGCATTGCAATGCAATGCAATGCCGTGCAATGCAATGCAAGCTATGACAACACAATGATATTGTTTGTTAAACGCATTAAAGAATTAGGATTAAATGCGTAGTTGTTGTTTTTGTAGTTAATTTATTTCATATTTTTGCTTTTTTGGTTCGATAATCAGCAATTAGGAGAGCATTGGTTTAATGAACTTTTTTATACCCAGCACCCAAGGATGGGGGTATATTCATTTTGTCACAACGTTTTCAACGCCCAGAAGGAAGCATCTGAGACGCCACAAATTCTATATATATTCTTGGTCAGCATCAAATCCTAAATCGATTTAAGCCTGTCCATCTGTCTGTTTGCGCAACCTTGTAGTCTCGTTAGCGGAAATGAAGATATCGCCTAAAAATATGCAAAAGAAATTGGAATTGATTAAAGTTTTCAAAGGACACGCCCACAACGCCCACATGCTTCTACGACAAAAACATTTATTTTGAAAATAGAAGAAATAAAATACGCCCGTTCCATATTATAGAACATGAGAATATTGTTCTTTTACTTCTTTTGCCTCGGTCCCGATAGAATTTAATTTTCTTACTTGTTTTTTTTTTGTTTAGCTTTTCCTCTGCATATGTTGATGGTATCATTGCCGCCCTTTCGTGTCGTTGCATTTTTGCAAGTGGGGTATAATTACTGACTTAATACAGTACTGAACAAGAGCAGTAAGGGCTAATTTCAGATTTATTACTCTTTTATTGGTTTATTTATTCACATTTTGTTTCGAGAGAAAATTCATCTTCTTGTATTCTTGTATGTGTCGCATTGCCAAATAGAGCTGCCGCTATGAGTTCTGCGTATTTAGATTCATTCCTTAATAAAGTGGAAGACCATGCTTTAATTACGATTTGCGGGTGGCCATAGCCATAAAGTTCATAAAAACTGCGGCCACTCTTTTTCTCTTTTCTATTTTTTCCTACCATTACATGTACAGGGATTGGGCAAAGAAGATGCCTACTTTTTACGAAATTTTGGCAAGAGAAAAATACTTGAATGATACTTTTGCGATTTTGTCGATCAGCAGTCGTGAATAATAGCGCGATCTCTTCATATCCATTTAGCGTCTTCTCTACCTCCTCTGGTTTGTTTTCAAATAATGATAATCTGTTTTTTTGTTCAAGATAAGATACGTGCTTATTAATAAGTTCCCTTTTTTTGAAGCTATTATTATTTCTGCACAAAATGTATTAGTTGTCTGCATTAATTTTTATCAGCGACTTTTACAGGTAAAAATGATAAAGAAGTGGGAAATATTAGTGTACATAATGATTGAATTCTAATGGCTACCATACGAATTGACTGAAAATGCCATTGCCAACCGCAGTGATTGACGATGAAAAGTGGATCAGGGGAGACATGCATATCGACGCTAAGAGGAATATTCATGGCCACAAAGTTTCACTGTGCATATGGTAGGATCAGCAGTATTGCGACGTCAATTAAACAATGGAACGATATATTGTTGGAGAAAAGATCAGATAGCGGCTAAAAGACGCAAAGTCATCCACTTGCATAATAACGTTCGGCCAAACATTCAAGGCGACGTTTCAAGAATGCATTGTTGCAGGTCGAATGGGAAGTTCCGCCGAACCCAGCGTACTCACCAGACATGGCGTCTTCTAATTATCGCTTGTTCAGATCGAGGCAGCACGATTCGGTAAGCAAAATCTATCGCTGATCTCATCGCTACCAAATTAATATCGTTCGTTCGACACGGTGTCGACATATTGCCAGAAAGGTGGAAAGAAGTTGGAAAATGATCGAAAATATTTGGATTAATATACATTGTGCCAATTTTTTGCTATAAATAATTTTTTCCAAGTGAAAAAATGTTGAAAATACTTGCAACACCTTTGAACAATGGCTTTACAAGGATTTGTAAGAAAGAATACTAATTATGCGTGTTGATGAATATGTTTGTACAAAAATTAATTTTTGCTTGCGTATTGAACTTGAGTATAGCCGCTTGGACCATATAAGGATTTTTCCTTTTGTTAACATCGCCAGTTGCTTTTTTTTTGCATATCATTTCAAAATTCCAAGTTCATTCACACGATTGACGTACTCTTTGCAAATTTTTCATTCTTACCTTCTCGTTGATCATCGTTGCCGCAAGGAGGTATTTTCGTCCATGAAACTTTGAATGATATGGCGGTCAACAGCACGTACTTAACTATTTGTACGCAATTTACTTTATCTGATCAAAGTTGTAAGTAAAAGTAATCTTTTCTGCTCCTTATTATCCAGCCCTTTCTGAGCAAAGAGCGCAATTAAGATCAATGTTGCATGCATGCAATTGATTGTTTGCATTTGCTCTCATATCGGAAATTTTCTTTTACCGCAAACAACAACCACTGGATCTCGAGTGGGTGCGTATAGTTAGGTGTATATGCAAATGTGCTAAACAATATTTGTAGCATTATTGAAAAAATTATCGGTATATAAATACACCACTAAACTATCTGTAAACATTGTTACCGCTTAATATCGCTTTTATTAACTTCTTATTCTCTGTCTTTCGTTCTCTGCAATTAACGTGCAAAAAAAGTTGTAATAAATAATAAACAATAATTTTATGCCGGCATAATATTATTTGCTTTTGTTATTTGATGAGTTGTACCTCTGCTTATGCATGCATTGCTTGCTTTCTATTCATTATATTTAGTTTCGTCTTTTCAATGTTTATTCAAAGCTACTCTTTGTTTGTATCATTCGTGTATTGGTAATGAAGTTTGGTGTATAATTTCCCACGCATATTGAATGATAGGTATGTGAAAGAAATAATGATAACAATATCTTTCGGTACTGTTATGTTTTTTTTTAAATACATACATATTGATTTAAAAAAAATGTTAACATAAAGCAAGATTCTTTCGCAAAGTTTAATCACCCGTAATAATGGCGATTTAAAACGGTACTAAAGTCGGTAATGTATTAAACGCGTGAAGTAAGTGAGAAAAGAAAATTTTCTAACTGCCATCTGTTGAATATTTTGTTATTAAGGCGGACAGTCACTTCTTAAAGAAAATGTAAAAAAGCTATAAATAGAGGGAGAAAGAGGGGGAGACTAAAAAAGACAGATAGACATTTAACGAAGAGTTGCTCTTTTGATAACTGATTCCGAAGTTGGCCACTTTAACAACTTATGGCCAGTTCGAAATTTTTCTAGGCAACTAGAAAAACGAAAACAAACCATCTAAAGTTGGAATGTTAAGAATCCCTTCAGTGCTTGGCTTCCTCTTCGTCAGCCACATTTCTCGCGGAAATATTTTAATATCTCGCTTTTTTTTTCGTCATCTAGCGATTTATTTAAGATGAAGATCGGTTGTTCTTCTTATGCCTAAAACTTTTTTTTACTTCTGTAAGCCTTATTTTTTTACTGTCCATCTTAGTGGCAGCAACAAGTTTATCCCGTAAACGTTTTGTTCTCATATTTCTTTTTAATCTCTAAGGATTTACTTAAGAGAAATAAGCAGTGACCATATCATCGCTAGTAGTGCAATTAATTTTCTTAAGCGTACACAAACACAAACAGATATAGATAATATCTACTCTTTTCTGTATAGGGCCACGTAACATTTTGGGTGGCATTGCAGCCGCGACAACATGATGAATGCGTTTTGATTGTAAAGGACTGCAAGTCTTACTGTTAACCGAAAAACAAAAATAAATCGAAAAGTAAAACGAAGAAGAAGACGAAGACGAAGAATATTGTGCAATTTGAAAGTCGTGACTACCGTGGTGGTAATTGTGGGGTTATTGTCTGCCTTTTTATATGTACGACGGTGACAAACGATGATGACATTCATGACAATGACAAAAAAAAAAAAAAAGAAGAAAAAGAAGAGAAAATTATGTAGAAGTATTGTGGAAAAAAAAAAAATATATGAAAGAAACAAAGATTAATTGGAGGGTTGTGTGCAGACAAATATTTTATGTTGACATAAAACTCATTTATAAGGTAACATTATGCTTATTAATTATGGCAATTGCAGAACGAGGAAGAAGAAGCAAACTATAAATGGGAATTGATAAGCAAATCATGCAAAAGAAATTACATTAATAATGAACGAACACTTATATCCCATTTTTATTATTTGCATTTAATAGAAAGGACAGGGGCAGCGTTATTTTTAGCTAACAATAAATAAGCAATACCTTGGTCCGGTGGCGGTGGTGATCGTGGTGGTGGTGGTTTTCAAACTGAAACTACATATATTTCAAGTCTTTCCTAAAAAGCCAGATGGTCTTAATCGTCGAAATTGTGAGGATATATTAGTTCTTCTAATTCTTATGTAATCTCTTAGAGCATGATTCCGCGCCAACCCCATCAAAGTATTTACTTTTACTCTATAAAAATTGTACTATCTTTAACCCAATCCTATTAAAACTTATGTAATACTTCCGAAAGTGTTTGTATAGTTTTCGAAAAAATTCTTGTTTTTATTGTTGTTATCGAAGAAAATAAATTCGTCGGGAAAGAAATCAAAGGGTAATATTTACTGAAGCTGATTAAAACGATTTTAAATGATTTATCTGAAAAGCGAATATAATAAAAAAAAATGTGTGCATGTGTTGCATAAATGCATATATTATTTAATACATCGATCAATAATTCCCGGACTGGAAAATAAACGTTGTCTCCCTTGAAACAAAGAAATCAATTGTATTTTTAAACGGTTAAAGCGGAGGCTCTTCGAGAAGGGTTCCTTAGGAATTCACCCATTTTATAAGATAATAGAAAGAAAAAAAACTATTTTGTATTGGGAAAATTTTTAATATCCAGTGTGTAAACAACATATTTATAAAAACGTCTATATTTTTCTGGGGTATTGAGAGAATTCATTAGCATTTCTTATGCAAACAGCTGACCAGTCATTTATTCATAAATACTGTCATACTATTAAAGCTACATTTTCAAACTTACCACCAAATTATGAGCATGTGTTCACTTTGTGAAAACGTTTTCATGGTGCAGAAGAAAGTTTCCGAGATCCAATAAGACTCATATATTCTTGGTCAGTATCAAACTCTGAATTGACCTAGGTATGTCTGTATGTCCGTCTCTGAAAATGTCTGTGGTAAACAAACTTTCGTTCGCAAAAAATTAAAAACAGACCCCATTAAATTTAAAGAATTTTTGCACACAGATTGGCATCGAAACTAGGCCAGCTCCGTCGAAGAAGACGCCTACAACATTAGCTGAAAAGACCTCTACTTTCAAAAGCAAAGCACGGGATTCGTTGACTATTGCTTATAAGCTGCAGTAAATATAACGATAAAATTTTCGGCATGGAGACGGTATTAGTCTATCTACACAAAAAATCGGTCATGTTTCCATGCACATTGCATTCATTTCCTTCTTATTTTTTCTATTATATAAAGATTACGGTGAAACCGGTATAAAGAGTTCACTCACACCCTAGTATACTTTTCTTGTTGCTTCTTTACTACTGAAATTTTCGTATGACGTCCTTGTTTTTGCACTATTTTCATATTATTGTCTGTCTGTTACATTCTATAGGCAATTGATGCAAATATTTTAAAATTATCTTAGTTATCAACGACGCGCTAGTCACTGATTATCTTCTTCAGGTGATAAATGAAAGAAGGAATAATGATGACTATGATGACTATGTTTTTATTCATAGTTTATTCATAATTTCTGACGTCCGAAGTTGGGCAAGTTAGAGATTAGTATACGTTAAGCTCTTTCTTTTCTTAATACCCTGAACACCAAAAATTTCCTATGCATTTATTGATATTTTTTAGTTTGCATTACCTCAACCGTTACATAAAAGTTAGCGAAATGGTCTTACCGTGATATTTGCTGATTAAAAGTTCAGTAAAATTTATTTATTTTTTACTTTAAATAATCAAAGTTCAAATTGAAAATTAAAGCATTTCCTGCTTAATGTAAAAAAAAAAAAAAAAATATAAATATTTATGCAAATAAAAACCATTTATATTTGAAGTAGATTGTCAGATATACATGTGCATATACGCATCGGTACGTATATATGTAAATGCGTTTAATATTCATTAAAATAATAGACGCTAAAAAGTTTTTTTTATTTTTTTTTCCATTCAATAAACAACGCGAGCGTATATGTACCGAAAGTTGTTGTCCTATAACCGTTAAATATAACTGTATTACGCATATCATGTATGTTATACATAAGCATACATGAATGTATGCATATGAATATACAAATGTATAGATGAGATTACATTTATACACAAGTTTTTTTTATTCATTTCTATACTGGAACTTACTTTTTATCATAAACATTTAAATTTCCTTTTAGTAATAGTTGCAGTTTGTAACCATAGTTGTTGTTATTGTTGTTGTTGCTTATTTACTCATCATTTTTTTATTTGTGGACATATGTACAGATGTACGTATGAAGCCATATGCGAAAGAAGAAGTATATTGTTACGCGCTGATTGAATCTGGACGGACATTTATGAATTGCTTAGGGCTTTTAACCCCTCTAAACTAAGCTGATTATTATTTACTATTTTTATTTTATTGTTGATTGTATTCATATGTATGCGAACGACTACTTTACACTTTCATTCATAGCTATATATATTATGAGTCTGAGTGACATAGCCTTGATCTCCGGAGACATTTCAACTTGCTGTGATTTAGTTTTTTTTTTTTTTTTTTATCTTTTTTTAAATATATTTTTTTCTTTAAATGTTCAGGCACATTGAAGCTTACAATGCATTGCATATCTAATGAGGTTTATATGTAATTGTATGCCTGACTGTCACTTGTGATAATGTTTAATAAATTATAAAAATTGAATGCATTTCTATAAACACGAACAAGGGATGAAGGAGAATTAATTTTTGTCTTTCGCTCGTAACAACTCTTCACATTTCAGGAAATTAAGTTTTAAAATTTTTAAAGCTTAAAATTTTTAAACGGACCTTAACAATCTTTGAAGTTACAAAAATTTAAGTAATCATGCGTAAAAGTTTCTGGAGCTAGCTAAGTTTCAAAATGGGCGTGACAAATCCGCCATAGCTGATCTCAAATAGCTTAAATCCGAATTAGACAATGTTGTGAGTATTAGCGCCAAGGCCGAATCTTGTAGCAATCAGACAAATGATGATGTTTATGAGTACTACAAGTATTCTACACCTTTTGTGATCTAAGAAACGTACTTCAAATATTTATCTCATTCCGTTGCGACTAATTGTAGCTATCTCTGCGGTTAAGGCACATTCGATATATTTTAAACTTTATTACTTGGCATATAAAAATCGAACGTACATGTTGAGTTGCTGCTTGGTGTATCCAACATTCGTCCCAAGGCGACTATGTTTGTTGTTTCTTTTTTTTCTTAAATTGCTTGCAATTTGTTATCATTTATTTCGTTTCTTGTGAACTATATACATAATTGATCTTTTCTAAATAAACATATATATACTGCTTTTTTTTTTTTGCATTAACTTTAAAGATTTGCCCTAAAGTTTACCTTCTTTTTCCACCATATATAAACTTATTATGCATATATTGGTATTAAGGTTAGGTTGGTTCTGTTGTTATTCGTTTCACCAAAACTCTCAGGTACAATTATTTTATGAAAAGTTTTCTTTTGCAAAAGTAATCCCAAAAGCAAATCAAAAATCAAGCAAACTCTTAGTTATTGCTCAACATACATACATAGAACAATGCATATTAAAGGGGCACCAAAATGAGCTGACTTGAAAAATAAAAAAAAAAAATTTTAAAATTGACAATATCTTACTCATATTTTATAAACAAACGAGAGAAAACGCTAAATACCTTCCAACAACTTACAATTATTTATGTAACGACTTTCTAAAACAAGTCATCTTTGTATGGCGGGTGGTCGAAAAAAAGGTCCGATCCAAACAATTCTCAATAGCGTTCAACTTTGAGCCCAAACATATCCATGTACCATGTATACATTGAGCACAAACGGACAGACGGACAGACAAATTCAACTCGATTCAGAAAATTTGTTGCACACGCAATATACAGCCTATGCGGCAAGATAAATCTGTAATTATGAAATGAAATACTGGTGCTTATGGTGGTCACATTTTGAAGTAAAAACTAAGCCAAAAAATCAGTGAAACATAAATTTTTGTCGCATGTTAAGCAACGTTTCTTGTTGAATATTAAATGTGTGACACAAAATGTCTGATTAATTAAGTGCTTATTTTTCTTTCTCCTAAACATTTTTAATTTTTATATTTATCTGTTGATTTTTTCAATGTTTATAATTTTGATGGAGATTATGTGTCGTACGAAAGATCTGGCAAATAAGTCTCGAAGTGTTCGGTTTCCCTTATTGTTTTATCTTCGTTTTTATAAACATGTTCCTAAAAAATGGAGAGAATGTTACCGTGAATTTCTTCTTTAATACTTTCGCGATGAGTATATGAGTCGGTTGGTGCATCACAGCAACTAGTGTCATCCATATATGGCAGTCATTTATTAGCTTACAGCGACCACCGGCGCCTTCTATACATGGCAATTACTTATTGCAATGTAGTGCAATGATACGTAGTACCATTGGGGGCGACGCAAGGTTCACTTGCGCCGGCGCGAAAAGCAGCATAGAGAAAGAAGAGAACCTAATGAATATAAAACGTATTCCACATGGCGGTCATCCCAGCTAGAAACGATCAATAAATTTTTGATTGTAAATATAAATACAAGTGCCTTTGTCGCCGAACGCCTTGCACTAGTTTCAAGTAATGAATATTTCGTTGATATAATTCACATTTCAAAAATCAGTTCATTTCGTTATACCCTTCAATTTAAAACAGTTGCTTTGCTGTTTTATCTATATATGACGTTTTATCTATATATGCTTTGGTAAAAGCCGCCACATGTATGTGTGGTGTACTCCGATATATGCATATAATTTAGATATGGGAGCGTCGTCGTACATTTTCATGTGTCACCAATTTTATTAGAATTGTTGGAAAAGCGAAAACAAAAAAAAATTAATTCTATAACAAAAACATTGACAGCTAATGACAAAAACAAAGTGTACAACAAGCGAAGATAAATCATTATATGTTTCGTTGAATTATCGTTCGGCATTGTTTCCATTTGTTGCTAGATAATTTAAGCAATTGGTAAAACTTCGAATACATATTTCCTACTATTGTTTTAAACAAAATTCTTGTTAATAATAGGCTCTGCAATTTAGTTTACATCATACAATTTTCAATAAAAGCAAATGGGTTTTAACCGCGTAAACTTTGTGTTAATTTTTCGATCATCTCATAAATAATGTAAAATTTTTTTCAAATTCTTTTTACATTCACATCTTGATCTGGAAATATTCTAATTTATTCATTCGCTTCTCAATCCGTAGAATAGGTACAAAGTATATATACATCTGAATTCTTGACCTAACTGAGTAAAATGTGACCATTTTAGTTAGCCTGGAGAAGAAAATCGAAAAGTTTTTTACGGAAGGTATAGAGGTCTCATTTTCATTGGAGCCACTCTTTGCTGCATGGAGCCAACTGTTCGCCTTTCGATTTCAAAATCAAGGCAAGGTTTACATGAAGCGTTATTTTACTTTGTTTAGTGCTATTATTCACTTAGTTGCACCTTAAACGCTTATAAAGACAGATCTCCTTGTAACGCAGTGCTTCGAGCGTAATGATTGATAGGATGATTATAAATTTCATTTTGAATGGTTGTAGAAATTTGGCTTTTTAAAATAGATGTCGTTACAATTCTTCAAATTCTCCAAGATGGGGGTTTTTCTTTTGGTTTCTGGCCTTCGTATGGGAAATGAAGCAATAACTGAAGCAAAAAACCTCAGTAATATCTTATTTTACGCTTTTTGAAACACACAATAGATACGTTAACGCGTAATTCCTGCGAACGACGTGAGATTTATGTTATTGTTTCATTAAATACACTTGGAGCAAACGGCAGCGATGCTTTCTTCATTACGAGCACTTTTTGGTCCGTTACGCTATTGTTTATAATGAAAAGTTTCTTGAAATTGTTTCACTAAACTTAGAATTGTTTACCCACGCAAAAAAAACGACGTTGACTTTTCTTGCATGTATGATACGCATAGTGTTCGCGGTTTCAAATCTCAAGTGTGGTAGAGTTTTTTGGGCCGTACTTATAGTGTGTGCTCAATCGGTCACTTATCGATTGGGTACACATCTATTAGGCTGCGGCCACCATCACCCTATTTCTTCCTTGCTCAGCGCTCTCTTCTTTCTGACAGTTACACTGCTACACGAATGGTAAACAACCCCTGAGTGATTGGTCACATTTAAAAAAACAAAAGTAGAGTTCAAGAAATATTAAGTACGTATATAAAGGATGACATTTGCAATCCTCCTTATTATATATTGATCCAGTATCAATTTCTACTAATAAAGGAGGCTCTGTCTACACCTGTTGATAGGCAAAATGAACTGCAAAGATATAAACTTATTAAGATATGATTTGCTATATGCCCCTGTGGTGTGTTCTTTATAGAAACCTATTCCACTCCTTAAATGCATACAGCTCTACATTTATTTTGTGTTATTCTTTCTTTTAAGGAAAATTAATAAGAAAATAATTTACATCTTTTTCCTTAAAATGCTTTATCTTTATACTGGGACGAATCGAATCATTTCATTGAGTTTTTAAAAGTTCACCAATTTGAAGGAATAGTAGAAGTTCGAATAATATCCGTCTATAATGTTAAAATAAAAAAGGAGAGTTAAACATCCCCTATGAAATGAGTCTACACCCAGCCAGTTAAAAGTATGTGCTGATGTAAAACATAATAGTTAGTATTCATTATTTATTGTTTAACAAAACGCATTCACTGAAGAAAGTTAGTTTAATTAATGTTAATATCTATTATTATATATTAGTATTTGGAAAAAAGTATTAAATAATTTATGTACATTAGAAATGAGTTTTTTCTGTAATGAGAAATAATAAAAACAATTCGAAAAGAAATACCATATGAGAGAAGAAGAGGTAAATGACCGTAAGTCAAGGAAAGAAATGAATTTTTTTTTTTTTTTTTGTTAAATAAAAACAATACAGGAGAATAAAGTGTATTATTAAAAAAAATTGAAAAGTAGGCAATTGAAACTCTTCATAGTTCATAGAATTTTTATTAAGTAAAGAGGGCAGAACAAAACTATTCACGTCTAAAAAGTATGTGGTAATAATAAATATTTAATGTCTATTTAGAAAACTATAAAGTAGAAATTAAAAAAAAAAGAAAAACGCAAATGTTTAAACTCATTAAGCAAGCCTAAGGCGATAGGCAAGTGCACGCATGTATTTCATTTAGTGTTAATGAACACGTTCATATATCCATATGTTAAAAGAAGTTAATCATCATTAATTTTCACTCAACGCCAACATGCATATAGATATAGATATCTTGGCAAAATGTTGTAAAATTTTTCTATGGAATGGTCATAAAGCATGTTGATGTTGACATCTTTGCAGAAATCTACACAAAAATTACTTAAGTAAATATTGCAGGCAATTTCATTGAATTGAATATCTCTTTCCACGTTGCTTTTATTAGTGCAGCTGATCTCTCTCTGTGTCTGTAGGCAGGCGGCAGCACAAGCACTAACAGTCAAGTTGAAAGAAAGAAGTTTTCTTCCATATAGTTGTCGGTGTGCATATGCGTGTGTTACTCTGACATTTGGGCAGAATTTAAACGTTTTTCTTAAGTAAGCATATGCTTGCTGCTTACATACGGGCAGACTTAAAAAATTTTTGCTATTACATCAACTTTTCAAGGCTAAATGCCCGCACCATCCAAATCAATGCAATGATGCTGTAAGCCTGCATATATAAGTGTGACACATGCCATGCCATGCATGCTTGTTAATAATAATGTCATTGCTTTTCTGTTATTGTTGTCGCTGTTGCTGCTGCTATTTGTTGCTTATGTTGCTAGTGATGATGATGATGATGGTCATGATGTGGTGGTAAAAAATGGCGTTGATGATGATGATGATGATGATACATATGAATGGATTGTTGCATTAGCAATTGGGTGAATGAATGCTTGGTTAGTTGACTCTTTATTTGCACGTTTTGTTTATTTTGTTTACTTTAGAAGGCTCATATGTCATATGCAACATTTCAACAAGTTGAATGAACTCCGTTTAAAACATCGACTGTTTAAAGTTGACAAAATGCAAACTGTGTGTTTACGCTATTAATGATATGCATACATTTTTACATATTCCAACTTCACGGCATCATAATACACTCATTCCGTTCGCTACACCCAAAAATGTAAAACTTTTACTATAGGAATCACATACCAAGGGCTTGAGAAAAACAATTCTTTTCTGAAAAATTCAAGAAGACATCATTAAGACGCATAAGACTGCCTCCTATTAAAAAAAATAAAAAATAAAAAAATACAAGTCACTGGCTAATCTTCGTTAAACTTCGTTTTCAATACTTCCAATCCTTTGCCGGATGCAATCCGCTTTGTCCCATGGATGGCGAAATCTTTAACCTTTCTTCTAGTAACGATCAGTTTATAAAAACATCGCGATGGTAAATGCAATCAATAAGTTCATATTAGCACCATGCACACTCGCGTTAAAAGTTGCGAAAACAATTGTATTCGCCGATTTCAATCTCTCTTGAACGGGGCGAGATAATAACCGAAATAAATTTGTATCTTAATTTGGATGAGACGTCTATTGCTCTCTGACTAGAGAGAGCTTCTTGCTCCTACAGCTTAACCGCAAAATAAATGTAGGTGCTGTCCCTTTATTTTCTTTGCCAATGATAGTCTAAGAGACGTTGACTTTAGAACAACGCTCTTTATTTTTTATGTAATTACATAAAGTGGAGATCAAATTTCGACTCATCCCAAGAAACATATGTTATAGCTTCCTTTTTCTTACTTACTCGCCTTAAGAGCCTCATTAAGTTTAGAATGCATACAAATACTCCGTTGTAGGCTCAATAAATTACGTTAATGTTTTTATAAACATTCATTGGTCTGTCTATTCGATTAACATGCTCATTAGGTTCCAAAAAGTATTTTTACAATTTGAAAGCCTGCCTTCAAAGTGAAGTCATATGAAATTCGAAAATCAATTAAGTCTGTGCCTAGACTCGTTTATACTAACGAGGAATAGTATGAACAGAATATTTCGTCGTTTTCACTGCTCATTATAGTTTACTGCTACAGTTTTCTTATGATTTTATAAGAATTTTTTGGTATTCCGCAGAAATAGTCACTATAAAGTACTCTAATATTAATAATATCGTAAAACAAAGTTTCTAAGCCACGCAAACTGCAAACAAAAAATAAATGCCTTTGTGATTTGTGATGTGTCGGTGATGTGTTGTTCAGTATATGAATATATGTATATAAATCTGCCTCTGAACATTGATCGTGTGATAATTACTACTTGGTTTATATAAGAGAGATACTTGACTACATACGTCTTTGTTCATACCACCATCAGAAAGCAGGATTTTTAGCGTTGAAATATTTTTATGGTACATACAAGGTGTCAAGTTGTTCGACTTGTGCTGAACGTTTCTTTGTATGTGTGTGCACGTGTGTGAACGGTTTCATTAGCTTCTTTGGCCAGGGTCCTGGGTGTTATTGAACATTCCTGGGTGTTATTTGAACATTCCTCAACACTTATATGATTTATTTGTGTGACCATTAGCCAGTAAGCAAATGCCATCGTTACATTTCTGTCATTTCTGCTCACTTCTCGCTCTCCATCTGCCCATATCTCTTCTTTTGTTATTACTCGATTCAATTGCTTTGATTTTTGTGTTGACGTTATTTGGGTAAGATGTTCTCATATTGTGTTTGCTTACGGGCAGAAAGCACTAGTATAATATAAACTTATATTCATATATATATATATATATATATGTATGTGTATAGAGATATGTACACAATAAATCTTTTTTCGTTTATGTTCGCTTTGTAATTATGATTATTTTAATTAGCTTAAATAAATGTTTTCACTGAAGCTTCATTTATGTTCTCTGTTGAATTTTATGAATAAATATAAAAATTATACATTTGTTGCTCTCGTCGAAAGCAACGACAACCATATGGGTAGATCGAGAAGAACATGAGAAGAATTATGTAGAGTTCATTCACTTCGTTTTCATATGTGTCGTAATTATTTTTGACAACTAAATAAATAAATTTGTTTGTTTCAATTTGAATCTTTTTTTTTTTTGTCTTCTGATGATGAAGTGTAAATATTTTCTTCAAATGCTGTTCGTCTTTTTACAACTGAATCATCAATTTAGTAGTTAGTAAACTTTCTGCAAATATTTAATTTCTAGAAAGTTTGGGCGAAGTTTTTATAGCTTGGAGGAAGAGATAACCTTTTGCACATTTACGATGGCTTAGAGGTTCACTTGCAATTTGGTTCTGTACTGGTTGGTGGGTGTGCTTCTGTGCTAGTTGTGTATATGCTTTGCTTCTTATATGTTTATACGTGAATTATTATTTAATTTTTTTTTCTTTGTTGCTCCTTACGTTATACTTTATACTGGTTTTTAATATTAATTAGTATAGGGATTTGCTTCTAAGAGCCAATTGAATTCGATTGTTAATTCGTTGAGTTTCATGTGTAAGTAAATAAAATATATAAATACAGTTTCCATTCCATGACGATTAACGATAAATTTGACAAAGTCGTATTTCTCTTCTTCTGTTGTTTGTTAATTTATTTAACGTTCATGACAAATCGTTCTTTCTCTCTCTCTCGGTCTCTCTCCCCCTGTCTCTCTCTCTCCCTCTCACTCTCTCTCCCTCTCGCTCTCTCACTCTCTCTCCCTCTCACTCTCTCTCCCTCTCACTCTCTCTCCCTCTCACTCTCTCTCCCCCTCTCTCCGCTCTCTCTCTCCCCCTCTCTCACTCCCTCTCTCTTTCTCTCTCTTTCTCTCTCCCTCTCTTTCTTTCTTTCTTTCTTTCTTTTCATCTCTCGCTCTCTGTTTCTTAATTAAACTAATTAAAGACTTTATAAAGAACGAAAGAGAATAATTGACACTTGGAGCAAATCTTAGTTACGAATCACAGTCTCTCAATTGTTTATGTGCGACTACGGGAAATGTCTATGGCCTGAGGTATCAAGTGGCGCTCTGATAGCCAAATTCCGAAAACTACTGCTTCTTCTAAGTATTTTTACGAAAATAACTTAGAAATTGAAACCGTTTTTTGGAGAAACACATCACAGCAATTTGTGAGCAAATTGGAGTTAGGAGTTTAAGTTCTTCAAACAATGAATGCTCGATGAAAGAGGGACATAGCTGTAATACGTAATAGGAACCATTCATGCGACTTTTTAATATAAGTTACAAACGAAGTGATAGAACCGTTGAACGTTGTGAATAAAGAAGGAAAAAAAAGTTGCACATCACTTCAGGACAATATTAGATGCGAATTATTTCGTTTTTAAATTGCAAATCTTTGAAATACTTCGGGTTTTCAATTTTGAGATTATCAGTCAAATTAGTGCAGATAGTTCGAGGTAAGCATGTGGCCTGATGGATGATTGCGCCAAACTCCTAGACCTTATCTCTTCGATATAAAAAAGCTCTCGATTCATTTTAAAGGATTAACTCTTTCAGTATTCCAACTATTTATTGAAGCATTCGTGACTAATGCGACATCACAGAGACATACCAAGTTATTTGCATTTGTTTCCGCATCGTTGGCGGGACTTAATTGTCCTGTTTTTTATGACTCCTCCTACGGAAAACCAAAATTAACACAAGAACAAAACAACTATTATGTAACAGGAATACACATAGTTTTCTTTTATGACTACTGACCGACCACAATGCCAGAATGTATTCCTTAATCTATGGAAATTTGAGAAAAGTGGAATCGTTTCTTTTCTTACCTTATGTTTGCTAACTTTTCAAATTTTTTATTAACGAAGAAGAAGGACGAGCTTACGCATACTGGCCTTGTCATTGTTATGCTTTCCGATTCGTGCTTCCAATATTTCTAAATGATGGCGCATTGCACGGTAATGTAAGCAAATGGATGATTGTTCAATTGCCGACGTGATCTTTCGAAATTAGAACAAATCCATCCATTCCGCAAAAAGATGTAAAGCATTTTAACTTTGCTACGTTATCTTTCATTCTGTCTTTTTTCATGCAGCACATGGTCGACTAACACAACTATAAAACATATCAACGTTCATCAACGATCGTAAATTCTCTTTTAAAAAGAACTATTTCAGCCAGCTCTCTAGGTGGCCTTGCATTATAAACGAGAACATGACAAACTAAAAATGATAAACAGCTTTCAGACAGACGTCTCCTACAAACATTTCTATTAAGAAGATAAAAACAAAAAAGCGTACATCACTACACGCATCAACCATATACATACACACAATGCATAAAAGTTTAAAATAAAAAAAGTTTTCATTTATTTATTTATTTTTTATATTTCATATAAGTGAAATTAATTAGCTTAATTGTACCTCATTTGGAGAGGAAGCCTAGAATTCGTAGAAAAAATAAATCCAGTTTTTAATGAATTTCTGCGTGAAACATTAACAGTTGTGTGTTTGATCACATTAAAAATGGGTTAAATAGCGTAGTATTTCATATCTCACATTTATGCGAGTACGTTGCGCGTTTCGAAGAATAATTCATACTGAGAGTTAAGAACCATAAATAAAAAGTCACATTCAGGTAGCTGGGCAACCAATCCATTCATTTACTACTTATAAAATTACATTTACTAGCACTACTGCTGCTGTTACTACTATTACAGTAATGTTAAGACTGAAATTTTATACCCAGCAAAAAAAGTCAAGCGGTATATTCGTTTTGTAAGAACCTTTGCAACACTTAGGAGACGAAAGTCTGCCTCTCAGGAATTGTATTCTCGATTAGCATCAATTATTGAAGCGATCTGAGTATGATTTTGTTCCAGTTCGTTTTGGTGTGTGGTTCTGATCATAAAGAAGTCGTTGGCAAATTCACAAAAAAATCGAAACGCTCACAGGCAGGTTTATATGGAAAAAAGGCGTAATTGTTCAAAGGACATACTTTCAGAGCAAAAGACATTCAGCAAAACAACTTATTCCTAATTGACAAATGATAAAAATTTCCACATATGCTCTGCAGATAATCATGCACTATCTGTACAAAAACGGGAAAAATCGGTCTGTCCTAGTTAACTTTGGAAGGTGACAAGATCTCATTATTTTCCGTTCTCTTTTTCAAGATGAAAGGAAATGAATGCAAAGAATTCGCTGACAGCCAGTTATAATTTGCTTTTATACATACATACATACATACATACGTATTTATTTTTTTATGTATTCATGTATGTACATAAATGTATACTTTATTTGCGGCAGGTGCTGATGTTTTTATGCTTTGTTGATGCGACAAAATGTGCTAACAACTTCTTATGAATTTAGAAACTAAATTGCGAAGTGCAAGCAAGAAAATTTATATTCCGCTTAGGGTGGATATCTAACGGGCAGGTAAGATGTCAAAATTGTCAGTTAAGACCACCTTTTGCAATTTGGACTTTACGAACAGCACAGATGAAAGCATGCGTCAAACTTAAGGTCATTGCTTACAGGATTATACAGCCTTTCTTTTTATGGGATTTTTTAAAATGTATTTGTTAGCGGAAGTGGGGCACACGTATAGCAATCGCCTATTTTTGTATACAGTGAGGCTTCTAGCAGACAGTAAATTGTGGACAAAGAGTACAGACAGTAACTCTCTTACACTGCTTAGTAGCATATGTATGACTACGATAAGTAGCTAAAAAGCCCTATAGACCTCTTTCAATGCACAAAAAGATTTCTCTTTAAAGGACTCTTATGTGATATATGTATATATAATAACACAATATACATATATTTAATAATGTAATATATATATGCATATGTATAAAAGGGTGTGAAGATAAATTCGAATTTAATTAGCAAAGACACCTACCATAAACAAAACTCGGTAAACGCCTTAACAAAGTTCTGTACAAATTTAAAATTAAGATATAGTTGGTTTTGAAAGCCCACTCCGTTCATATTAAAAAACGTGAAATATTTTTGTGGACATCTCAAGTCTGTTTGAATTTTTTTGTTCATTCGGCAGGCACTTTTAAATAGATTCATGTGATGTAGGAGAATATAGGTGACATTTTCTAGTTTGGCCACACCAGCGTCTCAAATTTAGGTGTTTTTCCGTACCCATCTTTCGCTTACATACCAAATTTCACAACATTGTTAAAAATAATTCCCATAAGCAGAATTTGAATTTGCTTGGTTTCTTTGAAAGGTATTTTCATATAGATTGATGACATGTCCACAATATGGACGGAGTGGGCTTTCAAATCCAACTATATCTGAGTTTTAAATATTTAACAGAGCTCTGTTAAGGCGTTTACAGAGTTTTGTTAACAGATATGGTAGGTGTCTTTACTACTTAAATTGGAATTTATCTTCACACTCTTTATGTGTAAGGATTAGACCTCTTCGAATTTTAAACGTTAAATGTGTAGATATACGTAAGCATTTAAAAAAAAAACCCTGTAAAAAGATACATGGTGAACATACACTTCATGATGAACATACATACAGACCTCGATATATTTTGTTTTTCATACCTATGCTTAAGAACTGCAATGAATTGCAAAAAAGAATTCGCTCCATCAATTTTGTTGAGGCGTTAAAATCAATCAAATAAAATCGGGTAAAATAGTGTTACGAAAATCCCAAATCTAGTTAATGCTAATTGATTTTTCCCAAGTAATAAATTCCCTAATGCATATTCGCGGCGCATTACGCAGCTGCCGGCCGACGAAAAAGATTAGGGGAACAACAGACAGGGAAACCCAGGTGCACATTCACGGCGCGTCATACAGCTGCCAGCCGAAGAAAACGATTAGCGGCAAAGCAGGCCAGTTAGATAATAGTAACATGATTGGAAAAATGTGTATAAATGGACTATTTGCGGAAGGCATAGTCAGTCGCACCAGAACATTTGAGTCGAAAAAGAGAAGTTGAGAAGTCGGGAGTATTGTCAAAGCAAAATGTAAATAATCCTATCCTTAAAGAAATAGATTATAAATAAAAGTAACTTGAAATGAAAAGAATTTTGAAGTGAATATCTCTCGAAAATAATATGCACCATCTAGTGATACGGACCGCATCGAGAAGAGCGGAAATTTGTAACAATAGTAATTGAATTTCACTGTGTTATGTCAAATATTTAGAGAAGAAAGTGTGATTTATAGGAAAAAAAGAGATTAATATTATTGATCTTTGACTTGAACTATGAAAGATGTTTGACACGTCTTTTGCTTTTGCTTGATTAGACATAAGAGAATCACTAAGTATTTGGCTCGAAAATCCGTACATTTTTCTTAGTTCTGTCTACAAAGCACTAAATAAAAAGAAGAAAGAGTATACTGTTTGAGAGGTTAAGGAGAGATTACTTATCGAATGCAGTGTTAAACTTTCCGCTGGTCTAATGTGCTACTGTTTTAAGGAGTATAGTGTGTTGTGCTTCAATTTTTTCTTCTTTTCTTATATATTTAAAAGCTGTTGAAAGTGCATGTACGTTGTGTAACTTTCTTCCGTCCTTTAAAGAACACAATATTTCCTTCCTTTGACCAACGAATGCTTTCAACGATTAATTTTAATTGGAAAATACCTTAAATTGTCTAGTAATGTTTGGACACATCGTAAGAGCTGAGTCGCGTCGATGTCTTCAAAAAACGTAGTTATTGCTCTTTACATAAGCACACAACGTCTGTAAAATTTCGGTTTTTTGTTTTTGCTGTATATCGTAAATATATTCGTGTCTGTGTATAAATATGGCAAATACTTACTACGGTCTCTAATCAGCTTGCTGGCCAACAACTATGTATGCACGCACACAGCTAAGTTGGGCTGCCAGGCTATGTGGTATATGTAATTTTCCATTATAATAGATTGTTGTTGTTGTTGCTGCTATTGTTGTTGTCCAATTTAATGCGGGCAATTTGTCAATATGAATTATTTACTATCATACATTACATACAGTGCTCAGTATGGTCAGTCTATCGACGAAAGTTTTAACTTTACTCAGATTTCAACACAAAAGCACTGAAAAAGCTTAAAGAGATAAAAGAGATCTCTTATCATTCACTTTCTAGTTCACTTTCAAATAATTCTCAGAAATGGCAATAAATAGCACATTTATCGGACTTTAGTTGAATGTGAAAATACATAGTAAGACAAACTTACAAAATCATGATTTCTTTCATACACATTTTTACATAAATCAATAACGATTTGTTCATTCGTCTGTAGTACCCAAAAAGTGTTTCTTAAAAGACATAACGTAGATGTAGATGTTCTGGATTAGCGTCACGTCAGTTCATCTATGATAAGGCGATCAAACGTATGCCTTTTTTAGGTCTATATGACCCTTTTTTTTCTCTTCAAGTTTTTCATTTGTTTTCTATAAGAATGGTCTACAATTAAAGTTTAACCAAAAAAAAAAAAATGTTGTTAACATTTGAAGGTAAAGAGAAATCGTTATTGCAAAAAAAAAAAAGAAAAAGTGCAGAAATTTTTGCAACCCAAAAACAACGACTTTGGACGCATGCTTCCTTGTTGCCAAAACTGTGCCATCCATCATCCGTTATTGAAACTCTCCGAAGGTTTAAAAATCGTTATTAAATGGGTGGAGAAACTCTGAGTGCTTCAATTAGAACAATATTATGCTTCATGGACTTTGTAAAATGTTTGTAATAATAATTAATGTCGCCACGATCTTGCGTGCGCCTGTCTACGGAAATCGCTGCAGCACTTTCAGCAGATGTCCCTTATACGTGTAAGAAAGGGATAGAGAAACCTTAAAGGCTGAGAAGTGCGTGTTCAGTCGGTAAGTGTTGACCCGATCGAGCATTCGTTATAGCTACGACAATGCACCAATCGCAATTGAAGTATGGTCTACCCCCCGAGACCGCGCACACATTGTGGAACATAAATTCTTTAGCATTCGTTCTCGTTGCGATGCAAAGTGACGTCAATGCTACAGCATTTCAATTTTGACTTCAATGTGTTATTAATAATTAGTTGAAAAATTGGATTGTCGTAGATATAGCATTCATTGTATGTTGTTTACCCTTACAAAATATTTGTAATCAGGTTTTGGATATCACAACTAATTTTCAAATAAATTGATCGCCAACTTTTGGTCGATATTGCAATTTTTACTATCCTTTAATGTATTAAAAAGCGTGGCTAACAAGTCGACATACCTGGGCTTGGTCTGCTCGTCTGTCTGTCCGTGTAATGTCTACTGTAAACATTCTCTCGACCGCAAAAATGAAGCTATCGCCTACAAATTTGCAAAAGAATGTAAAAATGAGCCAAACTGGATAAAGGACACAGCTATCACGCTCACATGCATATGCAACAAAAAATGTGAATATCTTCGGCTTCCGTGTTACTTCTTAAGCACAATGTAAATGATCTACAAATTTCGATTTTTATTCCGCAAATAGAAAAAACCAATCGCGTCCACCCAATGTTGTAGAGTATGAAAATTTATTTATTTTTTTTAGGCTTTTCTTTGGTAACGGTGATGGGCATAAAAGGTTTGTTAAATATTTGTTTAGGTGTTTGTCAAATATTTTCGGTATAACTTTCAACACTTTATAAACCAAAATTGGTGGGTAGAATTAATGTAAACGATTTTGTGTTTTTCTATCAATCGAAAGAAAAATCTTTCTTTAGTAAAATTGCTGTCCGTTAACGTCTTCAAATTACTACAAGCTACAATGTGAATAAATTAACAGTGAAACACAAAATTTAAGTCACTACTTTCAACTTACGATGAATTCTCTAATATATCCCATTACACCTAATTCTCTTTTTACACGATAGATACGTTCGCAAAAGATACGTGTAAAAAAAATTCGTGTAAAAAGAGAATTAGCTGTAAACAATACTAAAAAGTTCTTGTTAGAGTTCCCTTAATTTATTTCGTGCTTACATATTTTAATTCATTAAATATTTTATAAAAAATAACTTGTACTTTGGAAAAAAGGAATTATATCTGAAGTTCATACATATAAAATCGTGTTAAAACAAAATAATTCGTGTAAAAAAAGAAATTTGTTTTCTTTTGAACTCGTGTTAAATCAAATTCGTGTAAAAAAATTCGCGTAAAAAGAGAATTGGGTGTACTTATATTCTGGAATATTCTGGGATTATTATTAGTTATGTATGGAATTTATAAAATAAATACAGACTTTCGACTTATTTTAGGATAACAGTCATTTTTGGAGCTACATCAGAGAGACGTGATAAGGCAAAAACTTTAGTTTGTAACAAAATTGTTGTTAAAAAGTTCCATAGCAACTGTTGCCTCGGAATACCTAATTTGACGCAAAGACACAGAAAGTATTATCCTAAAAAAATACAATATTACCTATTACGACTTGTGACAGGTCGCAGCGCCAAGATGCAACTGTAAAATGAATTCTTTAATATGCCAGTACTTCTCTTATTCTAGGAATGTTCGTAATTGTGTAAGCAATGACTTGACTTTGCTGTGCATTCTGTATTGTACATACACGCAGTCGTTTTAAGATGTAATGTGCATGAAGCAATAAGAAGTAGGAAGTCAGTCAGTCTTTGATAGCTATTAAGCATTAAGTTATGCATGTAATGTGTTTTGCAATTTTTTCAAAGAAAGTTTGAAATTTCCTAAAACATTCCTGCGAATTAAAAGTATTTAAATTTTATATGAAATTTGTTTTCTTTTCACTTACCTGCTTATGGATTTCATGCCGTAAATGAAATATTGCAATTCGCAATAAATACTTACGTATGTGTAATTGTTAATGCTACGGCTAAATAATTTCATTCATTTGCGAATTTTACAATAAAACAAAATATATAAAAGCTAACAAATGCAATGCGATTGGTCCGTTGTAAACGATGGAAAGCGCAAAATGCCTTAACGCCGCTCAACTTGCACTTGAATGTTACTTTATTTTTTTTGGTTTTTTCTTTTTCGTTTTTTTTTTCTTCTCCTCTTCCTTCCTTTTTTTTATGGGTTTGCGGTTTTATATTTACTACCCATCGAAGATACATTCACTTTATCATTTCTTTTGGTTGTTTGGTTGAAATAATGTTCGATTGACTGCACAAGAATTTTGAAGAATAAAAAGAATGGGTAAAAAATTACAGACATAAGGGATTGTAGTTAACTTATGAATATAAAAATTAACCGTTGGACTTTAGTACGGGGACTCACTAATGAATAACGTAAAGCTGTGCATAAGACGGGAGGTGACATTTGCTAAATAAAAAAGTAAAATTCGAAGAAAACTTTTTCATGTTTGCCTTCAAACATATATCGATTTGTCACCAACGATGGGTGCTCGTAAATTGCGACAACAGATACCGCATGTACCGTTATCGGTACACGTTTCAAATAGCATTATAAACGCCATTACAATATATGAAATAGTGTTAATAAGAAATAATTTTTAAATTCCAATATTTCGAATTAAATACAATCATCTCTGCGTACAAATGAGTCTTAGCGTACGCTGCAAATTTTACACTTTGCAGGGAGCGTGCTAATTGATGTCCTGTCAAATCAGCAAAATAATACCGAAACGAACGCGTAATACAGGACATTTTGTGTGACTTGGATGCGAAAATCCGGGAGAGAAGACTTCTGGCAAGCATTCTTCGTCAAATGAAAGGTTCCGACCGTACACTACACTTATCTTAGTGGTAAGGTAAACGAAATGGACACTCACTAAAAGAATACATTAAATTTGAAAGAAACTATACAGTAGAGATTAAATAGTAGTATTTTCACTTACGAGTTGATTATGATTTGCTACTAAGCTACGAAGTTCTTGAATTACACGGCTTTTTATAAAGTCGGCTTTTTTAATTACCTTTTCTTGCTTTTTTTTTAAATCCTTGTGATACTATGGATGGAGATTTCGAACTCTTCCCCTTATATTCATTTAAATTTAAAATAATTGTTTCATTTGCAAAAATTGTAATGGACGGATGGACAGACAGATAACTAAATCGCTTAAAATAGAAATAGAGCCTTTGAAAGATTTTCCTGAACGTTAAAAATATCAGTAAAATTTAATTAAGTTCATTAAAAATATTTCCATATTTTGAACCAAGAAAGCCTGGATGTATGCACTCGTACAAGATGAAAAAAAATTTATGTACATAGAAAGTTATTAATAATAACAATAATTCATTTCATATCATAGGCAAACTCTCTTTTCTGGTAATTGTAAGCGGAAACCACGGATTATGTAAATCGTGCATGTCTGTCTGTCCGTTTGTTTGTTTGGATTTGCCGTCTTATTATTACAAAATTATTATTACTTAATCTCTTCAATTGTTTTGCAATGCATTCGAACAACATATATATGTGTTAGCACATAATGTTCGAAAAGTCTTTTAGGTACAATGCATATTGTTTGTACATATGTTCAGATTTGTTAAACAGGAAATTAAAAATTAATAATAATAAATTTACGCCTTTTAATTAAAACACAACTGCAGACAATTAACGGAGAAATTGTTTACCACTTTTTGATATGTGTTTTAGTGAAAAACAATGCAAATTTTTTTATTTTTTCATTTCTGCAACATGTAAAATATGGGGAAATAGTGTTGTGTTTTCACTTTTAAAACTGGTTGGGAGTTTTGCGGAAATTTTTCTTGCACAAATACTACATTTCGTGTTAAAAGCGGGTTAAGTGTGCAAGCATTAAGAAAAGCAATTAAATGATGGAATAAATACTAAATAATTAAGTGAGAAGATATGCAAAGCAAGCTAATTCAAAGTAAGGCAGTTTCAAATGTCTTCTAGATGGTACTTTTCAAATATGAATATGACGACATTTTTATACCTTACATTATCTGCGGTAAGGACATATTCAGTTTTTATGCAAATGAATTCAAAAGTCCATAAGACCTGCTAGACAAGGGTACTTTTTCTTATTGCAATCAATCCAGGAACGTATTTCTATAATCAATTTAAACATTTCAGTCCGTTCGATATTTTATCATGTGTTGTTGTGTTCAACCAACACACGGCAGTATTGGAGATATTTCAATAAAGTTCGTATATCGGCGAAATGTTTGAGAAAATGGATTGGAACGAAGTGCTTTTATAACTACTCAATACATCAAGGGCTACTACGCAAAAGTAGTTCTAAGAAAAATTTTTACATTTTTACTATTTCTCGATGAAAAGTAGTATACTAAGTGAATGTGCAATATTTGGACGGGATGAAAGTATTTCCCGAGTCCTCGTTACCATAAAAGTTCTTATGGCAACAAAAACCCAATTTGCAGTATTTTATGGTTATAATCAATACACAAATTAGCGATTTGCCATAAAAATCTACTGCCTTAAGTTTGATGGCATACCATATAAAAATTTTCCCGAAGAGGTCTCAAGAGAGCTCTCATTTGTGTTTGTATGCGAACAAAGTATAATTTCCCGATGTTTTATGATTGCACTAAATAGTGCGATGTAGGGGATCGGCCTTGACTGACAATAATATTTCAACTTAGCATAGTAAGAACACTATAATCGCTTAGACTGCGTAAATCTTCTTCAGCATTGGAAAATGATTATTCTTTTGTTACTCTATGAAATTGAGACTTTGTGGTCGTCGTGATTGTCACAATCAAATTTTATTCAAAACCGACACTGCGCTAATGGTATAATTCTAGAAACAGTCGTTGGGAAACAGAAAACAGGCAGACAGCAAGGTGATGAAGCCAAGAAGTTATACAAAAAATTTATGGTTCAGTTACAATGCGTATCCAGCAAGGAAGTGATGGCAGCTAGCCGTTAAGATCTTCTATCGTTTTTTTTTTTTTAAATTTGTCTTTAATAAAGACATTAGGTTTTGGAAGATACTGTGGGAAGATCGAACATGTCAATCCAAAGGCATGAGCTCTACTTGTCAATTTTATACCTCCTCTGCGTATATATTTTCTAATAAAGTAAGAACTAAATCAATCCACAAATAAATTTTATCAGCATATTCTGAAATATTCCCCATAGTCTTTATTACCATGAATGCTTTTACATCCCTTTAGTTAATGTATGTTAATGTATAGAGGAAATTAATAGAGAAACTGAGAACTTTGGTTAAATTCCACAAATCACGCAGTTTTTGTTCAATCGAACTGAAATGCTAACAATTCATTTCATTAATAAAGCAATTTCTGACCGATCTCTACTATTCTCGATCGTAAATTGGTAACATATTAGCGATGCATGTGTTGTGTGCTCTTACACGATTCATTAACGGAAAATAAATGGCTTCGAATTTGTTTAAAGCCAGTACATCTGTCCTACAATCATTCATGGCATATGCTTAACATTGGGGAACAGACGGCTAGAAGTAGGCGTCACGGACTATGCAAAGTGTATAAATTCCCTATCAGTGTGGTTGTAATTGGTTTAGCCACCTACGCTTAAACACATGTCCTTTCAAATGGCGACGTCCGCCACTAAACTTCTTCAACAAAAACTCTCCAAATGTTTTCTTTCCGCTCATTTCTTGTTTTTTTTTCATTTTTCTTCATTTTCACGTTACAATTTCAGTTTTTTTTTCGTTTTTTTTTTCGGAGATAAGATTACCTTTTATATGATATTCAAGTCTTTCGCTAAATGTGTTGCAATAATCGCATGTTATTTACCCTATAA
Organism: Glossina pallidipes; assembly: GCA_000688715.1. Classification (NCBI taxonomy): domain Eukaryota; kingdom Metazoa; phylum Arthropoda; class Insecta; order Diptera; family Glossinidae; genus Glossina; species Glossina pallidipes. Next base: position 30,660 of record KK499829.1, read on the forward strand.
AATTAAAAAATTGCTTAATTTTTTTACCTCATATATATATGTATACATCTAATCTTATCTAGCACAGAATTTTAAAAATATAAAAAAATTTCTTAAACTCGAACGTTCTTTGTATAGATAACAACGCCACGTAGTAGTAGTTGATTAAATAAATATTTTTTGTTCAAATAATTTTTTTTGGCGTCATAAACACACATAGAGAAAAAATTTGAACCAAAATGATATATTACAGTTAAGGACTTTGTATTTCAAATATTTAGTGCTTTCATATATATATATATAATATATATATATTAAGTAATTCCTAAGACGTACTCTTCATACACTTTATACGCTTGCTTGTACCTGCTATTGTCGTAGGGAGAGAATAATTTGTTCTTTTAGGTATAATGTTACAATAGGAAACATATATTTTTGATCAGGGTAATCATTACTTATATGCCGTATAAGGCATACTTTAGGAAAGTTTTTAAACTTGACCTTACCATTAAGTAGATACCTTATATGCCGTATAAGGCATACTTTAGGAAAGTTTTAAACTTGACCTTACGATTAAGTAGATTGGGTCGTGTTAATTGCTCTAACGTCCATCTATCCCTTGTCAGAAGCAGTGTATAGTGCTATGCATTGCAGTTGAATGACAAAAGTCTCGTTGTCCTTTAGTTTTGGTGCTGATTTTAGGGAATTCATTCAGTTTTTTAAAGTATAGAATAGAAAGTATGAAAACATTTTTTATTTAGTTTTCTTATGAAAAGAACATGCGAAGCATGGTTTTGTTTTATTGACGTCCATCTGGTTAGCTGGGTGTTGTGACAACCGCAAATTGTTAATCACCTCTTCTTTCTTGTGCATTTATAATATAATATCAATACAAAGGTTTAGTGAAGTGTACAAAAAAAGACAATAAAAAAAAAAAAAAAAAAAAAAAAATAAAGAATACATTAATTTAGTCATGAATATCATCAATCAAACGGTTTGCCGGTAATTTTATCCTTAAATTCGATCGATGTATAAATACATACAATTCATTGAATTAATTGTATACGAGAGTAGCACAAATACTATATATTTATGTAGGCTAGGAACTTGTATGCAAGCAAGCAAGTAAGCAAGTTCCGTTGATCGTGACTATTCTTTACACATACGTTAACAAATACAGATCAGAAATGAACGATAATTGTAATAATATTTTATACACGAACCAATGCGGTTTTTGCTTAATGAATGGCACGTGACTGTTTTTTCTTTTTTTTTTTTTTTTTTTTTTTGTAACACATTCATTCGCAAGTGCAATATATATGTTTGCACATCGAGTTTCTTGAATTCTCATGGCCATTTTTGTTTTGTATGGATATGGCGGGTTTCCTTTTTATGAAATTTTAAAGAAAAAAAAAAAAAAACGTATTTACGATTGTTGCGCTGATATTAAATCGTTGCATTTTAAAGTATCTGTATGCGGAATAATATTTTTATTTCAACTTTTTTTTCATTAGATTTCGTGCTTATTTTCAATTGATATACAGATTAGTTAAAAAGTGCGCAAAAGTAGTGTATTAATATTCGCACACTACCACACAACACTGCAACATTTAACTACATTCATTTTGTTTGTTTGACATTAGTTCCTTAGGACACCCATAGGCAAGTACACGTCCGATCAAAAATACTGAAAACTCTTTCCGCATTTTTCATTTTTCTTCAAAGTCTGATTTGTTAATGTCCACTAATCGCCGTCCTTTCTACAATAAACCTATAGCGCATCGTATACCGTTTATGGTTTTTTTATTTTCAATGCAACGAGGGTGTGTCGCCATCACTGTGATTGTCGGGAAGGGTGGACAGAGAAAAAAGAGAGGAAAAGTGAGAACACGTGAAACACTTAGCAAAGTTAGGCCGTTTTCAAAGCCGGCAAAGCGATTAAAAGACAAACATGTCCGGTAGTACGTCGTGTGCTTGGCAGATTACTTGAGGACGCTAAAGAACTGAAATAATCCTGTTAATGGACTTGAATGCTACACAGATCTCTTTTATTTCTACAGACAGCTTGTTTTAAAATTTTTGCACGGAATAAACTACGACGATAACCAAGAATGTAAAAAGACTTGGACAAACTTTCGATATTTATAAAGCTTTGCCCTTTTAGACTGTACCTAAGCAGAAGTTGAAGGCTCTCTTAGGCGTTGTAAGTGGTGAGAATAATAATTGGAATGAAGTACATCCTATATTGCATCAAAAAACCAAAGCACTTTGTTGTTTCTCTTGAAACTTCAAACATACATTTTGTCCAAAAGTTATCAACTTTCATTCTTATAATCGACGAGGGGAAATAAGTCATTCGGACATTTTTTGGCATACAAATTAAAAACTATATTTTTTATTCGGACCAGTTCTAGAAAATTTTGAAAATTTCAATCGATCTTTACTTATATCGCATAAACTGTAACAAGCAATAATACGACATTTGAATATTTTGTAAAAAAGTATATCTCTTCGCATATACCTAGCGTTTACTAAGAACATGATGTGCCTCGAAAGTAAATTCCAAGACGAATGTTTACTTTTCTTCATATAAACTTATTGACCAAAGCATCCAAAAATCGATTTTGGGCTGTTGGTTTGGTTCATGCAAGATTTGCTCGATTGTTACATTCGATAGATCGATAAAATATGGCGGTGCTGCATGACCTGGATTATGTTTTGTTTCTTTGAAATAAAGCCGTAACAACTGTTCAAACTGAAGTGATTAACTCTGCTATCTAAAACGTGTAAGGTCAGGCTACGCAATAATAAAATCCTAAAATACAGTACAATAATGTATACACGTGTGGTCGTATTCTATTACATAACACGTCACTCAACAAGGTTGTGCGATGATATACAGATGTAAGACGATTGCTGGTACGGATGCACATGATTATTAAGTAGTACTAACCTTCAAACGACATGGGTTACAATTCGTCACCGACATCTATATGATTTCCTAGAAATTTCTTGAGTGATGTATGAATTATTTAAATCAGTCGAAAATCAGACAAAAATTCGATCGTATTTTTAACCAGGCGTGCTGACGAAATTGCAATAACAATTATATTTACGTAAACTTGGCAAACGTGTTGAAGAAGTTCTTGTGCTCTTATCAACGTAGTTTTATGACGAGCACATTATTGTTCTGAATTCAAAGTTTGTGTTAATATTTTTTTTTTTCATTACGTTATAGCATAATGTTGAAGTCAAAATTTGCGAGAAATGATTGCAATAATTATTAATTTTATGCAATTATTACTAAATTCGAGATTATGCAAGTTATCTATGTTACTGTTCAACTTCATCGTCATCAATATCGTCAATATCGCGACACAATCCGTTTTTGCATTATTGCATTAAAATTTGTTTTATTGTTTTTGTTCGTTGTACATGCACTTTCAGATTGATTGAGAGCGAGTGGCCTCTCCAATGTTGTTGTATCTGGCTTTTCTACATGATTACATTACATTCACTAAGATGTAGTTTTTGTTATTATGCTCTATGTTTTTTTATTGAAAAATATTGAAAAACAAAATCAACAACTTTGCTATTGTTGTCGTTGACTTTAAAAATTTTTCTCAAGGCATTTCCGTGACTTTAATATTTCAGTTTTCACAATATACGTTTATTGATTGCGCTTAGTGATTATGCGTTTTTTATTTTTTTATACTGTCACCCAAATTTAAAAAAAAAAAACAAGAAAAAATTAGAAATTATCACGGACTTTCATTTTCTATCAATTTTATTACACCTAATTCTCTTTTTACACGATAGATACGTTCCCAAAAAATACGTGTAAAAAAAATTCGTATAAAAAGAGAATTAGGTGTAAACAATATTAAAAAGTTCTTGTTAGAGTTCACTTAATTTATTTCGTGCTTACACATTTTAATTCATTAAATATTTTATAAAAAATAACTTCTACTTTGGAAAAAGGGAATTATATCTGAAGTTCGTACATATAAAATCGTGTTAAAACGAAATAATTCGTGTAAAAAAAGGATTTTTTCTTTTGAAGTCGTGTTAAATCAAATTCGCGTAAACAAAATCGTGTAAAAAGAGAATTGGGTGTATATTAAAATGAAGTAAGAAAATTGTATTTGTATTTTTAAGGCGAATTCGTGTACAGTCATTTAACGTCACCTCGCGTACGTCACCATGAAGCGATCGCGAACTACTTAAGGTGCTGTACGCAAGTATGTTTGCATTTCGCTAAATTTCACGCAAGCAATTTATTCTCGATGAATATGAAACTCGGATGCGATATAAACATTTCTGCCTGGCTGTCCGTCTGCCCCTTTCTATACTGTGGTAAACATTCCTTCGCTGGTAAACATTAAGATATCGTCATCAAGTTGGGGAATTCTTGAAAATTTGTAAAATTAGTCAAAGGAGAGTCTGAGTACAAGTTTTCCGTTTGAATTTTTTTGTTCAATAGTGCACCAGTTACAGTGGTGACGATTTTCACGTATATTCTTCGCTATGTGTGATCCCATAATACTTGTACATTATAAAGAGAATCGAAATTTATTGTTTTTCGTCTTTTTTTGCTTCTCAAGGTAAAGGTAGTGGGTATAAAAGATTCGGCACCAGTCGAACATAATTTCTTTACTTATTTCGCCCTGTATTAAAAGGAGTTTACTGAGCAACAATCGCAGTGAGTAATGTGTATATGTGTACCTTGGCTGATCGATGGTAATTGGTTCGTCTACAGTTTTAGTTAATACAGGCTTTAAGAGATTAATATTAGTATTTGAAAATATAAGCTTTCGACCTTCTTTTTTTTTGGTGCCTTTTAGCAGGGCTGTTGATGGGCCTTTAAGTTGCATTCTCACATTTTATCTCATATCAGTTGTCAATTTTATGACAACAGGAATTACAAAAGCTGACATGGTTAAATCAAAATCTGCCACTTTGCACACGACGCAAACGAAATGTAAAATCTAATATACCTATTTGTGTTAGCCGGTGGGGTATAAATGATTTTTCAATCATACTCCTGTCACATAAGAAAATTTATTCACTCAAACATTATCTTCCTTCCCGAGAGAGACAAATATATATATATTACGTACTGGGATCTCTCCAATTCAAATAGAAAATCAAGTTATTCACTTCCTGTTTAATTTGCAAAAACTCCAATTTGGGAATCACTCTACCACAATAGATGAAACAACAAATGCTTTATATTGCTATTGAGAAAACTATGCGGATAACGGAAGTCAATCGAAACATTTTGTTTAAAACGTATAAAATATTTATAAACGCATACGTTCTCTCCTTCTCTAATACTTTTCATGTTCAAACAACAACAACAACAACAACAAAAAAGAAAAAAGGTTATGTAATGAATGCTTCGTAGAATGTGACATTATAACCCAACCTTTAAATGCATGTGTCATCCAAAGAGATTGACTTTTACATGGGTAGATGGCAGTAATTAAATTTGCACCCTTCTAGAATTTTTAATAGAACTGCGTGCCCGATGAAGAAGGGTTTATTTGTTTTTAGGGGAAGTGTCACACATGTATGATAATAACACAATGGTCACGAGATTAAAATAATAATTTCGATTGTCGGTAAAATACACATATATAGTTTTATTATATTTGCCTACTCGAGGAAAACAATCACTTAAGTTCTTTGTTTCGTTTGCGATATTGGAAAGTACGTTGCCGAAGAAAGTAAAGTAGCGATATTATTTTATCCGATTGTTCTACAACTCGAACTGGAGTCTTTTTTTTTTAAAGTGATGTCGGCAGATTGAGATGCCACCGGTTGTCCCGTTCGTTAAGCTTTGAGCAAAATTAGCAGTCATCTTCACGAGATTTCAATTTTCAATTCCTGTTTCTCGTATGTCACGTTACTTTCACTTACAGGTACCTACCCACGTAATTGAAGAAAACCAGATAAGAGATCTTTTGTTTATTGTACGCTTAGTGAATTTATGATAATCAGTATTCAAGATTTCATCGAAAGCGTTGTTGTTAGAAGCGATTCCAATGATGCAAACTTTATAACCACTTTACATGTGTGTGTGTGTGTGCGTGTACGTTTATCGGCCAGTGGTTTAGTGTACAGAGAAGTATTGTGTTCATCACGCCCTAGGAATATATACGTCAGAGCACCTCTACAATGCTTAAGGAGAAGTCTTAATGATTTACGATTCTTTCTTGACTATGTGTGTCCATCCGTCCTTTATTTTTTTTGCTTCTTGTCTTAAAGACTTTGGTATTAAGGTGGACTAAAGTAAAGCACATTTATTTTTACTCTCGTATGCAAAGTATCGATCGTAATGAAAGATCAATCGCTGTTGTATTAAAAAATTCAAAATATTCTGGTTAGTATTTTCTTTAGTTAATTAATCCGCAACTGGAAAAAGTTTTGTCAAATGAAATCAATATTCTCCTCCCGATCTTGTCATTGACCCGCCTTTAGTAAACGAAACAATTCTTTGTTGTTGAGTCTTTTTTACGCCTTTTAATCTAAATTATTTGCTGATACGGAAACAGAATTTATTAGTAAAACAATTCAATGTCAGGCACTATTCTTGTGTATTTTATCAGCTTAATGTCAATTATTCCTTACATGTTATTTACAAAGTTAAGACACGTAACAAAGGCAAGTTTTTTCTTTCCGTTAATTGTCTCTGAAACGTGTGCTCTTTTTATTAACCGCCTAATCCATGCATGACGCGATAGTAATTAAACACTTCATCAAAATTAACTTTTACTTCGTGATTGCGTCCTCTGACACATAACACATAACTTTCCTTCAAAAAGGGTATTGAAGAGCAAGAAGAAGGGATTTTTATCTATTTTTATCACGTTTCTATTGCTTATTTTCGAATATCTGTTTTTAAACGTTTTCAATATTGAACCCTTACACAACGTAGCCAGCCTTTTCCCTTACTTTACAGAACAGCATAGCTTCCTTTACTCCCGGCCTCCTGACAGCGTACGCATTTCAAAAAAGGCAAAAGTGATTTAGGGTCATTTGGCATTGCTTTACAAATCCTAGCTTTTCGATTTTAAGAAAGTAAACGATAATTGCTAGATTGTGGGAAAGCCATCCAACAAAGGCCACAATTCGCTTTCACTAGCACATGGCCGCCTCATAGTTCTTGTTTTAGTTAACTCAAACTGAAAAACATATTAAAGACCAAACAATTTCAGCAATATTTTGTAACAATCTCGTGTAAAAATTTTAAAACTTCATTTTTCACAGACTCTTCTCCCTCTTGTGGTGGTGATTGCTTCATCTAAATTCCAAAAACCAAATATTTTCCCTTAATAAACGTCGTTGTAAGTGTCATTGTTTGTCATTGACGGAGGAAGAATTTAAAAAAATTTTTTTGTAATTTGAATGTTTGCACACAAGTGTGCAAACGTTTGATAAAATGTGCGATATCCGCGATATGTCACTTTACAAAATAAGTTGGGATCTAAGAGAAAAGACTCCTCATTCAAGCACTAACCAAATCGATCTTATTTAGAATAGCTTCAGCAAGACCGGTGCATTCACTTCTGGGAAATTGGATCCATGGACTTCGAAAATGAAATTTAAAACAAGTTACAATTTATATGCTATGCTCCCAATCGGTTAAACCTAATGACCGGAATATCCAAGGGATCTCCTCTTAGACTTTTACTCCGATTGACTTAAAACTGTGCGTAAATTATTGTCACATGTTACACATACATCTATTATTAGATAAAAACAAAGCAAAAAAAAGGTATCTTTTGCAGTTTCACAACAATGGTACACGTGGGGTTACAATTTTCGAGCCTAGCATACTGGTAGCAGTACATATAAAGTAATATTTAAAGTAATTTACTAAGGAAAGGGACTTCTTTTACTTCAAGAAATTTGTTGACGTCTGTCGTTAGTTCATCATGGGATTCTTTTAAAAATAGCGGTTGTCCATCAATAATTTCGATGCAATTGAAAAAAAAAACAATCTATTTTTGATGTGAGTATCCTATCGGGTGATCTTGGAAGAACGAGCCCTTTTTTTACATTTATTATACATTTATTATATTATTAAATATTACGCAATCGTGTTAGTTTGTCTTTCTGAATGCTACTTCTGTGGTCTAGTTTCAATTTCTCCCCTTATCCGAAAGGGCAATCTACAATATTATTATGCTAACAAAAACTCCCACTCAACAAAAAAAAAAAAAAAATATGTTTTTAATTTAATAAATAAGTGGCAATAAGTTTAGTAATCGTACTGGTAAAAAAAGTGTATTGTTAAATAAATGACTTAATCTTCTACTCTTGACTTAACATTGCCTTGTTAATTGAAATAATCAAGATGTTAACTGCCCGTTAAAACTAGTTTAACTGGAATTTCTTTTTGCAAGTCAAAAACAATATTTTCATAAAGTAATTTTTGCGAACGACACTATTTGTGTTGATATTTTACAAGGAATTAGTTCTTTAAACCAAATTGTCGAACCGAGTTTAACCCAACCTTCACGTGCCACTTTTCTTTTATTCGCATTGTTGCGTAAATATATCCAAAGTCACTTCCAACGAAAAATTCAACAATAAATTTCAAAAGATAATTAAAAATTTCATGTGTCAATGGCTAATATATATAATTGGGGTTGAATTGAAATTTGAAATTTGTAACCAACATTTATAATCCTTCTCCATACAAAAGACGTTCTCAATATTTGTAGGTGTTTTGCTGGTAAAGATATTTTATGAGAAAATTATTTCTTTCATCTAAATAAAGGGGAAAATACAGTAAAGCAGCTGCAATGTCCTTATAAATCGACGCATCTACTCTCTTCTTAAAAATTGAGTAATACATCTAAAGTTGCCTCTCTGGCTCCATTGTTTTTATAATACATGTGGATATTGCACCAGACACCAGACACCATTTGCACGGTGCCCGATGGAACATGAATTAAATATGAAGCAATACTCGGTGCCATAGGATTTGCTGGATCCTAGAATAACAAAATGCATGCAGCTCATTTTCTCTCGTCTTGAAAAGCAAAGGGGACCCGTATTGCATTTCGTTACTTAATGTTGTCAGTGGTTTTGAAGTTGACAGCTACCATGAAATAGTTTTGTTCTCTGCAAGCAACAAAACAGCGTGCACGTATTTTAGGCGAAGCAATTTGGCAATTTGGTCTCCTTGACGTCCGTGCTCTCTAACAGATCGGGTTATATAGATCTGGAGTATGCAACATAGAGCTTGAAGCAAAGCCACTCTTGTGTCTAGATCATCCATACTTTCGCCAATCAATTTTCGCTTTCAAGAGAAAATAACCTCCCCGCAGAGTTTAAATAATTTTTGGCAGATTCAAATTTCTTTTTTTTCTGCTAATGACATACACGTTGCAGGCTTTTCTTACATATCAAAATATCATCCATTTGCATATATATGCGGAAATCTATATAAAAATAACACCTTTCGAGCAATACCCTGCTTCCTGCTAAACTACCGCTAGGAATTTACGCAAACTTGTTGAAACTTTGCGCAACTCGATTATCCGTAGTAGCCATGTACATCACCATGCATCCCCAACGCAATTTCGATTCATTATTATCGAAGACTTCTCTGTGGAGAGCGGTTCCTCACTGAGAAGATAACCCTTGGTATTTATTTATTATAGGCAAAGAGACAAAATTGCGTTTTGCGGCAATTGCGAGTGCGACCTTTTTGACCCCGAAAGTATTTGAGCCTATCTACAATATATACCTATTTTTTAGGATGCATTACGATGCCGGTACCGAACCGAATTTTCAATTTTGAAATCTCATAGGAAAAAATTCAAACAAACAAAATAGAAAAAATACAGGCTTTTACTAGTCGATCTCGAGTAAATTGGATCGTTGATCGCCAGCAGGTTTACGATCGAAGGATATTCAATGCGATAGTAAGAAAAATCCATATCTTTGTCGATTTTTATGTCTGGCAGTTATAAGTGGACAGGTCTTACGAAGGGCTGCACTATACTTCATAGATCAGTAAGCTGGGTCACCTTTACTCTATGGTAATAAACTTATTTGCAATGACGTACTTACTTATGTATGGAAAAATTAAAAAAGAAAATTTAAAATTAAAATAGTAGTCCAAAGAAATGTTACGCAAAATGTTTAAAGCACCGGAGAAAAAAAAAAAAAAAGAAAAATAAGTAAATTATTGAAATGTAGGTTAATAACCACCAATGCGACACAATCCGTATTAAAAGTTGATGAGCAACATCGTATATACATAAATAACAAAGAAACATGCAATGGCAACATAGCGACAATAAGCGACACATGCTACTTTTCTTGTCTGTCTGCAACTATTTACGCGAAAAAAGAAAAAGACGAAATCTGCAGCGAAGAGACCAATAGAAGAAAAATTTTACAGTTTTTTTTATATTACGACAACAACACCAATCATAGATATCTAAGTCTAAAAATGTTTAAAATTTATAATAGCGAAACAAGTCAGTAAGTAAGCAGCAAAGCAATGCTAGATAATTGTTATACAAACAAAAAATCAATATATACAACATGTGCTGAATTGTTTGCATGGAGACAACAAATCAAACATTCAAGCAACAATTGGTCCAGTATACGAGAATCGATAGAAATTTATGCACATATCTGTTATATATGTGTGAGTATGTGTGTGCTTTTTTTAACTTTTCTTTTCTCACTCTGCAAAGGAAAAATTGATGATGACAAACAAACCGTGTAAAAGTGATGGTAGTGTAAAAATGTCTTTTTTTTATTTTCTTTTAAACGGCAAGAGTCAGGCAAGTGCTATGGTATGTTAGAGTGCATGCGTTTGGCAGAAGAAATACCGTAAGCAATAAGTTGTTGCCAAGGAGGATTGACCACTTTTGAAAGGAGTCCGCCGCACTCACATAAATATCACATTCTCTGCCATTTATTGTCACTGCGTGGAATGGTGTGCAACAGCTTTACAACCGTTTGCGTAAATATATGTAACAACAGCATATAAAATCGATTAGACATGAATTCAGATTATTCGTAAATATAAGAGTTGTGTGTGCATTAACATGTAGGGTAACGGTAAGTAATATTCTTGTCGGGTGTTGCGATAAAGTAAAAAGAATTAACGTAAAGAAAATGAGAAAATTTCTTATCAAAAGAAGCGACGTCTGCTTTAAGTTGTTGTTATTATTATTCTCCCTCAATATATTGCATGTGGAAATTGAAGATTTGTTTATGACAAGCTAATATAGCGTGGAGTTTAAAAATGATTGATGCCTAAGAGACAGACAGATAGACGGATAGACATACAAACGGAAAAAGAGTGACAGAGAGAGATAGATAGGAAGGCAAACAGGTATAAACTACTAACCAAAGTCATTACAATCAAGAAATTCATGTGGGATTTATTCACCAAAATATGCTTTCCAAGACTGTGTGTAAGGCTTGTTACCAAAAAAAAAAGCAAAAAAAAAAACCGGTTTTATAGAGAAATGGTGTTGCCGCTGCACAGGTCGCGTCTCTTTCTTGAAGACATGTGTTTACATGTGATGCCGAAACTTGGCTGATTGGCCGTTGACATTGTTATTGTTGTTGTTGCCTTTTGTTGTAATTGTTGTTGTTAGTTTTGCTGATTATCTTTAAAAAGAAAGGATGTAACTCTTTTTTTTTCGTGTGACCACATAACAACTTTTGTTTTCCATTAAACACAATGTTCGACTGCTTCAATGTGTGATGATTATGGTTGCGGTTAAGATGGTGCATCTCTTATATCTTTAATGACGTTGTACTCTTGTTGTTGCTCGTATTCGTTTTGGGGTTTTGTTAAAAAAACGACCAATATTTGAAAGTGAAATGTTATAAAAAAAAAAACAAAAATAAAAAAAATGAAAAACGACAAAGCAGAAGAAAATCCAAAAAAATGCGGCGCAGATATTGTTGACATAACCACTTTTTTCTTTTCTTTTTGACCGTTGCTCCATAGAAATCCATGTCAGATAATTATAATTGTTGCATGTTATATGTAAATGCGTTTTGTACGTTAAAATTGATTATAATCACTCAAGTGTTGTAAGTATTTTATAGTGCAGTGAGTGATTAACAATGTAGTTGTATTTCTCAGCTGAAATTGCCCTTCTTATTAGGCTTAAACATTAAGTAAAGAAGATAATAAGATATTTAAGATATATATAAAGAAATATCCATATATCTATATATAGATTTATATAGATATAGACAGTGGTGTTGTGCTAATTTTTTCTTTACCGCAACGCTAATTGTTTTTATTTATTTTTTTTACCGGAACGCGTATATATAATTATATAGACAGGGCCGATCCTGAGTAGGCGGCCACTCTGTGCGGTCTCATGTCCCAAATTTGACGACGGGGGGAGATTTCCCCCAATTTTCGCCCGTCTTCTAATGTTGATTATAAATTCTCGTTATCAGAAATCATTTTTAGTTCCGGAACGCATTCCTGTCCAAAAAGGAAGCACCAGAACGACGTTCCGAAGCGTGTCGGCTCGACAACACCACTGGATATAGATATGTATAGATATGTATACATATAACTTCAATAATTATACAAGTTTTTCCTCAATTGTGGACTTATTTAATGTCCTTTTTGATCATCGTCCTATTATATATTTTAAAAAGGGATGACAGTGCCCTCCATGTTACCGGCAATATAAGAAAAAATTTGCAGAAATATCGTGATTTTAGTAGATTCGTGTCCGTCAGCACAATTTTATGCAACAAATTTCGTCCTTTTCGCTCAATAGCACGGACGGACGGTCCGACTGAATAACGTGTATAGTAAGCTTGGCTCCAAAATTCATCACTGGCGTACAGAATTTATTATTTATATTATAATGTCTATACAGCCTGCTAGCGTTTGTTCAAATGCAAAAAAAAGAACCCATTTTGCATAGCCCTTCACCTTTAACCTTTAAAGTAAAAATTATATAGTTTATTACAGCTTATGTGCCTGTGGCTGATCGTATCTTTCGAAGAGTAAATTCTACCTGAACGATGCAAACGATTTATTAAATTGTTGGTGTGACAAAGGCACATATGTCAATCTACATATGATATTACTACGGTACGTTTGACTTAAAGAAAATTAATAGCAAGCACTGCCTCTAGGTTAAATGTCACTCGGAGTTGGTCTTTCAAATTTACATGTCGTGTTTGTTAGATGAAATTTGAAAAATGCATTCAAATCTTGATAAATTTTTCTGTGAGATGCGTTTCAATATTTTCCTATGCACTATCTTATGACGCAACTCTATTACGTTTTGCGTTGTTTAGTTTATACTTGCTATTGGGTCAGGCTTGACCGATATAGTTTAAGGAGTCCTTAGCTAGGGTGCTCTTCGCAGTAGGCGATCGTTTCATCAAATCGAAACCTTCATCACTTCGCCCAAATCACTTGGCATTTAACCAATTTACCTGACGTATTTCTGAACAGATCCATAAAATGTCGGCTCTATAATAGCCACATATAAAACTTTTGATTACAACGAGAGCATTTGAGTCTGTTAGGCTTGCGTGGGAGATTATTTTCCATGATTTTCAGGAAAACTAGGAGAAAACTTCATTGTTATTCAAGTTATTTCTTTTCCTTTACGTTTTCTAGTCTTTTGCTTTTCACCAATTAATTTTTTGAAAAAAAAAAAAAAAAAAACTAAATTATATAAATAATCGCAAATAGCTGATTCGCATAGTAATTTACATTTTTTTCTTTAATATCGTAAAAGAAACTATTAAAAAAAACATTTATTTTTTTTTAAATATTTTCACTTCATTAACATTATTTAGTCGTTAAAATTCATTATTTATTTTTTTATTTATCTTCATTTTCACGACAGGGAGTGTATTCGATTCGTCAAACTTTTGTACAACGGAGAAGTAAGCTTCACAGGTTCCATAATAATGCGTCCATTGTTAAATAACGTGGCAAATGGAATCGATTTAGATAAATTTACTCTATTTAAAACTTTGATTAGCTCGTCAAAATTACAAGCACAAATTTGCTCTCCAAGATAATTGGCTGTTACTATTCTTTAAACACAAAGTCCAAGAATTAGTTGAATAGAAAAAGCCCTCATTCAAATTTTACAAGTCAACTTGGAAAGTCAAAGCCATCGGCTGAAAATTGCATGCTCATTAACTGAGAACTCTGGAAAACACTGTTCACTTACGCTGGAGTAGGGGAACACTGCTTTCAATTTGCTCCATTAACTCGGGAATGCTCTCTGCTAAACTGTGTAAAAAATTACAATTTCAAATATCGGATATGCCGGACAATATACACGTAATTCTCTTTTTACACGATAGATACGTTCCCAAAAAATACGTGTAAAAAAATTCGTGTAAAAAGAGAATTAGGTGAAAACAATATTAAAAAGTTCTTGTTAGAGTTCACTTAATTTATTTCGTGCTTACACATTAAATATTTTATAAAAAATAACTTTTACTTTGGAGAAGAAAATTCCTGGAATATTAAAAATCGTGTTAAAACAAAATAAATCGTGTAAAAAAAGAAATTTTTTCTTTTGAACTCGTGTTAAATCAAATTCGTGTAAAAAAAATCGTGTGAAAAGAGAACTGCGTGTATATCTTAAGTGAAGTAGCCTTTGATCCAGTTGTTGTAAACATTAGTTAACAGTTGGTACTAAAAAATTCGACGCAAACCGAGTACAACAGCCTTTTGTTTACTTTCGCATAGCATTGTATAGAGAAATGTTAAGAGAAACGCATTCTCATAAATTATAATAAATTAAATATATAAAGAAAATTATAACTATTAAATTTAATATCATTTTAACATCGGTATCAAGTTAATATTTGCAATCAATTTATTAGTGCTACCTGGTGTTAATGAAAGCGAAACGTCTAATCTTAGTTTAATTGCTTGGCGTAAGTAAGTGCACGAACATTTTTGAAAACTGTTTCTCATAAAGAAAACAGAACAAAAAAATAATATTTTTAGTAAATGATTCAATTCTAACCTTTCATGTTTAACCTCAAATCGCAAAATAATCAAACCAGGGCCAATCCAGCAAATTATTTACTTACATTAATAAATTTCATTATAAAAAGCAAAACGAACAAAAAAAAATACATTAACTCGAAAATAATATTAAAAAAATTGCCTAAAATGTTTGTTGCTGCAAAACTTTAAATTAAAGTCAGTCAATAGTGAACACGTTCGTTAATTTTATCGAGATAGGAGGTGCCTATGATTTATATATTATGGGAGCAGCTTGCACGTTTATTTCGGCATTAAAAATGTTGCAATTATTTTTGTGATCAAGTTTATGCGCAATTAAAAAGTGACATAAATAAAATGAAATTTGATGTTTTTGAACTGCATGCACAACATCATGACATAAATAGTAGTAGTCTGACATTGGACTGATCAATATGAGCATACAAAAATAAATAATGCGGATTTTGCATTAATTTCAAGAAAAGTTTCAATATTATACGTTACACAAGGCACAATATTCATCACTGGGTGCACTCGTTGTGGTTCTAATATAATTAGACGATCTTTTCCTTAAAGGTTTTTTTAATGCTTTTAGGCTGGCGTCAAAATTTTCATTTTCTCGAACTAGTTCTTCTTCTACTTCGTAAGCATATGAAATTCCGCATCTGCTGTCGGCTAATGAATTGGAAAGTAGTTTAAGGAACGTAGACATTAGTGTAAGCCTCAACGCATCCACGTTGACGTGGTATGTTGTAGACAGGACATACATTGCAAACAATTGTTTATATTTATTTTAATATAAGATAGTTGATCATTTAGTTTCTTCTTATTGACAAGAGATGGAGCAGGGCTCTCGCATTTTCTCAAATGCTTTATGTAATAAGGAAACTGTTGACAGATTAATTTGTACCAACCAAACAGTTCGTTTAGGAATAAAAACAAACGTGAATCAAGTAAGAACGCTGCATCGGGCCAAGGTTAACTATTAAATATCCAACACCATCCTAGAATAATTGAGATAACAGCCTTTCCATTTCCTCAACTACCAAAATAAATTGTATAAAAATAGCTCAATAAGCAGAAAAAAGGAACACGCGTATGACTAGTAAAGGGAAAACCGCAACAAGCAATAAATTGATTTCATTAAATCATACGAATAAATAAAAATCATCTCACTGTAAATATGTGTCAAATATAATTACGGAGTAGTAAGGATGCTAACGGCCTATGCGTAGAACAGCACCTTTGATATATAGAATTCTGTGACGGATCAAACAAATAGAGATTGGTATTATACATCATACAGAGCACCCTGAAAAGATTCTGGAGATGGTACAAGTGACAAGTGGATTGCTTCAAAGTGCCTCGTAAATCTAACAAGCACATTAAATAAGATTCTCCGATGTAAACAAGGAGAAGATATTACGATTTTAATCACTTGAACAATAAAGACAGTACTCAACAACTCCTTCTTCTTTCCAGTGTAGAAGAGCCACTGAGCATTAATCTATTTTCATAAAGCAGAAGCCCCAAGTGAGCTCACCAGCGTAAAGAGTTCCATAGCGTAAAAAGTAAAATAATTTTATTGTATTAGTTCCATTAGGTCAATTGGACATCTGAACTTAGTAAGTGGTATGCACGCTGCAGATGAATATTCTAAAATTGGTCGGGCAAGAGCGATATATAACCGGTTGATAACATGAGGGTTGGAGAAATCCATTGACCATCGATTTGGCTTTATTGACACATGATTCAATACGTAATTCAAAATGAATTTTAAACACGTAGGAAGCGGTAGAAAAAGTGGTCCGATCAGAACCATTTTTAACACCCTCACCTTTGGGCCAAAATTCAGGCAGTTCGTCAAATGATCTCGAAAATTATGCCCTCTAGGTTGAGCAAAAGAAAACTGGACGGACAGACGGACTCTTAAATCAAATTAGAAAGATATTCTGAACTGATCCGGTATAATAAAAGGCATGCCTACCTCAAGTCCTGCTAGGTATTGCATACATCCGCACAAACTTAATGCACTCTTATACCACAAGCAATGTAGGGTATAATTATTAACGAAATATTAATAAAAAAAAAAAAAAAAAAAGAAAACTATAAATGTGGCAGGTGTTGTCAAATTCAAGCAGAAGATATTACTTGAGTAGCACTTAGGTTAGCATGCGTCGCGACCTTGATGACAACCCAAGATTCTTTAATAAAGCACGCCATCATTAAACAGTTTGTTTTGACAGATTGTCAACCATTTTTATTACTTGCTTTTTTTTATATCTGTTCTTCCTTTTTTTTTTTTTTGCTCTTTAGTTTTTTATTTTTTATTTTGTACTTAAGCAGAGACTACATATATACAAGCAATTAAATGATTTTTGTGTTGATGAGTCGTCGGAATTAATGTACTTTATATAATTATCGTTAAAACATAACAGTGAAAAAATATTGTTAAGGAAGAAGATATTAACAAAAAAAAAAAAAAATGCAAATGTTTATACAAAAATTGTTTGTTGTCTGAAGATCAGGAAATTTTTTGCTTTGCGCATAAAACTTGAAAACAACAAAATAAAGTTATTAAAATTAATAATGAAAAACAAGCAGCACACCAGCAATATCTTAAGTACAACACGCCGCCCATACGGCATAGATTTGGAATTTAAGATAAATTTGCTTTTACACGTGAATTCCTGAATTTATTTTTAGACTGACATATAAAATTGCATAAAATTTATATGGAGACCTAAGTATGTATGCGCGTAGGTATGCATGTATAATTGATGTGTAAATGTTGTCTTCAACTTAACCATTTACATGTACTTGTACAGAAAGCTTAATTTGTTGCCATTAGCTAAAACATGACATAGAGACAGACAGACAGACAGACAGACAGACAAGTAAAACATGCAGAAAAACAGAGAAAGATAGATAGACCAAGAAGAAGAGTAGAGAAGAGAATTAACCAGTTGGATCGGTGTAGCACCTCCGCGCTATGCACAAATCAATTATAAATTCATGCTAAAATGAAATGGTTTATGTAGATGTTTGGTAATAAAATTCCTTCCAAAAGTAAAGTGATATAAAAAAGAAAACTTGTTTCTTTTTTTCTTGTTGTCTTTTTCGGCTTTTTTTTTTTTTTTTTTACTAAAAAAACAATTTTATTTTATAGCATTTTATACCACAATGTTATTATCAAATCGTTAAAACCTTTATATAACCGATATAAAAAAACAAGAAAAACGAAAACAAGCCTCCTCCTTTTAAGAAACCCGCCGGCTATAAACATAATATTGTTTTTCTTAAACTTAAGCATATGTCCACATATATACATGCATGCATGTCACTACTACTACGACTTCAATTACTTGCAATATTGTGAGCCAAGCCATTTATACTAACACTCGCAAACGTTAAATAATACTGGCGCCAGACATGAGTTGTTGAAGGAGTGCGCAAAGGCCGAAGAAAAAAATTAAAAAAAATAAAAACTTTAATGCAAGAAAACAAACCACCATACACCATACGAATTCAAAAATTTTACCCCACACTATACCATAACCACCTACATTTTCATTTACTTAGCCGTCAAATATGCGTATAAAGGTATTTGCGAAACGTTTTGCTGTTGACATAAGTATTTATACAAAATCAATATTATCAGAAGTACTTGCACATATAGATAGCACTCAGCATATAAATAAACAAATATTGAGGGTATCAGTAGTAATATGGTTTAAAGTATGTGTTTAAAGTATGTGAAGAACTAATGAGTTTCATGTTATTATGAAATGCGTTGGTGATATACTATGATGTTTATGCTATATATCTCTCACCTAAGGCAAGTGCCAGATTTTATACGTACCTAAGAAGGATGAATGCATGCTATTTTTTTATTCTGCTTGCAATAATCTCAAGTAGCTACTAACTTCCACTAAGTTTCAGTTAAATTTTACAGGCGGGTAGTTTTTCATTTTCCCCACGCTGACAGTAAGTACGCTAACTGATATCAAACTGACGTTAACTTTAGGTCTTTGAAAAAGACTACACGGCTTTTTCAGCGTTCTCCCCCAGTCCCTAAGTTTATCTGTACACTGCACAATACTCTATCGCGTCTCGTTCTTTTCTAATCATACGTGGTCTAGAGTACTGGATGTCTCCACTTTCAAGTCGAGTGTTCACAAACCCTACTCCCTTTCTCCACATCCCTCTCTTCTTACAACCTTTCGCGGCCATCACCGTGCCCGTGCATGCAAGAGACATTGCCTGAATGGCTTGTCATAAAAAAAAATTTTATTTTTTAGATGAATATATCCAGTGAGCTACGCTTGCCTACTTTAACTAAGAAGTACGCTTTTCAATGCGATTTTTATCGCTCCTCTTTTCGCGGTTTGAAAATAAAAGTCAACCCCCCGAGCATATTAGACGAATAAGGCGAAAAAATTTGAAGCTGAATTTCTTATAAAAAAATCTCGAAGAACTAATGCATGCAAAGTTCGCAGTAATGCAAAAATGATGTGGCGTCCGCTTGCAATTCCCATGAATAGTTTTTTTACAAGCTTTGCTTGGCAGAACGAGTTCAAAATGCAATACGGTGTGGTAATCGCAAAAAACTTCGTCTCAACACGTTCTACTTACCTATGTCATATGCACCATTCTCAGTACAAGCCAATAGACGTCGGTGCTTCATTGTTCAAATGAAACAATTAGAAGCTAACTATTAATTGTTGGTAACGCTATTTCATGCTAGCTACTGCGCGTTACAGTTTTCGGACGTGTACCAAAAACAGTACATCGCAAGCAATTCAGCGCTGTAAATTTACCCATTCTTTCATTCGTCTTTTGCTCGATTGCTGCCGACCGTAATATTTAACATTGAAATTTAAAATATAGTTAAACGAGCGTAAATCTTACTATTCGTTGCAGGAATAATTATCCTCGCGGACGTTGAGTATTCACAGTAAGTGGGAGCACAGCGGCGTGGTCGTAGTCAACAGATTATTTTACACAAAAAGAGCAGTGAGTGTGCAAAGCGGGGATAGCTAGAGTGCTTAATAAGTTAAAGAATTCCTTATCACAAAACGGTTTACTTTAAAAACAAAGTTTGGAGTAATTTTTGAAGCATATTCTCTACAATGATGAAAAGTTTTTAAAAAAATATACATAAGAAAAAAAGTTTGAAAAAGCCATTCAAGAAAATCTATCCAAAAATCTTTTTCCTGCTGTTGTAGTTGTTGTCGACTTTATTTTTACGCTCCGTTAAAAACATCTGAAATAATAGAAATTGAAGATAAATCCCTGCAGTAGTGTGTTTGGTTAATTAAAACGTAAAAGAATTTATTTTTTTTTTTTTTAGTTTTAAAATTTTAAATTTCCTAAGTGTAATGTTAATGAAAAAAGGTTACATATTTTTGTAAAAAAAAAAAAAAATATTCAGCGGTAGGCAAAAGAAATTTATTTAATGGTTTACTCTTATGTTTTAAGAACTTTTGCTATTTCCGATACAATCTCGTCCGCACTTTACTTTTGCGCTGCCTTGGTGACATAACGTCAAAGTTTTTCTTGACAAATATTGAGTTAGCTACACATAAACCTTTTAAAGAGAATCTCAACCTAATAAGTCTCGCTAAGTTGTCAGCTTGCAGACAACAAGATGGCCACTTAGCCTTGTCTCATAGAAAAAAACAAGGATAATAAAAGTAATGGGGAAAAAAAAAAACGGGAAAAACAAATTTCGCACAGACTGCAGTTTTGTTTTTGTTTTTTTTCCTTTTTCTCGACTTTGTATACACTGTTGGGAATGCATTTCACTTGACTTGACATGACGGAGAGTTGATTTTTGCCGGCCAACTGACTGCCTTGGCTCCATTTTGTCTATATACCATGAACTTTTGGCGGTCGTCAAACAAATGTCGCTCTGCAACATTTAATCTTTCTCAGGGACTCTGTAGTTTGTTGTTCTGGTTGCGCTGCCTGTTTTTTCGTCTCTATCTAGCTATTTCTTTTGCGTTCTTTTCTTCTCCTTTTTGTAATAACTATCATCTACGATAGACAAGCAATCTCAGTGATAAACTCACTTTGTAACTAATTTTTGTTCAACATGTGCATGAAAAACAATTTTAATTGACATCATTTTCAAAATAACAGCAATTTTTAATGATTGGAATGTGTTTAGTGTTTATTGGTACATTGCTTGGAGATGAAAACAAAGGAAAAAAAAAATGAAAAACATCATTCAGATGTGATAAATAAATGAAAAAAAAAAATTAAAAAGTCAGATTTACTTCAAACAGGTTCATACCCATCGTCAGATACCTAGATGGACGGGGTATACACATATTTTGTTAATTTCTCTTTTAACATCCAGGATAAAACTGGGATAGTGAAGAGAGTTTCTATTGCCTCCCTATTTCTTTTCGTCTGTCCATTAGTTAGCCAACCATTTTCGTCTGTTTGTCAACTAATTGCTCTAAAGGTCTACATAGAAAAGAGATTGTGGCTCTTGATAAACCACCTCACTATCCCAGCCATCGCTTGGAAGACAGGAATTGCAACGTCATGCAAAACTATTTTTATAAGGATGTGGAAAGCGCCCTAAGCCTGCAGTAGCAGAAGTTGTTGAATTTAGCAAAACTTTTTACATGAACGTAACACCATTGCGATGACGGACCTATCCTTCTCCATGCCAGTTGTTTTTTTATAGATTTACAAAGTCGAAGGTGAAATCATCAGTTCCATTAGCACGTTTCTCAAAAGATGGTTATTTTTTAATGGATGACTATATTTTGCAAAGATTCTCGTTAGTTTTTGATCAAACGCTTGATTAACCAACCGTTAACTCTGACGATTTATTGAAACCCCTTTTAACAAGTTACAAATGACAAAAAAAAAAAGATGAGTTTACTTTTTAATTTTGTTTTTTCGTTTATTTTCATTTCTTTATTTTTCTTTTCAATCTTTTATTGTTGACCAAAACAATCAATGTTAAGGTTGTGTGCCATGACAGTTATTATTTTCAAAAGTTTCGCTTCTCTGCTAAAAGCCGTACACACATACACGCATATACAACGTAAATTCAATTATTTATTGTCTGGTGTTTTAATGATTTTATAAATCATTAATTTTTTTTTTTTCATTACTGTTAAGCGATTTTTTTTTTTGTTTAAAGCTCATAGGATCCTTTTCAATTAATTCTCTATAAAATCTCAACAAACAATTTACATTTAATTCATGACTATAAAATAATAATGAATAATTGCTAGGCAGACTGTAAAATCTCCTATTTGTTTTTAACGGACACACACACACACACACACACACACACACACACACACACTGGCATTGCATAACAAATGTCTTTGGAAAAATTATCTTTCTTTCTTTGTGAAAATTTTAGAAAGTTGTTGCCTGTGTGTGCAAGCAAGTTGTTTTTTTTTTTAAGATAACATTAAACATATGTTTCACTTTTCTTTCGCAAAAATATTATTGATTTAATGTAATGCACGATGTAATAATTTCAAAAAAATATATTTTTAAATCAAAAGGTTAAGTGTTTACAAAAACAAAAAGCAACAACTTTAACCTTGAAAAACAGGAATAAACTTTAATGACTATTTTTTATATTCACGTTCGAAGCAAGGGGTTATGTTAAGTTTTGTTATACAGTTTGCCAGAGATCCGTCAAAACACGAATAGTGTTTCATCAAATTAGTTATGTATAGCAGTTATGTCCAATCGTTAGTGTTGCCGTATTTTCAGACTTTGTAACCTCCCGAATTCTATCCTATAGTGTTAAGTCGGATAGAAATAACTGAGCTTCATGTAACACTGATGAGGTGCTACATTAGCCCTTTACACTGTGTTGTGTTTCTTCTCAGGCTTTAAAGATGTTTCATAGATTGATCTCGAAAATATAAAGCACTGCTAACTGTGCAAAAATTCACCTTTATTTACAATCCAGTAAAAAATTTTACATCGGATTAGTCGGAGCCGCGCCACTCCATATATCTTTTTAGTATTTGGGAGATCGCAAAAATTTATCTACGAAACCAAAACGCCTTGTATCCCCGATATATGCAGTGTTGTTGAGTAACGCGGACAACTTTGTCGAATTAGTCACCTCCCGCCGTCCGGGCTTAGCTCTGAATGTGAATTTACCTACAAATCTGCAAACGATTGCCACATCTGAAAGTGCGCCTTGGATGAGCATCAGATCTTAAATCGATTTAGCAATGTCCGTTTGCCCTCCTTTCGTTGTTAGGTTTTAAATTTTATATTAATTTCAAAAATTAAAGCCCAGTATTTCTACCTTAAACTAGCTTCAAAAGTAATTTCATTAATGAGTTAGAACGGCCTTAGTTTCGAATACTCAACAAAGCTAATATCCGATCAAATATCTGCAGACTCAACAACTAGTTTAATGTATACCTTGGATGCGAGCTGAAAATAAATTTAATTATTTTATGTGACAATTTTTAAATATTTATTTCGTTAAACTTTTTTTCAGGGATTACTGTGTACATAGCTAAAGCGTTAAGGTCTTATTAAACCATTAATAGATGCCGTTTAGTGTTGTTATTGGTTTTATCTATAAAAATACAAAACATAGTTTCTATTATGATAACTGTGCACAGTATTTCCAAAGCTCGCGATTTATTGTTGCTTATTGTCTTTCCTAGTTAACAAGAGTTAGTCGAGTCGCTTCTCGGCAGCAGTGAAATTAAACTTAAATCTCACATTTGACTCCCGCACTGAACATTTGTGTAGACAAATAATCAGCGTATATTAGTTTAGGCAATCGCTTATCCGAATATGTTTTTTGCTCTCATTCGCAATATATCCAAATTTCATATCCATATTCCGGCGTCTACTGAATGTAACTAGATTTGTAGTTACTGTTTTTTTTTTATATATATTTTTATAGAAATTTTCTCTAACATGACCTCGACATTGGCATTTATTTTTGCCTTTTTGTTTAATTATTTATTTCATATTATTATTATTAATATTATACAACTTCTCTCTCTGTGGTTTGTAAATATTTCTTAAATAATGTTGTTTTCTCTATTTTTAGGTTACGCATCGTACTACTGGACAAGTTATGGTTTTAAAAATGAATCAACTACGAGCAAATCGACCAAATATGTTACGAGAAGTGCAACTTCTAAATAAATTATCGCATCCAAATATATTAAGGTAAACAAGTGAAATTTATTTAATTAATTAAATTACTATCACAAGACTTAATATAGATATTTTGTATGCGTCATAAAGTAAATAAGTAAAAAAAATTACTCACTTTACAAAGCAATTCGTTAAATTTTATAAAATCAGTTTATTACGCAATTCACTTTTCAATTACCGCTTAAAGAGTAAAGAAATATTTTGACTCCATATCCTCTTAAATTGTGACTTGTAAAAAGATCATTTAATTTTCAGCTTGTGTCATAACACAGTTCCAAGTAATGGGTAGGTCAATAATTCCCGAGACTAAATAAGAAAACATTTTTTATTCAGCAAAATTCGTTTCATTAATGTGGTTTTCTTCAGGTCAATCCTTCTTGTTTACAATTTCGATGCCTTTTCTATATAACGGTTTTTCAAAAGACTCAAATTGCGTTCCACTTTTCGCAATCACCTTATTACGTGATCCAAATCTTTTCCCCTAGAGAATGCTTTTGAGATTTGCAGGCAAATAATGGTCGTGGTAAACTATGCTTGGAATTTGAACTTCAATTCGTGTATTTTACAATCGCAACCGTGCGAGTTGCCATAAGGTCACTTTTCACTTGAAAAAGGTATTGTTTGTTTGGTTGCTGACTCGCGTGCCATCCAAGCCATGCTGCATCGATCTGAACCTAGTGGTAATTAGGAAGGACTGGGTGTGACAGAACTTCCCACTTCGAGTTACAATAGTGTATGTGAATGTAGAATGCAGAATGATGCGAATAAATGCATTTATCGTTGCATCGAAAACAATTGATCATATTATCAATATAAACTACGTTTTCCCGCTAAAAGCTTATCCTTAGAAAAACTTACTCTAGAAAGATATTAAGGAAAACTTCTTTTTTTCGAAGATCTGAATGTTTGATTTGTCAAAATAATTTTCTATAGCGTTCGTCCTTGGGCCAAACCACCTGGTACACAATGTTATTAAGTATCACAACAATTGCGAATTGTGGTTTAAAGACAAGACACACAAGCGGACTGACAATCGGGCAGACAGATAGGCAAGCTAAGGTCGATTACGCACATCCACACAAACTTAATATACCGTTGCGCCAGAAGTGGTGTGGGATATAAAAAGAAAATCATCTTACTCGAATAAATTTTGAATATTTTGAATGCAGTTAATAGTTCGTTAAATGGAATAGGGGGCAGAGAATAGCCATTTCATGCTTCTAACGTAAGATTCATTACACCATCTCTAGGTGTTGCAACCGCGATAAACCATTTTTTCGCATTATTCTTTTAAGAGTAATTTCATCAAGTGACCAGAAATGCTTTCTTCTTCTTCTTTTTTATTTATTTATTTATTTTTTTTGTTAAAGAAAGCCCTAGAAAAATTCAATCAGGGTCAAAGTCAATCAATCAATCAATGGATTTTTTTACGCATGCACTTGGCAGCGATGAGATAACCTTATACGAATAAACAAGGTCTCCTTACTTTAATTGTCTGAAAAAAGCAAATTACTTAAAATAAAAACAAAAAAAATCATAGGGGTGTTTAAATCGTTTAATTTGAAACGCTGCCGCCCCTATTGACTTTGATATAATTTAATTAGAATTTAAGTGATCAAGAAGCAATAACAAAAGACAACAATTTATGAAGTCAGTTATTTAATTTGCATATCGCCACGTTTGGCACTAAAACAATCCAATATAATTACAATCATTTACATATATATGCACATGTGCTTGCATTTGTTGTCTATTGTCACCTAATTGAACGTATACGTCTATATTTGTCATAAATACTTTACGCTAAATTTTTCACACATAGCTAGCTTCGCATGACGTGTCATAAAAATTTCATAAATTTGTTGAGTGCTTTGTAACCAAAGATATCAAAGATGATTCTATATGAAGAGTGTGTTCTTTTTTATTAATAAAAGCTAAGTCTAAGTAATGCATCTGAAGAATTGAAACGTTGTGTTCTCGTTTGATTCAGGAAGCTTCCAGAAGTAACGGTTCAATTATACATAATCGGGGTTTTTAAGATAAGTTAAGATAAGTTAAGCTTGGATGCTTTATTTGGGTACTTCTTAAAAATGGGTAACACAAAGTCTACCTACACCTTACATAATTATATAGCTTGTTAACTTTTATTGAAAAACAAACAAAACAAAAACAATGACATAATAAAGCGATGAATCACTCCACAATGGCAAGAGGGAGCAAAAAAAAAAAAAAAAAAACCAGCAGATTTTTGAAATCGCTAGAATACATTGGCGGTAATTACGTTTGTAGGAAATCATGCATATATATGTATAAATGTAGAATATGTATATGAGGGCATATGAGAATGGCACTGACCTATAATAACAAATGTCATAAAATAGAAAGAGTTTGTGTTATGTCATTGTTGTTTACATTTAAAATAATAAATACATAATATCCGATTGAGGTCGAAATTTGTGATACGTATCACCCCACCCAAAAATATAATTTTATAAATACAAACATGTGCAGGAAACAAGATTTATGGATACGTAAACTAGATATAATAAAACTTTTATTATATTTTACTCTACAAAGAGTGAGTTAGCGAATCGTCCTTCCTGCTATTATCGATTGTTAAGTTATTGTGGGTCAATGCCTAATATGATGACAAAATGTTACTGTTTTATTAACTTTTTTTAGATTGTGTGTATGATTCGGGTAGAGCCACTTTAGCGGAAGTCTTATTCTAAATTTCAAATAGAGAAAATTATGGCGATGACGATCACTGCAGATTCTTGGATCTTATACAAGGGATCTAATTTAGATCGAAAAGGAGTAGCTTCTTGTTTGCTAAGGGACCTTTGCACAGGTTCCCACGTCTTGGAAGGTCTTGCATATGAATAATCTGCTATGAAAAATACTGCTTCCCTTTGTATTTTTGCTTCTTGTTATCTTTCACGAAATAATTTATTAATTTTGTTGGTTAGGAAGGATTATTAGGAGGGTATAGTGTTTACGTACGTTCAACTCGGTAACGAAAACTTTTGGATTCGTGAGAAACGTCATTCCTGGCAGGTAAGTGGGTTTTTCCAAAAGTGGGCAGTGCCTTTAAGAACAACGAGTCGCTGTATATCTCATCGTCATGCTTATGGCAAACACTAAGTGAATCCGCTTGAAATGCAAGACTTTTGCTCTATACCGATTTAACCCATGTTTTAGGGAAATAATTTCAAAAATAGTATTTAGAATAAAATGTTTCTACTATGAAATCCATTATGTCTAGGAATTTGTATCGATATTTCTCAAACGAAAAACGAAGCGAATTTTGAATCATTTTTTAAAAATTTATGGATACTAACGACTTTTCCGCCGAAAGCTAAACATTTCCTTCCCATAATCAATAATAGAATGCTGTGATAAGAAGATAGTAACAATTCCATGCAAATATTTTCTGTAGTTAGCGAGATAAATACCCTTACTTCCATCTAAAGAAGTGACTTGTACAGTTCTGCTCTTCTTCAATCGAATCAAAACGACGTTTCGCAAGTGGTTTATGCTGTAACGTCAGCGTATAAACGTATAGGGGATTTCCCTCGGTTGGTTTTGTCTGGCTCATTGGCTCTTCACAAAAAGAGTAGCATTATTCTGCAATAACCGAATTCCGTTCGCTTTTCATAATTCTCCGCTCACCTAGTGGCACTATTTAGAGAGAGAATTATGAAAAGAGAACAAAGTCCAAAGTCCGTCTTTTTAGCAAAAGTGTACTTTTTGGCAATAAAATTATCGTCAAGAGGAGAAAGAAATAGGAGATCAACGGGAGTAGACAGTGTTCAGAATGTGACTTAATGTAAAATTGACAAAATGTTTATCAGAAATTAAATTTTGTTATACTAACTTAAACTTGTAAATGAAGTTGTATAAGTTAGTTGAACGAATGTACTGCGACTAAAAATGATTTTACATATGCTTTTTAAAAAACTTTAAAGAAAGAATGAAAGAAAAGTTTGTGAAGAGTTGACATTAAAACACAAGTGAAAACACATTATTGGAAAGTAAAACTTAAGTCTAAGTAAAAACGTATCATTAAAACTGGAAATTAACGCTCACATTCAACTAAACAAATGTTGTTACCAAAAATAGTAATTAAAGCTTAGTCCTACTAAAAATGTATTATTAAAAATATCTTATGTTGAAACTTAAACCTACTAAAAAGAAGCACAAAAACCTGCAAATAATGGTGTCGATAAAGACGCTTAATCCGAAATATATAGAAAATGACTTAACGGACTAACAGATGCACAGGTACAGAGCAACGGACAAAAGGACAGACTATGAGACGGTTATCATTTCTATAAATACAAATTTTGTCTTATTTTTTGTGAGTGTAACTGGGTCATCAAGGCGACACAAATAAAACCCAAGCTCTACCTTCACACCATCACAATGCAAATTTTGAGAATGGCCGACAGTGAAATGAGGTGTGTGTATGAATCCGATTCTCAGCTCATATATGAGCTTTATTTATAGAATTACAAGGATAAGAAAAGATTTCATTTAATAAAAAAACACTACGTAGGGGTTTTCGCGGTTTTCTCTTCTTTTTTGTCAAATTCTCAATATTCTCAGTATAAGTATCAAAATACTGCGTTTGTTTGTTGATCGAATGTTTGGGATTTTCGATCATCTTTTCATGTGGATATATAACATATATAAATGTAATAAATATGTTTATATATACGTATATGAAGTGTTATTGTACGATTAATAGCGAGTTTATAGGTTTTTCAACGGCATGTAACGACATAAATATTGCTAAATTTAAAAAAAAAAAAAACATTGAACAAATCCGCAATTATTATAAAACGGTTTACACATATATATAAGATCCACAAAAACAAAAAAAAAAAAAAAATGAGCGCACGATCGCTGGTAATTATTTATTTACTATTACTGTTATTATTGTTGTTGGTGCTTGCTAAAAAGATATCGGAATGTTGTGCTTTATGTTTACTTATCATATATTCTATGTACAGCGAAGCGAAGACTAAATGAAGTAAATTAACTGCGAAGTGTACGCCTTGTCTGTCTGATGATCTGTAATGCTTTTGGCGCGCATTCAATTATTTAGTTAAGAGATCATTTAACGTCACTCTTGTTGGTGTGCTTTATGTTTTAACATAAAAACCGTAATTAAGTCCACTACTAAATATGGTTTAAAGACATTAACAATAAATTATTTAGTTATTTAATGCTTTTTGTTTGCGAAACAAAAAAAAAAAAAGAATTTATAATCGTCTGCTTAAGGTTATAATTAAATATCTATTTTTATGATAGTGGCTCACCCACTCCTACAATACTTGAAAAATATTTTAATAGCTTTCAGTTAAAGTTTTTTTTACATGAACGCATTATTATAAGAAGAAAAATGTGTACATTTTTTTTTTTGCAATAAAATATTGCAGTTTTTTTTTTTTAAGCTTATTAATTATATATATAAAAAAGCAAACGTTATAAAAAACAAAAAAAAAACTTGTTTCTTCAATTTCATTTGAAAACTGCTTGAGAATATATTTAGAAGCAATCTTCACTTTTCAATTCCTGGAATCTTAATTTACTTCTTTAACTATTCTAAGAAATCTAACTATTTCTCAAAGGGAAAATTATTGGAACCGGTTCTATAGGATTTGTTAGCGTAGACATAAGCAAACACATTCATCAAATTTTATGTCGTACAAAATGTTCCCCTTTGACAAAAAAAAAACGCACAGGAAACATTTCTTTCTCTAAATTTATTTGTTTTTTTTTTTTTTTTTTACTTTTTATAAAAACTAATGTAGCCTTGAGCGTACAACGATAGTGACTTATCCAACAAACATTACATTGTCACATCATAGCACATCAAATGCTGCATAAAATGTATTTCCTTCCCAGTTGTCATCTGTGAACGTAACTACAATTTTTATATGATATCATCATATGTTACACCTTACAACTCCAAGACCATTAATTAACAATAAATGCATTGGATTGTATTGAAGGAAAACGTTGTCTTTTGCGGACTGTGATGTGAATAAAAAATCAGTGTAATAGTTTTCCTCACATTTTTAACTCGCATTCATTATTAAATTTTCAATACGTCGTCAGCTTAGTTCATCTTCTCATATAAATTGAATAAACTGCAGTTTAGTTTACTGTTTAGATTAGGTATTAGAGGCAACATGACTGACCCAGCCGAATGCGGGTCCATTCTTAGATCAGTGAATTCGTTTGTAGCTCGATATCGTTTCCGCCCATAGATCGGAGAGGAAAAAAATTACAATTTTCTAGTCTGCTGGACAGCATTTAATTGGTTTCGAATCTTTCCATTTTGAATGCACCATTCGCCATATTCGTCAAGTTTCCCGGGAATATATTTCTTTTGAAAATTTTTATTTTGCAAGAAAGCAACTTTTAAAGTAAATTAGCGAAAAAAAGTGTGAGGTAAGAAATGCGGCCATCAAGTAGCCAATGGCCTTTGTCAGAACATTGAAGATTATGTTGCAAATTACTCAACAATGAATGAATGAATGCGACTGCTAGTTTGAAAGCAGTTAGACGGACGCCCATGCGCAGACTTCAGTAAATGTGTACAGGAAATCCAAGGCAATGCTATCGATAAATTTTCTTATACTATTTATAAGATTCATAGAGAGGACTGCAGAAGATCCCGCAAAATATATAAAATCTTAATAGAGATTATATCACAGATTTGTTTAGCTATGTCTGTGCACTTGCCCCCCATACGTTTGTTGAATCAAGAAAGTAGCGAAAATTAGTGTAAAGTTTTGAAGTTTCATAAATACACATTTTTGAACAAGACCTACATTTCACGTTTTAAGACGAATGAAATCCGTTTCAAAATAATCGAAGGGAAAAGGATGAGAAGTTTTTAGTCAATAACATCGTAGGTTGGCATACAGATATAAGATGACTACTGACGAATCTCGATATTAATTCTTCCTACAAATTACGGTTGTGTTGATGTGACCCGAGACACGAAATTCAGATTTTTCCATCATTTTATGAAGTAGTAGCGATATCAACATGTCATGCTATGAATTTGTTGAGTGATGTGTTATCTCTTTCAAGAATCCACAAGTTAACATCTTGTAATTTTATTCCAATATTTATTAATGCTATTTAGAAAGACAAGCTCTTCGATCTGTTTATAAACTTATATTATGTATTCTACTCTGTTGCCTTTTAAAAAGTTAGATATTATTATTATTGTTATTATTATTATTATTATTATAAGTATAGCCAGAGAGTAAATTCTCAGACTAAAGTGTTAAAGAACTAGCATCTAAGGCTATCGGCTTTATTAAAAACTCTACCGCACTTGAGATTTGAACCCACGACCATTGAATTGCTAGTCGAGACACTTGCCTACTCGGCTGCTTAGGCGGATCTAAAAATTAGGTAAAAAATTAAGAATAAAATAAAACGCTGTTTAATTAGACTCGTGCAGGTTTCAAATCTCAGTGAAATCCGAAATTTCAGTCGAGGAAAAGAGAATAATTAAAAGTTTGGCTGCATTTCTTTTCATATTCCGAGAAGTTCAACAAACTTTTAAAAAAGATCGACGGCGTTTATTGAGTAACCTAGTTCTTAGTCCAAGTGTAGACTAAGATATCAAAAGTTCCAAAATTATTAGAGGTCAACGTAGAATTTAATTTTAATATATATTGGGCTCATGTAAAAGTTCGATTTGCAAATCAATAAATCAATCCTTCGATAAGGGACTTTCTAAGACTTGTACGGATGTGCTTGTGAAGGTAGTTTCTTTTTTTCATGTTTTTAATGACAATGAAATTTGCTTTTGTCCAACTAACTCCCTTTATTCTGCCTAATATTTGATTTGGAGTATTCTTCTTGTTACTTAATCGAAAATCATTTACAACCTTTAAGTTTTTTAATGCATTTTTTTTTAATAATTGTTGTTCACTTCGTAACTTGCTGAAGTTCAAGTTTAGTCTAATGATAGCGTGAATTGCATGCATGCAAGAAATATACAAGAAGGTTTTATAGAGAGACACAGTGGAAACTGTGTTCATATGTACATATATATATCTACGATTATAATTATAATCTGTCGCATTTTTTATTTTTGAAGTAAAAAAAAAAAAAAAACAATGCCCTCTTGCTAGCAGAGGAACGTACAATTCAATGGCTTCGTTGTTGTTGTTCGATGTTTGTTGTTAACGGCGTTTGGCTGTTATTGTTGGCACTTGACGCTGCCGAAAAGGTCAAGTTCATGACTATGCAATAGCTATGCAAGAGCATTTACGTACGTGTTAGTTAACTTGTTTCTTTATACAAAGCAACAATAAAAAGTTAAGCCCAATAAACTTGCTACATACATGTCGTATTATTTTATTACAAACAATGTAGTGTTGTTGATGTTGAGTTTTCTCTCTGTTTTACTTGAGAAGTAATGTTCAAATATAACCGTATATGATATAAAAAAAAGACATGTATATAAAAATAGCTTAACAATCAATGCAATGTATTGCATTTTAGTGAAGGTTAGGCAGTGTCTCGGTTAGTTTGCCTGGTTCACCAGGTGTATAGCACATGTATAAGCGTAAGCCGCTTTTGCTGGTGCTGCTGCTGCTGCTGCTATCTAACCGTTCATTGGGGAAGTTAGCGAAGCTTTTCCAAAGCTTTGCCTATGCGCAATAAAGGGGACTTGTATCGGTATTCTTCCCTCTCGGAAGTTACCGTATAAACAAGTGTTTTTCATACTGCATTAGATGTATGAGAATGTGTTACTTGTGGCGTTATATAATTGCTCTGGTTTGGTCGTTTGGTTAGTTTTATGAACATTGCATTGCGACACATACATAAAATATGTTTATGTGGTTTATAAATAATCACCGGTTACCACCAACCAGTATTTGCAATATCACGTGAGTTTTGTGTTTGACTTAACGTTATCGCAAATTTATCGACATCCCAATGCTACCATATTAAAATCGAAAAGAAAATTTTAGCTCACGCAAATTTTTTGTGTATACTTTAAAGAAAAGAAGAAGAAAGAAACTTGAAATGCCCTAAAAGTTTCCCATAGAAGAGGAGGAAAAACCCGTAAAGAAGTTTTTTTTTTTTTCTTTCCTGTAAAGATAACTTCACTGAGAGATCAAGTTCAGTAACAACCGTAATTATTGGCATACGAGTCTAACGTAATAGTTTTCATTTTATGCACCAGCTTTTGCTTGCCTTCTTACACTTTATTTATCCGTTAAACTGCGTAGGGGGGTTAGTTAATCTAAACCATTACAATCCGTAAAGTTGATAAAACTCAGGCACGTTGTAAGCTTACGCCCACCATTATTCACCAGCAACTCAATGCTTGTGCACTATAAACATGCAACTTAAGACATTCCAGCCTAAAGCCACAAATATCACAAAAAAAAAAAAAAAAAAAAATGGTGATAGCAGATAATTTTCTTGTTAAAAAATTGTTCGTTCACTCACTCGCTCAGTCAGTCTAACGAATTTAAATCATTTTATAAAAGTCGGCACATAAAGATTAAATTTTAGTAAATCTCTTAAAAACAAAAAATCATTTTATATTTAAATATTATTCGTTTGAATTACAAAAAGAAAAATAACGCAGTTTTTTTTTTGCTTAACAAACTTTCTACACCTGTTTTATAAAATATATATATATTTATTTGTATATAAAAATTCCAATCATTTTCCATAAAATATGTCGAAATTGTAAACTGAGAAATAAAAATGATTCTTAATGCATTCGTTCGTTTAAAATATTTTTGGTATTTATGTATAATTGCACTGAAATGGAACACCCATCCCACTTGGCTTGGCTTTTCTAATGTCGAGTGCAAAGCACATATGTTACAAAATTGTTTCAACAGACTCTTAGTTGTAAGAAGTATATTCAATTTATCATCCCTTTTAGCTAATGCTTTACAGAAACTGTAAAAAGAATTTTGAACATTAAACCTTGCTTTCTATCTCTGGGTTAAAATATTCCATTTTCAATCTATGCACCCAATCATCTAACAATTCGGTAAGGGGGGAAGTAAGAAGTACAACTTCTGCAGATATAAAACATTCTGTTTTAAAAACGGCAAAGAATTTGCTCCCACGTGATTCGTTCAAGGAAAGTAAAACCATTTAACTTTTAATATACAAAGAGATCAAAAAATTGAGATTCATATTTAAAATAGAAAGTTTTTTCTTATCGAAGTGATTCTTATATCCATTTTGCGGAACAAATACAAAGCAAGTTAATATCCCTGACATTAAACGGAATGAACTTTAGTGTAAACCTTTTAATTGTTAACCTTTGACTGGCGAGGTTATCAGTACCTTTGACTTTGCTAATATGAGTTTCTCCTTAACATTGCGAAAAGTGCTCTGTTTGCTTTTTCCATTCGCATATTCACAGCGTTTTCGTTACACTATTTCCATTTCCAAATCAATCCTTTAGCAGATATTCGGGAAATGTTTTCAAAGCTTTTTAAACGAATATACGTACATCTATATATATAATAATATTAATAGAAATAATAATATATATATATATATAATAAATATATATGATATGACTGTCAAAAGCCATTCAAGCTGAAGTTATATTTTTTCATAGCTTGCGCACTTCTGGTAATAATAATCATTGTGCAAACGCCTATCCAAAAGCAGAAATATTTTTTCTAATAACGATGGTGTCGTGGTAAGGGGCAACGCAATTAAGCGGTATTTGGAGAAAGTTTTTTTAATTCGAAAGACATTTCCTCTTAATCATAGCGGGTGTGCACAATGGCTGCATTAATCTATCCAAAGGTCAAATAAGGTCAATATAGTGATGCAAACTTGGCGAACCAATAATATCGGCGATGGGGATTAATATTAATTGGGGTCACTTTTAGAGGTGTAGCAAGGTGTGATTATGGTTTATGCCAATTAAATGAAATTGACAGCAACAACAACAATTGATGCAATTGGGTCAAGAAACGGGCGCTACGTGTTTCTTCGCTAGCGAAATTTGACTCCGTACAGTAAATGGCGCCCAGAAAACGTTAGCAGTGCTAACCTGCAACATGCTATCTTTCTTCTTGTAATCAACAGCCTTTTTTACTTCTCGGACTGTTCTGCGTCTGTTTGAGCAGAATTTTCGTTTCGACGACAAGACTCAAAAAGTGGATCGTTTTCAGCAGAAGTTTGCTTAAAAGGCCAGTTTTCTTTCCGGCACAGAATTCGTATTTATCCTGGATGATGGGGAAGCAGCGTTTATTGATGGAAAATACTTGTAATAAGTTAGTGACAATATTTTGTCGATCACAAAAAAAGAAAAAACGAACACCTAATGTCGACGAACTGACTTTTCAATAAGTTAACACTTTTCGCGGCCATCCAATATGTTGAGTTGTCTCTCGTCCGTACTAAAGATATCTATGGCTGCAGATGCTTCCTTAGTTTGGATAAATAAAGGCCTCTTCGTCATTTGTAACTTAAAACCGCTGTGCTAGAAATGCGTTATATCGTTGAGAATACGAAGTGATTGTGTGATGACCATCCGCTTTCAGTTCGCTTTAATTAGAATGCTATTTTGAAGATAGGAAGTTTTCTAGTATTCACAACAAGCTTGTCTGGAATTGCACGTCGCTTTTGCAAAGTCGTTTAATCGACAATCTTAGGTCATCACCACCAGCACTTTAGCACGCGACCACAAATACTCTCTATGCTCTTTGTATTAATGCTTCTTCTTAGCACGCAACATTGGACGTCTACGCGAATCTTTTTCAATTAGCTGCACAAGGAGGTCATTTAACGATTGCAAATAGACGCTAAGGCGCCTAATTTTGATTTAGAAAAAAAAAAAAAACAAATTAAAATAACGCAGGTGCGTGCCGTTGCAAAGCACATTTTTTCATGTTTAAATGATTGACTTTGACAAGTTGAAATGTCACCACATAACCGCAAAAGAAATAAATGATAATCGGGCCAATGTTTGGAAAATTTTAAGTTCTATTGTTAGGTATTTTTCTATTTATGTAAGCAAATAGCATTTTCTTTCTGTATTTGCATTTCTCATACGCAAGGTTTACCCTACAAAATGCGTCGACTCCTCCCACTAAAGAACAGAAGAAAAAAAAAGCTTAAATGAATTGCGTATTTCTGCCCAATAAAAATTATGCATTTAGGGAGGTGGTGGGTATTTGAGATTCTCTCTAATTCGAACAAAATTTCTTTTGTTTTCTTTTTTTTTTTTTATATTTTTCACTATTTTGTTATATTCGAGTTTATTTTTGTACAACTGGGTTAATAGTGCGAGAGCGTATGACACTAATAGCTTCATTTGTTTGTTGGTAGATTTCTGGTTTTTGTTACAAAGTATGGATGGCAGTGTTGTTGCTGTTGTATTTGTATTTTTTGGAAATGATTGTTTTTTTTACTTTTTTTTTTTTATTTTAATTATTATCAAGTTTTTCTAGGTTTTCTTTAAACGCACTCATGGCTTGTTATATATGTATATCTATATCTATAAGAGTTTAACTTACACAATGCCTTAATAGTGTGTGCACACGTACGCATTTATCTATTGACGGTACATCCATTGAAATTGTTGTAATGCAAGTTTATAAATAACAGAAACGATTAGCCAGCCAAGCCGGTATAATAGCAATCTGTTTTAGTTTTTTCATTTTGTTAACAAAATTAATTGAAATTTTACAAAATTGATGTAAAGTAGATAGAAAGAACAATTCGGCAACGAGCTTTTCTTATGCGAATTTTGCACGATATCCGGCCACATCATATTGATTGCAAATTTGTCTCTGGATTGATAGACAACGCCTTTGTTTTTTCAATAAATTAAACAAAAAAAAAAAAAAATTATTAACATTTTTAGCTATTCAGTTGTGTTCAGCAGTCGACAAAATTTGTTTTTCAAATTTGAGACAATTGGCCAAATTTCCGCGGAAACAGCCGTGAAAATAGACAGACAGACAGACAGACAGACAGACAGACAGACAGACAAACGTAGCCAGACGTATTGACAGTTAGTAGACGCATGCAATAACTTACATTGGAAGGGACCTTCTTTCTTGTCTATGCATTGTTCTGTAAAGGAAGATTAGTAAGTTGTAACCTTAGAAAAATATGAAAGGTTTGGTATGTTAATACATAGGCATAATTTCCTAGTTTTTCATATTTGAAGCGGGCGCATATCATTTAATTATTTAATTAATTTTTCTAAATTTTCGTCTTTCGGTTCTTAACTCAACATAATCAAGCTGCTCTCAAGGATCTGAAAGGCCAAACACCTTCAGATGTATTTGTTTGTCGAGTATCAATAACGTGTAAAAATGTATATCGTAAAGATAATAAAATATATAAACTTAGCGACATGCGCCTCTCTGCCTAAGCGTTACGATCTTTAAACTTAATCCACAAAGATGAATTTGCTCCCGAACTTATTCTTATCACCTTTTGTAGGAAAACTGCATGAAAAACTTCTAAAATCTCTGCTAAATTTAAATCAGATCACAGACATTTCACAAGCGTATGGACGAGCTGACGGATTCAGAATTTAATATTCGCCACGAAGGCGTAGTTTATGCGACTTCCTAAGTTTCGTTTTGGGTGTTGCAGACCAAGTAGCAAACAATTTGCATCCTTTACGCATAAAAATGCGCTTTCCTTCATTTCCAATGAATAAGTAGAACAATTTGTTTCCTTCCATCTCGAAATGATTTGTAATTGACGAAGATGTCTTATAGTTATCGTTCTACTTACACCGTGTTAGCCTTGACTGCATTACATGTACATAGTCTTCAAGTGAACATAGCAGTAAAAGAACTTCTGATGTTAATTTCACGTAATAAGCAACATTTAGTGTGCCATTTATTTTATAAAATATTTTATTTATTTGTGACTTATCAGTGTCCCATTTAATTAAAAATGGAAAAGCATTCTGTATGCATTTTTTGTTTTATTTTTTTTTTTTTTATTTATTTAAGAGATTACCAAGACAATACAGCATTTATGGGTTTCGGTTAACTGTGTTTCATGATTAAGAATACCAATGTTTTACGGAAAGAATTTCAAAAATGCCATAACAATATTCACGTTCACGTTCATTCAGTCAATAACTTAATGTCAAATTCCTCTTATACTTCATACAAAAGCATACAGTTGAACGTGTGCACACGTTACGCTGAAGTATAAATTAAGCTAACATACAATCTCTTAAGGTGATAGTTGATAGACGTTTATCCGATATTAACCCGTGGGTTATATTTAATTACCTGTTTGTGCCAAATTATTATTAATTATTGTTACTATTTATTATTATTACTTTTGTTAAAATTTTCCAATTTTTATAGGAAAGCATACACATTGCTCCGCCCGAACGTTGAATTTTTTTGTATTCAGAAAAGTGAAAGTCCATAGATAGATGCGTTAATGATCATTTGTACTCAGCACAAAGAAACCACATGTTTTGTGCTAAAAATCCTATATATTCAGGCACTTATTATCTGAAGCTTTAGTATATTTTCTAGGTTGCACTACGTTAGGGACAGTAGGGTGATGTCGTCAGCAAAATAACTTTTTTGAAAAAAAAAAAAAAAAAATAACAATAGAGATCCGTCTTCATCAGTATAAATGACGTATAATAACTTCTTTAAGACGATGCTAAGGGAATTGGCAAGAAAGCGAAAAAGGTGTTGAAAAGATATATTCGATGCAATTACGTCTTGAATACATCGCTCAAATGGTCACCATCCCAGCTTCTACGACGGAAACAAGCTGGAAAACTCAATTTGCCGAGTAATTTTTTTACTACATCGGGTCCAAGTTCCTCGTTACTTTTTAAAACATACAAAGAATCTGGTATTCTTTGTTGCGAGCTAACGACTTCGAGCACCGCCTTAAAGGAACAGTCTAAAGGCATACAATCTACGCTCTTTGATGACGATTTGACAGCTCAAGTTATACGCACGACCAAGCTGTACTGTGTGTTAGCGATTCCTTGTTCATTGAGTTTTTTAAAGTGGAGTGACGCCTTCGTCGTATACTATTCGTTCACATTTAACATCGCTTTTAATGAGTAAGAAAACTAATCTTGCCTAATCAGTGCGAAAATTCGAAACTATAGCAAAAGTCGGAAGCTTCCAAATATTGTTTAGCTGAAAGTTTTCCATTAAAAAATATTAAAAACTGACTGTTTCAACTATGAAGCGCTCAAATCAATCAAATCATTTCGAGCTATTTTCTAAGGGATGCTAATGGATGATGAAAATTGAATTAAGCATGTACTGAGTCAAAAAGGAAAGGAAGGTTTAAGATGGATATGAAGTTACTGAGACGACAGAAAATGTTACATTGAGAACATGTGAAGTGATGGTTCGGTTTTAATGGAATTAGAAGTAAACCGTGCGTATATAGATATATATAGATATATAAAGATATATATGGATATATAAGGATATATAAAGTTGTTTCGACGGGCCAGCATCTTTCAAATAGCTCAGACCTTGGTCCATTCGACTACAATTTGTTTCGCTCTCTACAAAATTCGGTAAAACTGGCAAAAGTGACTGCAGAAAAAAGGACTATGAAGTTCATTTAGTTCAGTTTTTCCCCTAGAAGAAGCACCAAAAGGATCGGCAAGGTCTTGTCGAAAAAATAGCAACAGATTGTCCTTCAAAATAGTATTTATTTGGTTTATATAAAATGTAAAAACGATTTGGTTAAATTTTGGCGAAAAAAACACCGTGAAGCTCTTTTCCTCTGCTTAAAACAATTTTTTTACTTGTGAAGAAAAACAGAAGTAGAACTTCTATAAAGCGCCACTACCTACTGTTACATACCCTGCACCAACACGCTGCCGCTATACATATATGGACTTTACCGTTACTACGGTCACTATCGTTATACAGAATAAGGGCGAGAATAGAACTAGATATAGCAGTAAGTAGTTGAAGTCCTTTTGTGTGTTGCATAAATTCGCATAAACTTTATATGTCCTTGCATCGCAAGCGATGTATTTTATAATAAATAATAATAATAAACCGAATAGCAGTTTATGTGTTACTCGCATTGCCTTCGTGTATTTTCTCAAAAGGAGTGCAATTGTAAATTTTTTAGGCGGTGTCTAATCTTCTAACTTCAGACCTATTTTCCCGCAATTTCATAAATTATGAACATTAAAATATTTCAAAGCAATTAACTTAATTAATATGAGCCATTCACACTTTTAAACAAAAGTCTTTGAATATAGAAAAAAAAAAAAAAAAAAAAAAAGAAAGAATTGGTTGACTATGATTTTAAATGATTTGCGTTACGATATCTTTTCTAAAAATACGATTTACTGAAAAGAAAACTTGGCCGCTTTTACAGTCCGCCATTTTGGCGTCTATGTAAAAACATTTATGAAAACATAAAACACAAAACTATAAAGAAAATATTGTAGAAAAAAAACATGTATATATATACACGACATATTGACAAATGAATCAGATTATTTAACGTTCAGGCAAGTTTTCAAGTTAAAATCTCCCAAATGTCGATATAACATTCATTGCATTTTTGACGCACTCTGAAGTTTGTGTGTGTGTAATTTTTTGAACTAGAAAAGAATTATTGCGTG
Organism: Glossina pallidipes; assembly: GCA_000688715.1. Taxonomy (NCBI): domain Eukaryota; kingdom Metazoa; phylum Arthropoda; class Insecta; order Diptera; family Glossinidae; genus Glossina; species Glossina pallidipes. The sequence continues at coordinate 71,471 of KK499829.1, forward strand.
CTCGTCGATGCCGGAGACAGCTCCCCCCTATTACTTTGCGGTATTACTATATCGATGTGCATGAATTGTCTTATTACCTGGCTGCCTGCCTGCCTGTCAGTGATCTTTAGGTGGCAAGTCGATTGCTCTGGAATGTTGAATAAATCTCTTTTTGTTGTGTTGACACTTAAAGCTACGATGCTGGTGATCATGATGGTGCGGTTATTGTTGATGGCTTTTTTTGTAACGTTATTGTGGTTAATTGGGATTTTTACAGAAAATTTCTTGCATAAATGCCCTAAGTTATTGTAAAAAGGTTATCTAATCGTATCATAGTTCTGAGGATGAGACCAAAACACTACTACATATCGGTTTGTGTATGCATTGTAATCCGGGTTTTGCGTGTATTATTAGTAACCGCATGTGCTCGTATTCATGGCACATACAAACTTCTCTTACATAAAACTTCTATTTATCTATGACATAATCATTTTGGCATATCATCATGTGGTTATGCATTGTTTTTATCATTTCGTATGCAGTCGAAATTTTTATTTCATTGTCAGCAATAGTTGGCAACGAATATTGGCGACTATATTATCGTTCATTGCATAGAAACTTAAAAAATTTTTTTGTACAAATCGAAAAATGTTGCACTTTATTTTCTGCAAACGAAACTAAACCGCATTTTACAGGCACTTACTGCAATCGACTTGAAATGATGCTTTTTCCATGAAGCAATAGTTTGGTTGTTAGGAGGAAGAACCACTTTCGGCGAATATTGTTAGTCAGAATATTATTAGTCAGAAGAATACGGAAAGAAAATGAAATTTCCTTAGAATGAGATGAGAGAAGAGTGACAAGGCTTCAGCTTACTATAGGTTTACAATGTTAACGAGACTTGTCACTTAAGGAGAATAAGACCAACTATACCAGGTATAGACACGTAGGCAAATTTGTACTAGGTACTTGAAAGATCACAGGGGCCCTAGTTTAGCTAGCATGTCTTTCGTCTTGAGTTTTGAACACAATAATCTCCTCCTCATCCTTTGAGCATAATTACTTTATTACCTTTCGTTCTATATTATTATTGTTAATATAACCTTCGTTGAATGACATTAACATTCGAGACAAGACTTCAATCAGTTCACAATCCTCATTTTAAACCGTTATATATTTTTAATGTATTTCTAATGCCCCCTTTTTTTACAATCACTCTTGTTTCATACATTTGCAAGAATCTCATATACGAGATTCCATTGGAAAGGTTGACCTGAAGATGAATGATTTGTTTAAAGATTTGACTCTGAGACGATATTTAAAAAATAACAAAGATCTCAAGCATTTAATTTAAATAACGAAACCTTCAAAAGACATAAGCAAAAACTTATTTGCTATATAAACTTTGGTTTAAGTCATAGTATAGCCTGTTAAGATATTGTCAAATGTGATATTGCGATTAGTGTCCTGTAATGGTATGCATCGTTTCTCAGCGCATCTCTCACCCAAGTTTTGGGTCGATTTATCCTTCCTTCCCCAGGAATAGTATGAATCGTTATAAAAATGTGTGCCCACATTAGGTTTAATTGGATAAAGTTAAAGAATAAGCGCGGTCTGCTTTACATGCTCATAATAAGCAAAAAACTGAAGCAAATTTTCAGTAAGAAACCGAGAAAATATTTCTGAGAAAGTTTGCCACAAATGTTCATTAACCCTATTTAAAGGATAAGTCGAAAAATTGTTGTATTAGTATCAGAAACACTTCGATTAAATCGTAAATTATTTTCAAAAAAAAAAAAGAAGTAAAATTTTCTGTTTTTTCGAACTTGTTTCCATTTTTTGGTTGTTAGGGGCGCACTTGTAATCGGATCATCCTCATTTCTTAACTTTGTATTTCTCAAGTTCACTTTCTCAACTGAATTACACCCGTGTTACACTATGATTGTTTATGTAGGTACCCCAAGGAAAGCATATCCAATGGACACCCTGCACCTGATCAAGCTAATCGATGTCTCAAACCTTGGAACAGTTGAACAAGTAGGCTGGTTTTCATAAAACCGAAGACGAAACGAAATTTCCGAAACATTAGTTTTTTTACAAGCGCATTTTAAAACTCGAAATTTGATGCATGTCTCAAAGTGATTGTTCTTCTGTTGAAGATCAAATCCATGTGCTCTATAATAGCTAAGGAAGCTTGCGGTCAGCTTGCTTTAAATTCTTTAATGGCATCACTTCGAGTCCTATTATTGATGAACGGATATGTAGTCATGTGGCAGCCACTGGAAGATAACCTACTCAACATATAATGCACGTAAACAATCGTTATGCATATATAGTATATGCATATAGTTATATATATATAGTATAAGGACTTCATAATACCCGCGATACCCGTCTGCTTAACAGGGAAGAAGGAAAATTAATAAAAATTTATTTCTGGTTTTATCCCGATAAGATTTCGAGGAAAAGGTCAAGGTCAAGTTGTGCAGAGGGGATATTAAGAATGCAGAAAATAGATAATGTGACCCATACGATGCCCCATTGTTTCGTTTATTGAACTAAGTTGCCCGATCGCTGAATTGTATGAATTTACAAGCATTTGAAAAGCCTATTTAAGCCTAGTTACGCCTACTATGAATTCATTGCTTTTACCTGTTGCACGTTGAACAATTAACTATGCAAGTCGTCGCTTATTATTGGCAGCAATAGCTTTTACATTTTGTATAAATTTTGCTATTGAAATAAAAATCTATAAACATTTCCTTTCATTTTTATGACTATTAACTATTGTTAGTTATTAAACCGTTAACTTTTCGAGTATGTATATGAATGCAATATCAAGTTAAGCATCATTAATTTTGTTTTTAAAAAATTGAATTTCAATAGCATATCAACAACAAGAGCCGCAACAGTAAAAACACCTTATATATGGTATATATACAGAGTGAATGGTGTTAAAGAGCATAGAAGAAGAAGAAACGAGTTTGTTTGTATTAAAACTTTCTGACTACCGGTAAAAATTCATATAATAGTAATTTTTTATTTCTAGGTTTTCTAAATGTTTTATTGCTGGCGGATCGCTTTGTTAGTTTCTAAGCATTCTAGTTAGCACTAGCACGTGATCATTATGTGAATTAGTAAAACACTTTTCTCTTAATTATTGGCACATTTTATAAACACTTTTTTTAATGTCTACTTACTTAATTATACGTAATAACGGGATGCTGCTTTTAGAGAGGCAGAGAGAGGGAGAGAGAGCTGTTTATCAAATGTTTGTTTGTTCGTTAATGATGCCTTTTTGAAAAATTATAGCAGCACAAAGAGAGAAATCATTTGTCTAGTGCAGGATTATGCCTTATAAAGCTTTCATATATCTGACAAAGCGCGTACGGGCTTCCGATGAATCGGTTCCATTCGTTGACCTCATTATTTCATTGCCTGGCCTGCAAGGCGGTCCTTTTTCACTTGTTGTTTTCATAACTTAAGGAAGTAGAGAAAAGCGAAATTACGGTAATCCGCAATATAGGCTGGAGCTGTACCAAGTGCTGCAGGATTACTCTACTTGTGAAAGGCAAAAAAGGCCCTTTTGATAGTAGCTGTATTCTCAGTTTAAGTTGCGTTGTTGTAAGCGTGTTTATGTGACTGATTTCGCCCATTTTCATTACGAACCTAGCAGAGGAGAACCTTCCCCATTTTTTTTTTTTTTTGGTCAAACTTGAAACAATTATTTTAATATTTTTAACAACGGGATAGGCGGACATGCTTGATTCAAAATTTGACACTGATCGAGAAAATATCTATATGCCTTATAGTGCCTCAGAAGCTTCTTTCTGAAGGCTGCGAACATTTCATGGAGCTGAATACTGCATAGTTACATTTATGACGATGGAACAAATACAAAGGTAGCGTATAGTAAAAGGTATTTATGGCAACATCAACCAGAATTTTCCTATGGTATATTACACTTAGAGTATAGGGGGGTACATTAACTTTGTTTGAGTTTTTATTATGCCGGATCGATCCAGAATTATTTTCTAAATCGAGTTAAGCTTATCTATCCTTATGTCTGTCTGATGTCTCCATCTATTATTGTGTTCAACGTAGATATTCCAACTTTTGATTCATTATGACGAAATTTGGTACACAGAGAAGCTTTGGCCCAAGCATATAAAGCATATTTAAAGTGGATTGAATCCGACTATTTTTATGATCATTCTGCATGTAATGCCTTATTTTGAACAAGTGGTGAACGAAATGCAATCTTTCAAATTTGTCGATAAAACATCGCTGTGTAATAATGTTCTGGCATATTAAGTCGATGTGAAAAGATAGGGTCATACTTTTTGAAGCACCTCCCATGTGACCATTCTCACGAAAAGTAACTGTTTACATGGCAACGAACACTGATATTTTGGTACTATAATGTCAAAACACTTGAAGAATAACAAGATCTTTGCGAAGAAAATTGCTTTTGGTAGATGTAGGCCGCGAGTTGGCCTCCTTCTGCTACGATCCATAATAAACGTATCTTTAAGTTTTTCTTTTTTTAATAATCCCCACCGCATTCGTACAACACGGTGAGGGTTAGAAAGAAGAGATGAAGGTGATGCTTGTCGCAGCCTAGTGATCGTTTGCCCACCGAAAGGTGTATCCTTGACCGATCTAGCAAATTTGAGATTTGAAACCGCGAACACTGACTTGGTAGCCCCGGTTCTTACTTAGTCGACTACTCATGCGATGGAGAACAAAATATGCTTTATAATATATTTTCACGTAAATAAATGAAAAGTTTTATTAGACGCTTTGTCGTAAGGTGTTTAATAGCCATCTTTGCGCTACTATAACGTTATTACTTGTTTAAACATAAAAGTGGTTCAGACAAAAGAAAAATATAAAAAAGTTTTAACGACTTTAGGTAGGAAGTCGTTTAAGAAAAACATTATACATAAAAATAAATAAATATATATAAAAGTCATAACGTAATAAATAAATAAATAAATCAAAAAATTAGAAATACATAGTTAAAAAATGCACATAAATAAAAAAGTAACTATTATTATTAGTACTAGTTTTTGCTATTAATTTAGCCACAGAATTATTATTATTATTGTTTATTTAGCCAAAGAAAAAAATTCTAAGACTAAAGTGTTAAAGCACAAGCATCTAAAGATATCGGCTTGATTGAAAGCTCTGCCACGCTTGAGATTTAAAGCCACGACAAGCTCGCCATTAAATTCTTTATTCTACAGTTATTCATACAACGAATTCAAAACGAGACGTTGTATGTCGAAAAAGTGCTCCTTTTCGGACCATTTCCCAAAATTGCGACCTAAAAATTGAACACAAGAAAACAAGACGGACGGATGGACAGACAAGCATAAATTGATTTAGTAGGGGACGGACCCTGAATCGAATCGGTGTAATAAAAGGTAAGGCTATCTCAAATCATTCTCGGTGTTGCATATATCCGCGCAAACTTAGTGTACCATTGTATGACAAGTGATGTAAGTGTTGATAAATATAATACACACTATAACAATAATCGGAAATAAGCAAATGAATAAAAGTAAATGAATAAAAATTCTTCATTGGAGCTTCTGCTTAAAAAATTCAGATAAATGTCACGTTTTTAAGTCGGCCTTGTTCTGCCCGCATTTTACTGCTTAACTTGTAACGGTTTTCGTTGTTACAATGACAAATTTAATAGATTACCATCTTCTTAGTGGTGGTGGATACAAAAATGTAATATAAAATGCTTTACTGGCGAAAAGACTTTTCTTTGCCGTTGTTCAACACGAATTTTAATTCAATGCTTACAACCAGCCCGCGTGCTCGCCTAACTTTTTTCTATTTTTCTATTTTTGTAATTTTTTTTTTTCCCAATTTAAAAAATTTAAACTAATGAATAACCCCGTGTGATTTCTACGCTATCAGTAATTCGCCACAATTTGTTGGTGCGAAAAAATAATCTCACAAAGCAGAGTTTTCGCCATTTTTTTTTTTTCACATAAGCACACATTTATCGGTCATAGATAAGTTATGGTTGAATAGACAGAAAAATTAAACCAACATTATGTCGAATTATGTTGTACACAGTTATAAATAAACACTAGAGGCAGGCATATATTTGTTTACACATGTTCGTTCCTATGCATTTATGTATGGATAGTCGTATGTATATACATATATATATATATATAAATTTATTTTTTTTTATATGTGCTTCTCTCTATTGCAAAGAGATGCAACAAATAATACAAAACAGAACGGCAAACAAAAAAGAAGCAAGACTAATATGCAGTGTGATGATCGTTGGCTGTTTTTTGTGCTGCAGTAGTAATTGGCTTGACCTAAATTTTTTATGATGATCATCATTGCACTATATACAGCATGTGAATGTGAATGGAAATGGAGTAGTAGCGATGATATTGGTATTGCCGATGTATATACACAAAAATTTTAAACAAACATAATAATAATCCATGTAATAATAATGTATGATCTCTTGTAGTGTCTATAAAGTCGCCTAGTCTTTGATGAAAATAATCTCACAATGCACTATGTGTCACGCTGAGGCGGGCTGGCTGGCTGGCTGGCTGGCTATGTGCTATACATGTTCACATATGTATCTAAGCACTACATACACTAAACATATTGCACAAAGATAAAATTGACGATAATATGAAAAATATATGTTGAAAATAATAGTAACAATAATAATAATAATAATGCGGTACAAGAAGTGAAGCATGAAATTATCAAAAGAAAAAAAATATTTACGTATTTAGATACCGCAAGAAAAACAAAAAAATTAAAATATATATATTTATATATATATTTATTGTTGTTGTAAGACGATGAAATATGTTTGTTTACCTTAATGTAGGTGTTGGTGTCCTTATTTCTTGACAATTAAACTACTGAACAACTAAAAAACTATAATATAATGGCTTTGTTGAAAACGTTTTTTTCTTTTTTTTAACTTTCTATAGCTTTTTATATTCTATTTTTTTTTTTTTTGTTTTCTTTGCTTCATTCCTTCAATCAGCTTAAGCTAATTTTATGTTTAAAAAACCCTCTGGGTGGTATTGTTGTTAAATACTTTTATTATACATACGCGCTACTGTTTACGTACATAAAGTGCAAGCTAAGCTAAGTGTTATTTCTACGCTTCTATGGTGTATTTGTTACAGTTTACAATAATACCTTTATATATGCGTCCTCGTCGTAGCTATAACTTGATAAAATTTGCCATTTGTTGCTTTTGTTGTGATATAACTATAAAATTTGCATATTACATATCAATGCGATGCTTTTATGTGCGTTATCGCGCTTCACTGGCTGCTTAATGTATTTCAGCCGTCAACGTTGTAAACTTTTGCCAGTTGAAGGTCAACGGATATTTGTGTGCCCGTACGTACACATGTTAATTGCCATGTATGTCAGTCAAATTTTTTATTTCACTCTTGAAGAAAGATTTATACGCAACGGAAAAAAATATGTGAGTCGTAGTATTTTTTTACTTTGACCCCGAGATTACATGTGATTCACCGCAAAAGTGTTAAATTAATATTTATTAATTTAGAAAATTTGAAAAAACAGTAAAAAAAAGAATTTTTAATTTAGAAAATTTGAAAAAACAAAAAAAAAAATTAATTTCTTTTTTTTCTCTCTATGAAATTAGGCCAAGCCTTGAATAAGCGGGGCAGGCAAGTAAGTTTTTATATCATTTTTTTGTTTGGCTTAGTAAACCTTGAAACGTTACTTTAACAAATGTTCTAAATGTGCTAAAAGATACAAACGACCTTTAGGCTGGAAATTTTCTGAAATATTAAGTTTTCTTCAAACACTTGAGTCGTGCAATGCTTGGCACTGTAATGTTATACTTCTACTTTCTGCTTTAATGTGGTTTCCATCTGCCGCATGTCTTTTCAATCATTCAATGCATTGAACACCGAAGCAATTTCCTCTTAGTTTAAATCTTTTATCAAACAATCTATTACTTCTTTCATTCCGCGAGTAACGCCGAGATATATATAACAAATATTTCATAATGTAATTTTTCGATCTTTAATCTAAGTAAGCCTTAAGCTTAAAATCAGGTTAACCTAAAAAAAAAGTGCTATAGAAAAAAGAAACTGGATAATTGATCCGGTGACATTAACCGTTATTTTAAAAATGTACTTCCCATCATAAGAAGTTTTAAGAATCAACTCAATTGAAAGATAGCTGCGTATATAACCAAAAGGGAATGCCTTCAGTTTCGAGACTTTGAGAAACTTGATAAGGACCTATTTAAAATTTAATTGATCGCTGCTGAGTAACGATCTTATTATATTGAAATATATCGAGTCTCCGCAGAAATTCAAAGTTAACGTTCTCCCAAGAGAAAGCTTGAAATTGAGATTTCCACGGCACGTTGTATGCGTTAATGACCCAACCAATTGAAATCATTTTCACATAGAATTTCAATAGCAACTTGTTTAAGGCAAGTTAAAGCTTGAATTGAATTGAAGTTTTCACTTTGTGTGATTGACGATCCGCTGTTTATGGCAAAGCATTACCCTTACAACACATCCATCTTTGCGCACTCCATGGATAACAAAGGAAGGGCAAGAAGAAAAGTTTGATTTTGGACATGTATGGCTTCCAAAAACATGACGTATGAGAGAATCTGACAACAGACTTTTGAGACATGAGTTACTTTCGAACTTCCAAATACCCGAGGTTCACGTTCAGGGCAGCGGCTTCCCGGCCGGCTGACGTCTCGATAGGTGGGCGTACTAGTAAGCCATTCAAAAGGATTACAGGTGCTCTGCCCTGGTAAAAAGGGAGAAGAGATCTTGTACATTCACAGTTTGAAAACACAATTGAAATTTTAGGTGTTGGGAAAAATTTCGACCATTTTTTGAAAGGGGCGTTTATAGTGGGAAATTGGCACAATATCTATTAATCAAAATAGTTTCCCTGGCTCAGTTAACCTGAGTGAAGAGGCTTCAAGGTAGCATAAATATTCCACAACAAGAAGGCTGATACCAGGTGCGCCTCATTACTTTTCGAGAGAGAAGAAGGGAAAGAGTTCATACAATAATAACAAAAACGGTTTTTTTTCTTTACAAACATTTTAAAATTTGGAATCGTAATGTGTCGGGATTTGCTCAAAGCAAGTAGCGTATGTATGTTTTTGAAAAAGAAAATGTTTTTCGTAGAGCTTTTACAACATTTTTATTTTCATTTTTGTTTGCAGTTTTGTTTTTTTTTTGTTTGTTATTATGAATAATGAAAGTCATGAAATCCGTTTTGATCGCGAAGCAAACTCATTTTTTGTGTTTTTTTTTTTTTTTTACTTGAGGAAATTTTAATGAAAAAATATACTTTTAAAAACTGGTTGGAGGTGGCATACTGGCATCGTGTGATCTGATTTTCGGCAACCATTTTACATTTGAGTTTTGTTTCTTTTCACTCTAATATTAATATAACTGATTAATTTGCGCTATCGGCCAAGTTAAACAAGTTATGGCAACTTGTTGTTGCCAACAATTGCAAGTGACTTGAATTTGTAACGAAAATGTCACTCGTTTAACGTTGAAAGATTACTTCAAACCAAACCAACGAAAGATTGGAACGATAATTTTTTTTGTTTTTGTTTTTCTTTTTCTAATTTAATTCCAAAGACGCTTTGTTTACATATATAAATAAAAAAATGTCTTTTATTTTTATCTTTTATCGAAATGTGACAAATTTTTTCATCGCGCTTACGTTAAATTGATGACAAATTTTTAAAATTATTTTTGCTTTGTTTTTTTTTTTTTTTGCAACTTTAACCATCACCACCTTTAATTTGTTATCATTCTATGTACAACAAGCGGAAAACAATTTATTAATTACATAAAAGTGTAAGCTAATAAAATTGCGTATATAATGCTTAGGCATACACGATTTGCAAATTAGCTAAGAGTTCAATCAGAAAGTTCGAATGGGTATTTCAATTAACAAAAGACGAAGGATGTGACTACACTAACTTTAACTTTCCTTTTCAAGCCGCCAAAGAGAGAAAAAATCTCTTTGATACCATTATATAAAGCATCCAGATTCGTTTTAATTATGTTCGCCTGTCCGTTCACCACCCGTTTTGAAAGGCGGAAAAATTAAATTGTTTTGAATACACTTGTTTGTTGGATATCTCCAAGATCTAATTAACATATACTCTTGACAGTTACCCCTTGATGAGCCCCTTTTAGTAAGGATTTTGCGTATCTTAGATCCCAATTGTATGCAATTTAACTAAAATAAAAAGGTCATTGAGTTATGATGATAAACACATGGAATCCTTTCGACGTTCCAAGTATGGCGAAAAAATATATTGAAGAGAAGAGAAAAGCGTGCCTGTTGGAAAAAAAATAGATCCATAAATTAGTTAATTCTTGTTAGGAGAACTTTTTTAGGCCTTGCATTAATTTTGATCATTTTGTCACTTGAAAAAGGCATTTATAGAAATTAAAATAATTTTCTTCATTTTTTACAACTTTTACCGATCCTTCTAGCAACATGGTGATACCGTGTGAAAAGAATTTATATTGGTCAGGCAGCGAACCAATCATCGATCCGATTGCGTATTTCTTCAACTTTGTGAAGCTGCGCGGCGGTCATGCCATGTCGCACCAAGTAACCAAAATGCGATTTCCACTGAATTCATGTGGTGGCAATTATAGCCGCTATTGCTGGCTCTTTTTTGCAATAGTACTTCGTTTAATTTGTTCAATTGACGTCGGTAGACATCTGCAGTAACAGTTTCATTCAATTTTCGCAACTCATAACACACAACAATTTCCTGATGGCACCATATGCACAGCAAAACATTATGGCCATGAATATTCCGCTTCGGACTAACACATGACTTTTTGCGCTTGGTATTGGTAGGAGTCGCGGCTTAAAAATAATGCAAGAACCTAATAATTAAAATTTTGGAAATTCGCATTACGTGCAGACTAATGGCTGATTAATCTGAGCTGACTAAACGGTCTAAGTATCTCACGCTAATATCTGTGTATTACACATCTATCATATGTCGCGTACTAAATTAGAGCCTCCTTTTGTTGCCTCGCTTAGGTAGATAAAAAGAAAGGCTTGAGAAATATTGAACATCCTCAAAGGTGACATGATCTCAAAGTAACGATCACGAGATTGACGAGAAATAAAATATTGCTCGCCAATAATTTATTTCATTGTCCGGTTATCCTACAATATTAAGAAACTAAAAAGCAAAAAAAAAACAAAATTTTGTAAACGAAAATTTTGCAAATTGGTTTGTCATGTATTGCAAGTGTTTGTTCAAAATGGAACAAAAAAAAAAAAAAAAAAATAAAAATAAATAAGCAAAACGAAACAGCATAATTGGCACAAATTTTGAATGCGTCTATGACACAATTGCTATTATTTGCCAAATTTGTTTGTTTTTGTTTCATTTGTTCATTAATTTTTTTTCCTCTCACGGTTAATTAATTTACATAAAATGTTTACCGAATTTCATAAACAAATTCTAAGCTGTACGCGATACGTGTGCTGTTTGTAATAATTTAATATATTTTCGAATGTTTTTTGTCTTTTTTTTCTCCTCTTTCATTTTTCGAATTAAAGTTATGAGACCTGTTGTCATGAATCACCGTCAAGAACCGCGAAACATTTTCCTATCCACTACGACTATATGTAAATACATTAAATTTATTAGGCCTTTTGCAATATCAAAATCAGTCAGATGCGTTCACTTTCCTTATTTGTTGAGATCTACAGAACTTTGAAGTTTTGAAAAAAGACTACCATCTGATTAGTAATACGATCACATCCTACTTATTGGGGGGGAACTAAAAGCAATCCTGGAAAATTGTACAATTAATTTTTATATACTTTTATGGTAACCACAAAGGATTTTGGTTTCGAATTCTTCTCCAAAATATGTACATAAATGGGAAAGGCCTTGGCGTCTTGAAAAAAAACTCAAATTAAAAAGAACATAAGGATAATGGTTGTGTTCGTATCGAAGCTAACTCTTTTCCCGCTTATATAAATCTCTCTGATTTTCTGATATATATAAATGAGAGAGGGGTGCGACGGTTTTGTGTTTTTGCTGAGGTGTTACCTACTTACTTACTTGTATGTTGTTTTCCTTCGTTTTTGTCTATAAAGTTTAAAGCATAGTTTTTTTCAATATTGTTGCTGCTGTTGTTATTGTTCTTGTTCGCTATTGTCGCATATAAAATTGACTGATAGTGTATCGATAGGAAACAGAAAGCTTGAGAATGAGACTGAGTCAGAGAAGTTTAATGCCATAAAAAGTGAATTGATGTAAAATTTGTCAGAAAGCATTTACTTAATGCCTCGTCCAGGTCGCTAGGACATTATTGAAAATGGTAAAACAACAACCAACACGAGCACTTTGCGTACTCTGTGTACTGACTGTCTTATAGTGGGAGGAAAAATTACCCAAGAGGTCAAATCAATGCAGAGCACAAAACAAATTACAATCCTTAAATTATCCTTGCGGTGGATGTGTTAATAACCCATCATTTCAGTTGGGCAGTGTTTGCCGGCTTTTCTTCTTTCCAAAGGTAAAGTTAATATCTTCCATTATTAGTGCAAATGAAATGTGAAATCTGTGCGCAATGGATAGTTTGAGGATTTAAAAGGTCTTTCAATAAGTTATGTCATTTGAAATAAACTTTATTTGAATTTAAAATATCGCACTCAAAAAAAAGAGATAAGGAAATATCTAGTCATTCATCGTAGCAACTGAACAACACAACAGTTTTGAAAAAACGTTGCGCAATCGCGCTGAAATAAAAAAAAAAACTGCATTAAACTCCCACTCACTGAATATGAGAAGGTTGTTCGGCTATTTTATTGGGATTTCGGGAAATGCAGATTTAATTGTTTTCCTTCTTAAATAAATAGAGAGGAAACTTTTCGCTTACAATGATTTCACTTAAAAAATTATGATCGTGTTAATGCATATGCAGCAACCAATCAGCGAAAGTATCTGAAAACCAGTCGGCTTCTTTTTTTGTCACATGTCATCGCCATCACGATTGTAGGTTAACAGTTAAACAATGACATATTCTACTGAAAGACTTCTTATATCAGTACATAAGGAATGTAAGTATGAAAATTAAATATTCTCTGCCAAAACTACGTCACTAATTAGGTTGTCTCGAAAACGTTCCAGCTGCCAGCTCAATAAGAGATGATAGTCGTAGAGTTATGAGATGCAGTAAGAAATCTTGCAACCATATCTAACATAAAACTTTAGTTCTTCGTAAGGATTATGTCGGCTCTAAAATACTATACTGAAATTACTTTCCCACAAAACCCTAATTGACCCCAAACTAAGCACAAATCGGACAAAAGAATGCAAGCATAGTGTCGACAAAAAAATTAGGGTAAGAAGTAAGCAGAGGCACTGCTAAGATACACACCTCAGAAAATGATACACACCTAGAAAAATCGTTTAAAGACTTGCACCTAATTATTTGTACGTGTAACAATATATTTGATGATCCGGTAAAGGTTTCTTATTCTGTACTTAATTATTTGTACGTTTAACGACATATTTGGTGATCATCCGGTAAGGGTTTTTTATTTCCTGGCTCTTTCATTAACTGAATTTAATTTTATGCTTTGGCTTTCAAATGTCAAAATGTCCGAATAATCTGGACATCTGCATTAAAAGCCATTTAAACATTAATGTCGACGAATCAGAATTTTATTACGACATTTCTTAGCGACAAATTGTATAAAGTTGTTTTTCGGAACGCATATGTTCTCATACCTACCAGTGAAGAAGACATGTGAGATATGTTAAGCATGATATTTCGTTTGTATTGTTATTGTTACTATCATTAACATTATAATTTATTTTGACAAAAGAAATAAATGCGAGGGCTAAAAGTTAGATGAGGACTAGCAACTGAGGTTTTTTTGGGTCTTTTTTGTTTGGTTTTTTGTTTTGAAGACAGACATTTCTTGATCGATCAAGAATGCAATGTTAAAAATTATCCGTCATCCATGTATATGCACATCGACAATATGGAGAAAACTGATATAACCTTGAAAAAAGACCGATATCTCTTTTTCCTCTCTTTGTCTCTAACGTTCCATCTTTTGAAGATATTTGCGAAAAGCTGTGACCTAAATATTGCTCTGGATCTTTTAGTCTGACAACAGAAGAAATCACCCGTGCCCATCCAATATTATTAGAAAGTATGAACTTTTAATTCTTCTCCTTTTTTCTAGGATCACGATGATGAGTAGAAAAGATTCGGCCACGACCGAATATAATTTTTTTGGTTTTTTTTTTTTTTTTTTTTGGATGAAAACACATGCATGTAGAAAACGAAAAAAAAAAAATCATAAATCTTATATTATATATAGAGACAGACAGACAGTCACCCAATTTCTTCTATACATATAAATAATGTAAAGACATTTGTAAAATTCTTATTCTTTTTGTATTGCATTAGTCAAGTCAATAAAAAAATTATATTTATTATTCTCTTCTAAAATCTATAAAAATTTATTCTTTTGACCGTTAATCGCAAATGTTAATTACGTAATTTTAATGCATTTTTACGGTATTACGAAAAAAAAAAAAAAAACAATTTTATTTCTTGGTGTTAATTGGGTACGGCGACGACGACTCATACTTATAATTGGTAATATATCGCGTTGTCTTATATGTAATTAAATAACTTTGTTTTTTAATTGACTTTAATATCGAATAAGTAAAAAACAAAAAGCCTCAACTAAATTGAACTTCACTTCATGGTTTACCTTCAAAATACAAGTTTCCTCATAAAGTGAAATGAAAAATCTATTTTTGTAGCAATTTTGTCAAATTGAAGCAAAATTGAATCACTGAAGTAAAATAATGCAGTAAAAGGAAACGGCGGGAGAGGCGGGGGGACTTACAACTAGCCTTGTCATCTATTGCGTGCATGTTTGTCACCATTTATGTCTATAGATGTTCATTATAAACATCAGCTAATAAGCTCATTGACCTATAATTAAATTATAGATAGTTACCTATTTCTTCGCATATCGTTTATTTAACTGACCAACGCACACACACACACGCATGCAGGCAGTTTCATTGATTTCTATATGTCGTTGAACTATTTGCGTTTATTTTTACAAATATTTGGCATTCATGTGCAAAGGTGTGTGTACGTACGGGCTGGCGTGTGTGTGCATGTCTGCCTTGTTTAAATTTAGTGTGATTTTATATATAGACATTGATAATGAATATATTTTCTTTGCATCTCCCGTCCGGCCAATCTATGCGAGCAGCGTATTGGGTTGTGCGTAATCACTAGTCATATAATAAAACAATGCGTACTGGTTTTACTGGTTTTTTTTAAATTGGTATCAAAGTTGATATTCCGAAGGAATAGTCATATGAATACTTTCCGATATCAACTTTATTATAAAACAAGGTTACTAAGTCCCATAGGGCACTTGTGATAATCTTCTATAACTTACAAGAATATTTCACAAAAACTTAATTTGACCTCTATATATATATATATATATTCGGCCAGGGTATCTTAGCAGTACCAACTTCTTAATTAACGTTAATTAGAATCGATGACTTATTGCATGATAGTCGAGGATTCCCATTCCTATGACAATAGCTAAAAAATAAGGCCTTTTGTGCACATCCTTCACGAGAAAAGTAGTGGCTAACGGACGGCAAGACATTGATCATTCATTGATCAAAGAAGGCTACAAATTTAATTGCATACCTAATACTTTAGTTTATCATATATTGGGAAAGTATGTTGAAGTCGTAGCGTTTACTTTAAACATAATCTTACTATTTTTTTTATAACGAATCATATCACGGTTCGACTCTCAGTAACTTGTGAGAATCTTCGAAAAAAAATAAAATATAATGGTTTTTGTTTATAGTTTAAATTCGTTTGTATATATCCAAGCAAGCTTCAAATCTACATTCAAAGTTGAAAAATGATTCAAAGATATCTCTTGGGCCATTTACTTGCATTCCAGGAATTCAATTAACACCTTAAAAACTTCCGTGACTAACAAATGACCGTCCACCAATAGACAGGTAGGTGCAGATAAGTCGATCAGGTAACGCTTCCAATGCGTATGCGCGTGTCTGTATTTCAAAACCATCTGAAATGGAGTTTATTTTCTCCCATTAGTAGCTCACATAGTAAGTTATAACTAGAAATTTTTAGTGTCTACTTCGGCCATCAGTATTTTATTCATACTTTTGCTTTTCTCGATTGCTTTGAAATGTTTTTTAAACTTTCAAATACATTTTCTATTTTCATTAATAATTTCGCCATTTTTTAATCGTAAAATGAAATTAATTTTCATTATTTTCTTTTTTCTTTTCAGGTAACTATAGAGATATATGATATCATAAAGACATTAAATATCAATATCCTCATATCCATGTGTACGAAAGAGGTAAAGTATTATCATTTAATACCCGCTGTTTTATTAATATCATAAACGCAAAAGTTTACGACTTGCGACTGTAAGCAAAATTCTCTCTGTCTCTCTATCTTATGGCATCAAAATGTGGAAAGTAAAAGTTTTTATATTTTACATAATTCTTAAATATTTTACGATCATAAATTTATAATGACCTAGTATACAAACGATTTGCATATGAAAGGGATTAAATAAAAAAAAATGTACAGCAATCTTTATTTAACATCGTCAGCAGAAGAGAAAGAGATATTACTTCAAGCCATTAAAAAGAAACAAGCAACCGCGAGGAGTACCTCGCCGCAGCATTCAACTTTTGAATACTTCTTGAAAATTTGCTCAAAAGCAGCATACGTATGTGTTCTTCTTCAATATCATACGATTGCGATTATAACACTCTAGGACACTTGTGTTCATATGCTTGCCGTTAAAGTTAAAGTCAATAAAGTAATTGTATTAGTAACCTGTCACATGTCTCAATAACAAAAAGGCTCACTAAAAATACCATAGACATCAAAATATTTAATTTTGTCATCAAAGGAAGTAAATTTTCATTACTAGAAAAGATTACATAAAAATCATTTCCGATTAAAGCGCTGATCTGAGCAAAGTGCATACTTAATAACAAAAGTCAGAAGTCTTGCGGAATTTTCCGGAATCGAAAGGAATTTATATGACAGCTTAGAGAGTAAAGCTACCCAATAATAATTTCTTCTTCTTTAATTCTAATAAGCCCCCGGAGTGTCTTTACGTCACGTTTTCGAATTTAAATTTTTTGATGTCATATTGCATTTCCAAAAATTCATTTATGTATATAGATTATTTTGGGATATACGTATATAAATCAGGTTAAAATGGAAATAAAAATAGTGACATTTTAATTATTCCCGTAATTTCCATAAATGACCTTAGGGCCGCATCGTATTACGATTCAAAAAAATATTCAGGAATGATCGCCAAAGCCTTTCATACAGTTACGAATTGCGAAGTAAGTACATATGTAAAAGCAATAAAGCCTTGCCCGGAGTTTGTTCAAAATAATCCTATACCCTTTACGTAGGGATGGGTCAAATTGTTTGCAGAACCCAAAAAGAAGCTCCAAAGAGCACATAAAGTAAATAACTACTTAACTATAACGTGATCAGCATAAAATTGTAAATCGATTTAGGAGTTTATGTATGTCTTTCTGTGTAATGTCTACGGTAAATATTTTCCCGGTCGCAAAAATAAAGTTAGCACCTTTCAATTCATCAGAAACAATGAAAGTCCTTACGCATAGGTTGATATCGAAAATTGGTCAACGCACAGACCCCCACGACAGTATTGCTTCAACTAGGCACACATGAGTTTCTTCAAGCAATAATTTATGGAGTTTTGCTTATTACTTATAAATTATGAAAGTTGCACTAATGCTCGGAAATGGAAAAAACGGGCCCACAAAGTTATAAGCGATCAAATTTTTATTTTCTTGACTTTTTTCACGTCTTTTCTTTGTTACTCATAACGAAAACAAGAGGGTATGTTGAACATTATCTTGTAGACTCCTTAGATTAACTACCCGAAAAAACGTTAATTCTAAAATAAATATAGTGTGTCCCACAAGGTCGAGGAGTCGTTTTGCATAGATACCAAATAAAAGCGCTTGGAGAGTAGATACGGATATGATGACGGCGATGGGTATAAAAGATTCGGTTGCTGCCGAATATAATTTTCTTACTTGTTTTAATTGTCTTTTCACCGGAAGGTGATTAGGAAGTCGTCTTATAAAGCTAATATAGTAGAATGTGAAATTTTTAATCACCTTAGCTCGGTCCGCCTACTTATTGATTTTATTCCGATAACAGGAAAAGTTTAGATCGAAATTTGAATTTTGGGCAACATATTGGATGAAGTTTTCGTTCCATATATCAATTTACAAGCTACACAGGTGTCAATTTGGAAGCGGGTTACTTTCACGCTTAAAATTGATGAAAAGAAATTTCATACCATTTTCTTACTTATCTTTTTAATCGAACCAACCAAAGTTCCCATTACAATAGCGTAAGAGTTCAGTTAAGTAAAGTACTCTGTACTTTAAGCCAAAATGTTAAAATTCAATATTTTCTATTTGTGTTTTGCTCTCATTGTTCGTTTATCGTAACTAAGCTTTTAAGTTGATTTTAAATAAATTAAATTTTAGGCCAGACGACGTTATCGTCGTTAACTTAAAATCTTAAAAATTAAATGCTAATAAATTTCGTTAATCGACTAAATAAATAATGACGGCACGTTGTACGGTATTGTTCCAGTAATCAAATTTGATAATATGAGTGGCGCGCATACAAAAAGTTCACGATAGAATATTGTGTTGTTAACGGTGGTGTTAACGGTATTAAAAACAAATCATTGCAAGCTCCATTTATTTTCCTTTTGACCTAAATTTGTTTTCTTAAAAAATATAAAAGCAAATAAAAAGAGACAATAAACAGGATTTCAGCATTTTTTTTTTAGGTAGAATTTATACAAAAGAAACGCTATCTTAACCTTTAAACGATCAATAAAATTTTATATTTAATCGTAAAATTATATACCGTCTAGTTTTATTTTTACTAGACAGGCGTTTGCAGGCTGTTGCAGAATTTTACAATCTTAAGGAGTAGTTTCTTTCTTTAAGGTACAAAAGAGCTTAACTTGACATTCCCATATATGTGTGCATATATGTAGAGATATTAAACCTCCTCTTACTTGGGAAGATAAAGATGCAAAAAAGGAAAAAAAGCTTCGCGAAATGCAAAAAAAAAAGCATTTAGTTAAATTTTTACTTATTATGTTAGTTGTTTTCCAGAACTCTTCCGTTCAAGTAAATTAGCTGGAGACAAGAATTACCCTGATCTCGAACAATTGGATATTAGTCTTCAGCCTGGGCAATTTGTTGAGCGTTTATTTGTTGACGAAGTCCAACGAAAGTACTTGAAATAGGAATAGAACTATATAGTGTGAAAGTACTGTCTCGGTCAATAAATCCCGGGACAAAATTCGATTTAGTTCACTAACGTCATCGCCTTCATCGTTTTAACTTTTCCAAATAATTAAAGAATATATGAAGACAAAGAGAGAGAGAGAAATCGAGATAGAGATGGAAAAAGAGACAGTCGTAAAGAAAGATATAAGTGGTATATGGGACGGGGATAGAAGTAGCGATAAACCTAGAACTACAGATAGGCATCAGCATAGTAAACAGAAATAAAAAAAAGCAAAAAGATCATAGTCGGAAGCATCGAAAAAGGGGTACACAATAATAGGAGTAGAGATATGAAAATAAATAGAGACAAGTCTATAAACTAGACTAAGGAGAGATTGCAAAAGGAGAGAGAAGGTATGTAAATTGATGAAAATGAATAGAAGGAGGGAAAAAAAAATAAAGAATTGTTAGAAATACAAGTACACAGCAACTTTATAGCCTATACTTGCATCTTAGTTGTTTTGTGAGAAATATAAAATTTTGCAGCCCAAATTATGTTGCATTGTAAGACCGATCTGCTGAGTAATCATAAAATTAAAGCTTGCCATTACATTTAGCTTAAAATATAATTTTTTCTAATTTATTCACGAGAATAATCAATTTTCCGTTTATTATTTTATCATCGCCATTTTACGACTCTGATAGATTTCATAATTGCAGTTTATTGGTTATTTTGTAAATATCAATTTTTGCATAATCCATTCAGATTAAATTGAAATTGATTTTTCGTTTCGCTGTTTTTATATATGAAATTTACAAAACACTGTACCTAATAAGTCGCAGGTATATTAAGCTTGTCAATTAATTTTTGTATGTTATTGTGCGCTTTGATTAGTATAATGCTCAGTTAAGTAAATTTGCTTATTATTCATTAAAATAGACAATATATTCCCGTCATAATTTAAATAAGCAGACTAAGTGAAGTTTTACGATTTTTAATGTTCTTATACTAACTATATATTACTGGAGAGAATACTCGCAGTATCAGTCATTTTTCTTTTTTTTAGTAAATAAACATAACGAACATTTAAGTTTGGTTAGAACATGTTCTTAAGTTTCTTAAAAAATTTGGAAAATTTTTGGAAAAAATTTGAAAGTCAACAACTGAGATCTTTAAAAAGTCTTTTATATCTTCTTTGCTTCTTCTTTCCTTTTTGGCTTTTGAAAAAAATAAAAAAATCGCCTGAGTGAGCGAGAGGCAAGAGTCTCGACTAGCAACTCAATGATCGTGGGTTCAAGTGGCTCAAGTGCGGTGGAGTTTTTAGTAAAGCCGAAAGCCTTAGATGCTAGTGCTTTAAGACTTTAGTCTTAGAATTTATTCTCTGGCTCAATTTTTAATAATAATAATAATAATAATAATAGCTTTTCAACAAGCTTGAAATCAGTCTTAACTTTCTCGAGGGGTGAAGGAGGTCGAGACAACAAAACCATAAAAGAGTAGACGAGGAGGATCATAAGTCGTGTCGATTTCCATTTGCAACAAAATATTATCCAATGCTTGCATTACAATCGCTTCTAATAACGTTGTTCTGGCTTAGATTTTTCCATTTTGTATACACCTAATTCTCTCTTTACACGACAGATACGTTCGCAAAAAATACGTGTAAAAAAAATTCGTGTAAAAAAATTCGTGTAAAAAGAGAATTAGGTGTAAACAATATTAGAAAGTTCTTCTTAGAGTTCACTTAATTTATTTCGTGTTTACACATTTTAATTCAAAAATATTTTATAATAAATAACTTCTACTTTGGAAAAAGGGAATTATATCTGATATTCATAAATATAAAATCGTGTTAAAACAAAATAATTCATGTAAAAAAAGAAATTTTTTTTTTCTTTTGAACTCGTATTAAATCAAATTCGTGTAAAACAAATACGTGTAAAAAGAGAATTGGGTGTATGTGCATAGAAGTTCTTATAATAAGATGCTTTTGTAATCTCTTGTGGTTTATGATCAAGGCCTTGATCAGCGATTGTGACGTTGATTGAGAGATGTATGACTTCTTAAGTAATGTGTCCTATGCCTGTGTTTCAAAAATTTTGACAAAGGCAAAGTCAAAGTTCGAGGACTGGCACTCCTAAATGAAAACACACAGCCCTAACTCAAAACCAGCACTAGTCGAATGACTTTTTTTTTTTAATTATTTCAAGTTGAGTATCAAAAATTCGAATTAAGTTCAAAACGATTGCTTGTCTTTATATTTGTTTGACATTATTTTAAAAATCTTTTTTTTATTGTATGTATGTACATATAGTTTGTTTTCGCCGCCCCTTTGACCTTTTATTACCGTCGCCTACCCGCAAGATATCATGATATTAACCGTGTGCAGCGCAAATCTAAAAGCTAGTACTCATGTTGTGTTTTGGTTCCGTTCTGTTGTATTTTTTGTTTTTTTTTTTTTTTTTCTGTTATTCCTTTTTATTGTTTTGCTCTAGTTGTGTAAAGATTTTTATATATGTGTACATATACATATATATTTTTTGTTTATTTTATTTAATAAAAATGGGTCGCTGAAATCGTTTTAACAAAAGATCTTTATATCGCAGTGCTGCTTATATACATTACATGTATGTGTCCGTTTATACGCATGCAACATTAACTCGAAAATTTTGAGAATAACAAAAATTGAATAGATTGCAATAAAAAACTGAAGCATATGCATTTGCCCAAATTGCCATTAAATTTAAATATAAAATTTTAATATCGTGTAAATCAAAGTTAATATTAATAAAAAGGTGCGGTACTAGAACAAACGCCAAAGCGGAAAATACTCCTTAAAATTTTCGTGTGATTTTAACTTTTAATCAGAGCTTTTTTTTTCGGTCATTTTCCGAAAAGAGCTAATGACATTTTAAATGTTCTGAAGACTATAATTATGCTCAGGTATGTGAATTTTTTTTGCTTAGATGTGTGACAAAGTTAATAATGATTCGTTAGTAAAACGTCATACCTAAGTGGTGGGTGTTGTTACATCAAATGTTATCTTAAGTGAAAAACAAAAAAAAAAAAAAAAAAAAAAAAAAAAAAAAATGAAAAATTGCGAAATATTTAACTAGTTGTTGATTTGCTACAGTTTTCACTTGCTTGAGGGCATAGTTAAATAATAATTGTTGTTTTTTTAACGGTTAACCTCTTCAGGGACAATTTTATGTTTATTCACCATTTGGTTATTTGATAGGCAACCTGGTCTCTAAGAAAAAAGATAAATATATATATATATATATATGTTGGGTACAATTTGTTTTAGGGTGAATTTTGTTGACTTCTGTTCTTTGAGTTATTTATGAGTTATGGACGTAGCAAAAAGTTGCTCACGACTATTTCCACCCTGTAATATGATATCGTCATTTATGTATGACGAGTAAGAAAATACTTTTAGTCCTTTTTTTGAAATCGCTGCATTTTCGTCTATAGCGAAGGTCCTTGTGAACGAATGAAGCTCCCTTTTTTTATACTCTATTTACCGGTTCAGATTAAAAATATATCTGGACAAAGAGAATTTTAATAAAACGATTGGTCAAGATTCTCAAAATACACTTTGAAACATGCTTTTAAGGTGTGGAAAATCAAACGATAGGTGCCCGGGTCCACAGCTGGAGAACGCAGTGGAGTTGAGACAGCAATTCAAGTTTGAACTCGGGCACAGCTGGCATTACGGTATCACCGACTTGTGACAGGATACCTTGATACCACTCTGAACAGACAAGGTATTCATTAGAAAAGCATCTGCCTCATGCTTAAGTTTTTTAAGAAAAACAGTGAATACAATGTCTTTGAGGGGAGGAGGGGATAATCTTTCGATACCACTTAAAACCAAATTTTGAAAGCCAAAGTGCCGACGAACGAAACTTCATTCCTCAAGCCTAAACTAATCAAAATGAGACAAGAGACATACATGGATACATGTAGTATAGCTTCTATTAAGATAAAGAAAAGGACAATTTCTGGCTACAATCCGTAAGATATAGTTTTTATCGTAAAGAAAATTGTAGTTCAAGCGAAAAGTTTTTTGCCCGAGAACAGAATATCTTTCATCGCAGCTAAAAGAACACAGCAACTGCTTTCTAAGAATAGTTTTATGAATAACTATCACGGCGCAATTCTTAAACAATATACAAATTATCAGAAGGAAAATGATACGAACTAGCGAAACATACTTTGGAGTTGCAAAATATTTAAAAAGAACATACGCAAATATCCCAAATGAAGATGATATTGAAAGCGTAGCTTGATGCCATGTAAATGTAAAAGATTTAAGAAATATATATATTTTAGTGTAAGTAAAATGGTTCTAAAAGCGTAACTTGCTTTTTAAGAATAGAAAGATTTTAAAAAGTATAACACTTTATCGCAACTAGGATGGCGCCGAAAATTATAAAAAAAAATATATTTTATTGCAAATAAAATGATGTTAAAAGCGTACCTTGCTTCCGAAGACTAAATTCCACTCTCAGTCCGGTAAAGAACCTATTGGATCGTAGCTAACACATGTTGAAGGCGGATTGGACAGACATTACCCGCCTGCGGACACACACTCTTGCCTCACTTCTTCCTGACCGGCACAATATTATGTTTGCATAGAGGAGACCTCCTTGGTGATTGTAATTTTTTGCAATGGCAAAACCATAACCGCGGCACTTATGTTCGGACATATGCAGATATGCTAAATCGAAATATATGCGAAAACTACATTTGCTAGGATGATGAAGAAATTTTCATACACTTTCAAGGCATCTAATGCACTGAAGAATAATGAGAATAAATTTAAATTTGTAGATCTTGTAATGGTGCAAATGGACCTTTTCGCTATGCCCTAAATACACAACACCAACAAGTTTAAGATAATATATGACTTAATGACATGAGGTGTAACTGTTTCTCTTAACTATGAAATCAAAGTAAAATTTTATGAACGGAACGATAATATAAAAAAAGTGTTCTCACAACGTAAACTTTGTATAAACAGCGTAAACATAACTATTATTTTTTTTTATTTTTAACATGTACTCACAAGTATGCATTAAACTCAGACACACCTTATCAGTGTTGAATACGCCATCACATCAATAGTTGCACTAACTCCATCTTTCTATTAAGTAAAAAAAAAGAAAAAAAAAAAAAACGTTAAAGACGAATGTATTTACACCTCTGACAAAATGCACAATTTTGTTACGTGATTCTCATTTTCCTCCTTCGTTAACTAAAGTAAATATGAAAAATAATAATAATAATAATAATAATAATAATAGTAATAATGAAACTATTAAATAATGCCATGACCAATCACGCATTGCGCATTTACTCCGGGAAGAATCAGAAAGCAAGGCAACATTAAATTTACACTAATATGTGTAAATGAAATATTAATGGAAAAAATATTTGCCGTGACAACTTCATTAACAACTTAACTTAAATTAATGTACGCGTACGATGTACATACATACTTATATACGCAAAAGAACACTAATGATTAAACTTAATAGCACTTTACAGCAAAATATCAACGAAATTATGTAAGGAAAAGTGATGGGAGTAGGGAGTAGGGGGAAAAGGGATGGAAGTAATAAACGCAATATGGTTTCTATATACAACAATAGACAGACAAATGCATGTGTCAGTCAACTTAGCGTTTCTGTTAAAATGCAGACGTGATACATAAAACCAATAAAACAACCAAAAGGAAAATGACCTCACCCAATATATACTCGCGTTGAGACAGGAACACGCATTCATCCGTAGTAATAATAGCAGCACTAGTAGTGGTATATATCATTCAAATGTGTCAAAACATTATACCAAGGGGTGGGGCATCTGATAATAGCATTTTCAGGATTTTTAGAAAAAAAGACATGAACTTTGTACCTTGGACTAAACAAAAAATCAAACAAGAAGAGTTTAATAGGTTTATGTACGTGTAAGAAAGAAAGATTTATTTGTATCGTTCGCTAGAGGGTTCGCTCATAGAACTTATAACGCAACATAAATAAATTAAGTTCTCCTATCCTTCTTTAACACGTTATTGTTTACCGTTTTCTATATATATTTTTCTTTTCTTCTTGTTTCTTGTAATCATCGTCTATTAATCACTTATAAAGTGTAACCCTTTCCCAAAGTTCCACACCATCAGACCATTCAAATTTTGAAGAATTTATTGATAAAACTTTATTGTGTGCACAGTCACTGAAATGAGTTAATGACTGAAAACAATTGAAGACAGATTAAGTTGTGCATCTATTGTCTTTCAAAGACAGACAAAGAATGTTTTCCATTTTTCTAAAAACATCCACACCGACCCATTGAAACTATTGCCAAACGGTAACTTGGCTTCTGATATGACTGAAATTTTCGCGACTCGTTACGATCGCATGCATAGCCGTATTCCTTCCAACTTCAATTTGTTGATCACTTGTTTCCATGCTCATGTTCATAGCGGAAACCTTTCAGACAATCCACGTATCTTTCTTTGCTAAAACTTTGTTTGTACTATTCATGCGTCCATGGCTGTAACAGAAAATCGAAAAAAAAAACTGAAAGATGCATTTTTCCTGCAACGAATGCCGATTTCCCTCACTCTCTTTCAATTTGCAGTTCAGATTAGAATATAAAACACAATTCTCAACTATTATTAACATGTAGAAGGGCACGCACAGCATGTTTGCATACCATAAAAAAGTATCCTATAGCATCTCTCAATGCGCACGACGAACAGTTAACTCCTGCTGAGATGTTACGTCTATGCACATATTTTATAGAAGTATTCTATATAAACCAACTCCCTTCTGAAGGTGTGACAAATTTAATCGATTTAATGCTATCGAGAAATTTATTCTTTTGCAAAAAAAAAAAAAATAACTAAAGAATTGAACTCAAAGGAATACATACACATCTTAGCGGTTTTTTCAAAGATGATTTTTTTAGATTTTTATGTCTTTTTTTTTCACAAATTAATTGCAGCAATTCATAACCATAAGCAATAAAAGAAAAATAACTTTCGCAAACCATAACGAATTCTATTGCAATTTTTTAATTATAGCAAAATGATAGGAAAAGACGCAACAGTCATTAAAAACTTACCAAAAATTAAAGGGCTACAATATAATCTTTTAAATGAGTTTTCGAAGATTATCGCCAACGGTGCTGGACAGAGCCAATAACCATTAAATAGCTTTACATTTCAATTTCGGATAATTAAAGTTTCTATTCTCACGGTAAGAGAAGAAAACACGACTCTTTAACCACTTTCTTAGTAATCGGATATGCTTTTGCTACGTGAGGACAGTCACTATCCCCATCATCATCGTCGTCGCCGTTGTCTGTATCAAGTTGCAACAGGGTAAACGCTAAAAAAAAAAGATATTTATTGCTATCATCAAAAAGGCTCCGTATGTCAGGATTCAAGCGTTAAGTTTAATTGGCTTATTTGACAATTAATGCTCCTATACATGGAACCCACACACACACCTAACAATTTATTTATATATAAAACGTTGAAAGCCCATTAAGACGATTAGAGACACGTTAAATTGATGCGTTCTTCACAGAGCAAATCTTAGAAGGAATACGTAAGTAAGCAATTTATTTATGAACATAAAAAAATTTCAAAATTTTCATATTTAGGACAAATACGAAAAACAATGGCAAGAACCCGACTCTCCATGATTAAAGTGTTAGCCAATTTTCTTAAATGTCTTTAACTCGAAAAACACTCATTAGCGGTAGTATTTTTCTAAATTTATATGTCCATGCAATATATGCAATTCAGAGAAAATTTTTCCGTTATTCTACCATACATCATTTGTACTACTAGGTGGTTGTATGTAAGACCCATAGAAAGTTAAGATGGACCTATATTATACCGATCGATTTAGAATTGCTCCCGTAATCGATTTGCGTTTGTCTATCTGTCTGTCTGTCGACTAGGCTGTGGCCAGTCCGTGTTTCTTACCACTTTGTTAGTTCTTTGTGATTGTCATCGTGTTGCATGTGTAGAGGAAATTTCCTGTATAAGAAAAAAAGCTCAAAATCAAATCTCACTACTTTACTTTGTCTTACAATCTTATATACGTTATATAAAAGTAAAGGAAAAGGTAGCACAATCTCTAATCCTTGTTAAGTATTAGAAAAAGCCTCCAATTTGAAAGCTACTAAACTACTAAGTTGCAGTAGGGCTTCCTTATTGAGGTCACTTATGAAGGGCAAACCAACAGTGTATCTCATTTCTTTTATTTCTTTTATGCGCTTTAATAATATTGTTAATGTAAATATCATTCAAATTCCTTTTTGTTTGTTTTACACTAAACAATAAATAAACCTTTCATCCCCAGACATATTGGGTATACATATATATGATAATAAATTTAAAAAAAATTATTATTAACCCACATTTGCACACTTAGTAAGCGCAAATATGACAGCTTAACCGTCCCAAAACGCCTTAAGTATCCAATAACTTGACTTAACATAAATCAATTTTATAACGATTACGATTCCGACAACAACAAGAGACAAAATTTATAAAGAAAAAGCGTAACATGGCTAAAGAGTGAAAGAGAGCGAGAGGGAAAGAAAAAAAAGCTTTCACTTTTTCCCAGAGGTGATTGGAGGTCGCTTGAAATGTAGGCAAAGCAACGATCATATTACTCTTACCATACATGACATAAGATAATTTCTGGATATGAAAGGTACACGCACGAGCCTTCAAGTAACGCGTTAAGTATTGTAGGTTCTCTTTTCGATACCCATGTGCAAAAAACAAGGCAGAGAAAGCTACATTCTCTTTAAAGCGAATCTTAGGTACCCGCCTGTTTATGATAAATGTGGCGTTAAGTTAAGTAAGCCGCTCAAGATTTTATAAAGCAGGAATGGTGCTCGTCTTACATAACATTTTTTCTGCACAATTTATTTCTCAATAACTACGTTTTCTAACAATTAATGTATTAATTTTATTAGTTTAGCGAGTAGTAGCGAGCGAAAAGATTACAGTTTTCTAGCTATGGAAGATCTTTTCATTCATTTTTAATTTGGTCTGTCGATATTTATTAAAGGTACACGCACAGCATTTAAGAGTTCGCAATCTCTGAATAGTAGGCGGTAGAATTTTCACGAGCATATCTAAATCGTGCCTCAATATTTTATGCTTATCAAGAATATATATCCTAAGTAAAAAACATGCACATGTATGAGCGATACTCTGAATTTATTGCAATAAGGTGGCAACGTTTGTTGATAAAAGCAATTTTCCATTCGGTTCGATAGATAAATAAGATAAGTTAGCTAGAGATTTGGAATGAATTGAAAGCGCCGCCCTTTTCTGGCGGCAAGTTCAAGTGAAGAAGTAATAACCAAAAAAAAAGGGGAAAAAACCATTACATACAACATACAACCTTACCTATAAAAGTTAAGATGACGAAATGCTTAGAACAATTTCTTCTTTTCAGCTAAGTTGGAATTTCGCGCGAAAACTAAGAACTCATATAACTTGAACATTGTTTTAGCTTAAAATTTCATGTGGAATCAAAAACACCCTTCGTGCGAGGCACACGAGAGTTAAACCAAGAACGTAAGCTTTGGCTATTCGTAGCTCAATGGTGGTATAGATGATTTGACGAATTGAACTACAGTGGCCTCCTCCAAAATTCTTTTGAGTTATGACCGCCAGGTAATTCGTTAGAAGATAAAGTAGATTTAAGAATCAATATGAGCGGAAGAGCTTCGATGTTAGACCATTCGCACCAGTCCCTTCACAATTTAATGAGCGTTCAAAGAAAAACCGCACAATTCATTGAAAACGTACGCTGAAACAGGGAGGGGTCAAACTAAAGAAAAGACAATCATAGAATGATCATTTCCAACGGGTATGTATGTAAGCATGCATTTGCAATCTTCAGAGAGGTATATACTTTTCGCCATCATCCAAATGCCATGTTTCAAACATCAGCACAAATGCCGTCTATACATGTGAGGGTATTCCTCGCATATGAGGGAGTTTTGTCCCATATATGGAGCAGTTACTCGTGTAGAGTGCACGTTTTTTGTTTATAAGCTTTCTGTAACATAAAGCTCTCTCCCTCTTTGCGAAGCCTGGATGTGACACAGTTTCTCGCACGTAAGTCAGTTGCTCTTACGCATCCTTCTCATTCCAACAACTCCGTCATCCCCATTTAACTTGATAACTATTTTTTGCCGATAGAAGAAATTGGTTCATTCAGTCAAAGCTTCTGCGATTGCGCTTACATCGGATTCGTGGTGGAAAAAATGATATGAGATTTGGTTAAAATTGAAACACATGAAGCTCCTAATTCCTAAAAATGTTAATGCCTTGCAATCAGCATGCAAGTTGTTAATTATCGTTGAACCTTTCCAGGCAATAATGCCTTCGCCATGCCCTGCATGTCAATATAACAAAGTTTTCAAGCCACCACGCTTGGTGGTGTTGTCCTACATGCAACACAACGCCTTTGCCTTTAAACCGACTTGCGGGATTTCGAACAACCATGGAATTACGCTGCCCACCACTTCATATTGTTCGATGTAATCGAATATCTTTTTCATAGCTAAAGTTCAATCTTCGCAGATGTCTTTTATATATAACGCACTAATACACTGTAAAGAGGGTCTGGCTTCAGAATAACACGAAGGAATGTCTTTGTAGAAGTTTCCACACCACCTGCCTTAACCGTATTCAATATATGGCATTCGCTGCAATGGCTATTAGCGAAAGTTCCAACTTTTCCCCTCAATTTCAGAAATCGTGTAAATATTCCCAGAAGTCACGTTTATCCGTGATGGTTACTTAGGAGAAGGTAAAATCAACATACCTAGTGAATGATCTTAGAAAGCTACAGCACGTTAATGGCAACAAATAATGATAACAAAGCTACTATGTCCTGTTTGCTAAAAACAAAAGTAACTCATGTCTGAATGAAAGTAAAAGAAAACAAACAAAGAAGAAAACGTTTTTCTTCTTTCTTTGTTTGTTTGTCTCCTTATTATTAGTGTTATTATCTTATATTTTGGATGAAAAAGAGAAAAAAAATTTTCGTTTTTATTAATAAACCGTCGATCGACCTGAATACATTGCAAAGTATTAATAACAAGAAAAAAAAGAAGTAAAAAAAAAAAAAAAAAAAAAAAAAATCAAAATATTGTCACAGCATGATATTGTTTGTAGCAGAAGCAATGTCTTGCATATACACCATAAATACGCTAGTAAGCGTAATTATTAGTATACATTACATCTTGGCTAGAAGCATAAGTAAAATGAAACCAAGTCTTTTTCTCGTTTTTAGTTAAGTAGGGTGGGCTTTATCTTAAATATGAAACTGAGGTGAATGTGCACATATGCCATGTGTATGTGTGTGGTATGGTCACATATCATTTGTATAAGAGCGTGTGTAGGTGTGAAAAACTAAGCATGAAAAAATTGCTAAAAATTAAGTTGTCACAGGACCTTTTTTCTTTTTTAGCACTAATGTGCCACATTTTATCCTGGTGTGAGTGTGTAGGTGACACTTAAAACTTACCTCAAGTATCTGATAACAGTTTTATGCACATTGCGAGTTAATATATTAAGTTTGTCATTCCGTAAGTTATACACAAGAAAGTCCATTTCCTAATCCTGTGCTATAGCGGCTTTTTCACCTCAACCTAGAAGATATTGGATGATCTTTTTATTCTCGATTACTGAAATTATAATATATACAGATTCAAAAATAGAAAAATGCTATCTAAAGGTCAGCAATGTTTCGGGATGCTGGCTGTTGATAAACAAGGAAAAATTTTTTAAAATACGAGAAACGCACACTAATTAAGTTTGCTTCGGATAGTCAAGGCATGTGATTACTAGATTGAATAAAAGACAGCGACTCCTTAAGGTTTAGAGTTTGAAAATAATACGTGTAGCGTAGTTTGTGAAAGAAATCAGACATCGAAGAACTTTTAAGCATTGGTTAGCTTCAAACCACGGTTATCATTAGCCGTTTGACTGCTAACTTTTTTGGGATATTAACAACGTCGTGGCTGAAACGATCTAGCATTGAAAACAAGAGAACTATATTCACCTCATTCTTCACTGAGTAACGAATAACCATAAGCTATTTGGCAGTAGGTATAATTGCAAACATTTTTATTGCTTGAGCCTTCAGGAAAAGACTAGGCGATAAGAACGGGTATTAGGTCTATGTTAACCTCTTACTGCAAGAATATTTTCCTGCCTTAATGTTATTGCGCATCTTCCGAAAAAAATTTGTTTTAATCTACAACAGCAAATGATTTTTCGCTTTAACCTTCGGGAAAAAACGAAAGTTAAGAAATTAATTTCAAGATTTTATAAAACGTCCACCCATATGTAAATACTTCATCTTTCTTGCCGACTTTCAAGCAGATTGGAAACTCACGTGCTTATTTTTGGAATACAAACGTTCTATTTTAACACCAGAACTACCCCGGGGGTGTCAGCTTGGCGTTTGAACTTTTAAGTTTCGAAAAA
Organism: Glossina pallidipes; assembly: GCA_000688715.1. Lineage (NCBI taxonomy): Eukaryota > Metazoa > Arthropoda > Insecta > Diptera > Glossinidae > Glossina > Glossina pallidipes. Next base: position 103,451 of record KK499829.1, read on the forward strand.
ATGGGTTAAGATAGTTATACAAAATTACAAAATTTGTTGGTTACTTTTATTTATATGAAAAGACATTTATATAACAGCTTTTTTTTCCGGCCAGGTCTAGCTTTCGATAAAGATACATCACTTACTGCACATACTGCTACACCTTCTTGTAAAAATATGGCGCGAGGGTTCCCTGAATGATTAAGAATCCAAGTTTAAAAAATAGATGTGATCTGTCCACCTGCATGTTCGCAATATGGAAGAAACGAAGGCGAACTCAAACAAACACGTGTAGTTTTGTCGTATTTTTATCTATAGTTTCGATCCCAATATCCTGAAAAACTATTTTGCAGATGTCAAATAGAAGCACTTGAATGTTCAAATGTCCAAAATGATCTCGACTAATAACCAATACCGATACAATTTTAATTCCAATTTATTTCTGCAAAAGATGTCCGAAATGTCATGGAACAGGAGTCACGCTAAAACGAAAAACCAGATCCCTAAGGCAATACACTTTTGAATGACCCCAAAAATCCTTACTAAAGTAGAAATATCAGAGAAAAATATCCCGAGGTTTTGTATGACTTTTTACATACAGCTATAAGAACAGGTGGTATATTATACCACTTCACTAGCAGTTTTTACACCTGATTGCGTCCGTCTGGGATCGTGTGAACTGTGAACGATGAGTCTTCAAAGAGTCCTTAAACGTTTCCTAGAATTGGCTTAATAGCAAGACGCTTTAAATCAATGTGTTACTTCACGCACTATGGGACGTGTTATGGGGTTTGTCACAGTCACGGGAGTACGTCGGTTCGTACTCAAACAATCTGCTTTTTCAACAGACACTATGAGATTAAGTCAAAAGAAAGACTTTTATGTTAGGTAAGATGATTATCATGCCACCAGCTAACATTAATCTAACTTTTAGATGAGCCTGATAAAATCGATTTGAAAAAACTTCATTGTCAATATAAACGTATTGAAGCCTACTTTTTTCTTTCTGATCATGTAGCCGTTCCCATATCACAGCTTTTTGTAAATTTGTGCAGAGGCATTGAAACCAGATATTTCCAGATTTCTTCCCAACCGCTAATGACTAAGAAAAGAGATGGACGGAAAAACTCGTGAAAATGACTCAATCGTTCCGGAGTTAACATATAGAGCTTATTAGCTGCATAAAGCATATTTCGCGAAGGATTTAAAATCAAATGACCGTAATGTTTAGGAGGCAGTGATCGATATAAATAAATTCGTCTCAACCTTAATTTAATGTATTTTCCTTGCTTTGCCTTTGTGTTTCAAAGGCTGACTGCGCTTACTTACTCACTATCTTTCGACCGTACACTACAACTCAAAGTAAACTGATTTGTGCGTTTGTAAATTTGTGTTTAGTTGGCTATATATCGTTTACCATTCATTCCGTTTGTGTTTGTGTTTGTGAACAAGCGGCTTTTTAGCTTTTTCGTTTCTTTCCCTTTTTTTTTCTTTTCATAGTTTCTTTTCTATCTTACTTTGTTGCTGCGATTGCATTCTTTGCAATTGACACGTAATCAGTGTGTGGGGGATTCTTGTTAAAAGCATACCTGAGTTATGACTAAGCCCAAAATTACATATCATGTTTGCCAAACGTAATAATTTTTGTATAGTCGTTTGTTTTTTTTTTTCCCCGAGTTACTTGTATTCTCATAAGTAAAATGTGCAAAATGTACGCATTTTTTTTCCTCTTTAAAAATAAAGTATTATTTGCGCCTGCCTAGGCAGCTGTAAGAGTTAAAATATGTCTGTATGCGGTAACTGACAAATGCTTTTAGAAGTGGTCAGGCGGAAAAACACACATACGATACAATCTCGCCGTTGCGTTTATTTGTCTTAAGTAAATTCCAGTGTTACAGTATAAATGTTAAATTTTTTTGTTCCATGTTCTCGATATATATATAGACAGACTCTCGTAAATAAAGTAAACAAATATTTTCCAAGAATTTTTCCTTCCTTTTCACAATTCGAAACGCATTAAATCACGCAGCGTCACTCACATAGATTTGCCAATGACTTGGCATTGTAATCAGAGGTCCCAAATAATTTGTATTAAATGAAAAGCTTTCAACTCTCTATAGCCAGATAAGTACCTGCAGCTCTTGTGCCGCGCATAACTGTTCCGTAGTGGTCTGTTTTGTTGTATCAATAGCTAAGCTTCTGTCTTAAAATTAATAAAATTTTCCCTCTCAAGATTGTCAAGCAAATAGAGAGCCTTTTTGAATCCACCCTTTCGTTTACGATTTATAACACATTTCTTTTACAATCGATCATTGCCCATTAAATCGCAACGTTCTACAGATATTCCCCATTGCCAAGTTCACCTTTCGCTGAAGTTGAATTATGGTTTGGAATAAAAGAAATATCAAGAAACATGGAACTAGTTGTAGTAATAAATGCATTGAGAGAGATCAGGATCGATTTCTTTACAAGGTCGTGCTGCAGAAAATCCTTTTACGCAAATTATTTACTTCACTAAACAAATTGAAGAAAAGATTTTTATTACTGGCACATGTGCTATGTGTATGTGTATTTTCTAATGGCGAGAGAGAGATAAGCAGTCCAATACTTCTTTATTCGATTTCTTCGATATCTTATGTACACGATATAATGATTTGCAAAAACTTCAAAAACTCTCCACTTTCTGTTACGATTTTATCATTTCATCCAAATATTTCTCCCTAAAGCAACCTTTTTCGCTGCGACAAGAGATCATTAAAGATATTGAAACGCGAATGCTTTGGTGGGTCATATTTATATAGTTTTAGAACCACATTTGCTGCCTCTACCCGCTCGGTAGGAAAAAATTGAATTAAATGGGATCGATATAATTAACACAAAAAGCACTAATGTAAACTAGAGACAATGATTTCGGTTGTAATACACCCAATTCTCTTTTTACACTATTCTTTTTTACACTATTCTTTTTTACACGATTCTTTTTTTACACGAATTTGATTTAACACGAGTTCAAAAGAAAAAAATTTCTTTTTTTACACGAGTTATTTTGTTTTAACACGATTTTACATTTATGAATTTCAGATATAATTCCCTTTTTCCAAAGTAGAAGTTATTTTTTATAAAAAGTTATTTTTATTAAAATGTGTAAGCACGAAATAAATTAAGTGAACTCTAACAAGAACTTTTTAATATTGTTTACACCTAATTCTCTTTTTGCACGAATTTTTTTGCACGTATTTTTTGCGAACGTATCTATCGTGTAAAAAGAGAATTAGGTGTATAGAAAAGAGTGCCGTTTAATTAATTACAAATGTTAGGGTAAATGGGCAATAAATTGCATAAATTCGCGCCGTTTTTTCATAGAGGCAACCCGCACTTTATTTAGTCTTACTTGAGGTTATGTTGTAACATTTATTCGGCAGTACCTAACTGAGTTTACATTTAGTAAGGAAACTAATCACTTTTGAAGAACATTTATTAATTATTCAAAAGTTTCAGAAAAGTTTACGTTCTCTCACAGTGAACACACACACACACACACACAAACTTGTTTTACAATAATTTGCTTTATAAAATCAAGAAAATATTTAGCTTCACTTTTGTTGATGATCGAAACTATTCTACCAAATATGCGCTATATCAAGGAGTTGACTTGAATTTACATACAAATCTATTAAAACTGCATACATACGCATCAGTATACAACTGTATATATGAATATATATGAATAAGGAAACTGGTGTGACGAGCAATCATTTCTTATCATTTCTGCCATAATCGGCTTGAAGAACAGACAAATCTGTTCATTAGCCTCTCGTCTCGATAATTGTCGCAAAACATTTTCCTGGCTGGTGAGCTCAAAGTTATAAAGTTTTTAAGTAAGAGAATCATCTAAATCGTTCCAAACGGTCGCTCAGAACTTATAAACGGCAGTAAGATTTATAACATTTTCTCTAAACAACAAAGTGCTGCCATGGGCTCGATAAGTCTCGCCCTATATAGAGCTAAATTTCATCCGATCCCCTGACACAAAGAAAGGCAGAGATTCCAGACAGGCTTTTCTTTTGCCAGGCAGAGGGAATGGTGTGTGTATATCGACCTCCACGTGGCACTCGGCAAATAATCATCCCGGGTAACGAGCATGTCTTTTTCATCGCCGTGAAACCCCACGGCAAGAGTCCACGTACAATATCAACAGACATCCGCCTTCGGAGATTAGGTCTGATACTAATTTCGTATATCACGCGAAAAGCGTCTTTCATGAGAAATGTTGTAAACATTGTGATCTCCTGAACATGACCCCACCTGTTTTATTTTACGCAACGCATTTATACCCCCGTTACAAATTGGCAGAGGAAAGTAAATCGACAAATACAATTAATTGACCGATCATTTTCATTATAGGGAGTCTCAAAGTCTCAATAAAGTCAACATACATCTTCGAAGAAATCAGAGCAGCAATAGATGAAAATCTGGAGCCTAACTTAAAAAAAGGAAAAAAAGAAAAATGTAAAGCAAGATAATAAAAGTACAAACCACAAAAGTGTCGTAAGAAGAACAACAATAACAGCGACAAGCAAAGTCAGTAGCAATCATTAACATTCACATGTAAAAAAAAAAAAAAGAAGAGTTCATTGTCATTCTGAAGGTGGTAGAGACAGACAAGACAAGAATAGAAGAAGTGTTTTTTTTTTTTTCTTATTTAATCAAAGGTTTCACACAAAGAATCCATGCACCGTCGTCTCATAGTCTTGAGCTGCAACGTTTTTTTTTTCAACTGTTTTTCACTTGAAGAAATCCAGATGGACTACAAGCATAAATGTGATTGCCTGCCTGAGAGTAGGTGTTTTTTGCTTTTGTCTTTTTTTTTTTCATTTGCCTTATCCAAGATGCGCTAAGAGATACGTATATTATTTGCTAAAAGTTGATATGTGTCGTGTAACTGTGTTTTGTACGTATTATAGTTGCATGTGGATGTATGCGATTGCCGACAGACATCATCATATGTGCATAGTCTATAGTGTGACGCTATAAACAAGAGAAAAGAAGAAGATAAAGCATCAAATAACACTTCAAGTTGAAGTTCATATATGCACAAGTATTGCATTTACACATCAACACACGCATACACTTATATACGCATGCATACATACATACATACATGCATACATAAATGCATAAATACATGCATACATAAATAAATAGATACATACATACATGCATACATGCATGCATACATACATACATACATACACACACATATATATATACTGATATGTATTTCATATGAAATACATACATCAGCTTTTAGTGGGAATTATGATTATGAGAGTGGATTGAAATCACTTCTATAAACATTCAGAGAGATAACCACCGGTAAACGCGTTCGCGCATACCTACATATGTATATCAAAATACTTCCGCATTAAAAAAATAGTACTCGGTTTATGAGAAAACAGCCTAGATGTGTACCTACAGCCTATTGGTCTGATGAAAACTATACGCAGACTGACTACGTCTACTTTCAGATTAAGTGTGTGAGGTATTGTTGTTTACCCGTATTTACTAGTGGTACTTTACACTTAAGCAGCTTATCATTTTTTGCTTTCTGGCTGGTATATGTTTTTCAATTGTGGGAGTAAATGCAAAAAAGAAGAAAAAAAAAAACAATTAAGAAGGCGACAAAAAGGATTTTTTATTATTATATTCTTATAACAACAATGACAACAACAACAACTGCAACAATGACGGCATTGAAGTGACAGGAAAGAGGAAGTTTATGTGTTGACAAAGTAAGGAAATCTGATAAAATTATCAGCCTGGATCCTAATCACTTTGATTCAAATAATAATACATTTTTTTATTAAATTTTTTTTTAATTTAATTATTAAACTTTTCAAAACTCTAGTGATTTTGTAAAATTTCGTTTATCGCGAAAGTAGACGCTGGTTTCCTATCTATTTTGTATCTAAATAGAGATGACTAACGTTAAGGATTTTTAAAGAATTGTTAGTAAACAGACACAAACCGCACTGCGGGCAGTAGTTTTCAAAGTTCGTTTTTGGAGAAAGGTTTAACTAGAACTCATAGATATTCTCGCTTAGATTGCATAGCAGAAGTTACATGGCTACAGATCCATAAAGAAACGAATTTTGGTCAACTAACACGCTTGTATTGACAAGCACACGATTTCAATAAACATCAGGCAAGATTGGATTTCCGTCAAACTACTCGACGACTTAGTCCATTAAATTTCAAGTCTTAAGTCAATGGGAAGTTTCCTAAAAGAAAGGAGATGAAATAAAATGATATTCGGCTCGTTGCGAATGGCGGCTCTGAACCAATAGATAAAAATTGATGAAACCCCTTGGTAAATTGAGCCTACTTACGTAAGCTTCGTAGATGGCGATCAGATTAATTAAATTTTTGTTTAATATTCAATTAGATTAGTTTGTTGGCAGTCAGGGGGCGTGTTGGATTCATATTTTTCTCTAAGTTTTAGATCAATATCTGCTATAGATTTTTTAATGAAAATTTTCCACGTATTGAAGACATGGGTTTCGGGTTTCGGATTTCAAGTGCATACAACGCGTATAGAAAATGGAAGTGTTTGAAAGGAAGGAGTAAACACATTCCATTCATTACAATCCCCAAATTTTCTTATTTTCTTGGAACAGAATGAATTGGGCGCCGAAAAAATCAAGAGCTCTTTGCAGACTTACCCCGTTAAGTGCTTACGTTCTGGGTATTATCAGAAAAGATAATAATTCGACAGTCGAAAAAAGTGCTTCAGTATAGACAGTAAGTATAACAGTCCAATTCAGTGCTGCTAATATTTGTTGGATAGATTTTGCAACACGAGAGCTGATCTCGAAAGCATACTAGCTATATTATCTGTATCAGCTCAGTTGCATTACACCATCATTTCGTAACATTTCTCTGGAGCATGCAACCAATATGTGATTTTTTCATTTCTTAGGGAGACTTACGAAAAGTTACGCCAGAAATGCTCGATCGATCGTTCCTTTAAGCAAGTGATACCACTAAATTTCCTTTTATATGCTCCTTCTAACGAGAGAAGATATACATGTGCTTCGTGTCAGGTTAAATTCTATACCCTTTACATTATAAGCAACAAAGTTATGGAGTAATTTTAACAAACGCCGCTCTAAACGTAAATCGTTAAATTTATTCGATTTGTTAACGATCTCATCATTTCATGGACCTCAACGTTGATGACAATGAACTGTCTTGCATAATATAATAAACGTTACATCGGGGCGAGGTATTCATAATGGCCTTATACCTCCTTTGTAGCATATTTGCGTAACTAATTTAATGAACGATCATTTGTAAAAGGATCACAAGTACAAGATCGCCTTTTTTTATGTAGAAGTAAAAAAGTTATAGAAATTTTTTTTTTTTTTTCGTGACAATTTTACATATAGGTTTTTGTGTGTTTCATTTAAAAATTCTGCTACTCTTCGTTATTTAAGAAATTCGCGCACGTACTCGCATGTCAAAGACGATTAAACGTAAATTGGAAATTCGATGATAATGCATTTCTTATCTTACAAAAATATTTAACATTCTTTTGCAAAACATTACAAAATATATATGAATAAAGAGTTTTTTAAATTGAAACAAGTATTCATGGCCGCCACAAAGTAATGAGCAGTGGAATTTTTAAAAACTATTAAAAAAAGTGACGAATCGATTTTTCTTTTAGTGAGAAACGAGCATAAATCCGAAGTTGTTTGATCAACGCTTCACGAGATATCGATCGCTACAGCCATTTACCGAAAAAATAATGGATTTCTTTTTCTTCAACCTGATGTAATCTTGTGGGTTAACCTACCTATAATGTTTGAGAAATTTTGACGAAATTTGGTACGCATACGAATCAATATTAGAAAAGGAAATGTTTTTTTTATAAAACCGACTTTTTGTAAGGCTTTATTTAAGAGGAGATTCTAAAAATCCCATCCAATCCTTTACGACTACTCGCGCTTAAACACAACATGTCAGGTTCCCAACTTTCACCAAATTATCTTAAAAGTTGCGACCTGTGTACTTTGGACATTACAATGAAAGGACACACTTCACTCGAACTAATAAAAAGAGTAATAAAATAGTAAATAAAAAAATAGGTACATGTCGCATGCATGTTCTCTCTTATTAAGCACATTTCCGAAAGTTCCTTTAAGGAAGGGATAGCGTAAGAAAGCAGAGTTTTAGAGAGAGAACTTTAAAAATCATGTTTCTTTTTATTGGCCAATATTTGAATGGAAAAGTCTAATATTCAACGCAAAAAAAGCAATCCTCTGTTAATGAATAATGTTTGAATTAACTTTTCGGGAATCCCTTAACGATATTGTAAAAAAGAAGTAGCAACACTGAAGCGGGTCACGATCTCCTCTTAAATAGCCTACATCTCTTCTCTTAATACGATTAATACACACTTTTCGAAAAAAGTCGTTATATGAGAAGTGACCGAAAGAGTCGTTCGAGTCTAATCGTACTCAATACCGTTCATCTTTCGGACATATCGGTGTACCAGATTCCAGAAAAATATGTCAAAAATTGCGACCTCTATGTTCAACCCAAAAATACACGACGAACTGACAAGGGTAGATCTATTCAGAGAGTGATTCTAAATCGATGGGTATAACAAAAGATGGCCCTACCTCAAGTACCAAAAATGAAAGGGCAAAATGCGCGGAGAAGTTCATGGATGATCGAGGGAATACAAATAACTAAAAAGACGGACGGACTAACAGATAGCAGCGGATAGCTTACAATGTTACGTTTATCAAATATAATGGGTCACCTTTCAAGCGCAAGCTCGTTTGAGACAGGTGAGTGTTAGTCGATATATAGGCATCAACACCATCTCGCAGAAAAAACCGCAGAGAATTTTCCATATAACCTAATTTATTCATCTGTATATGTATTTGCATACGTATATATACAAACACATGCAGCGTAGCGTACGCGTAAATGATGTACGCCGCACCCATTTGTTCACAGAAAGTATTGCAACAAGTAAACATCGTCCGCGAAAGCTAGAAGCGATTGGAAGGCTGCACACGCTGAGAATCATATCGGCCTATCGAACAGTTTCAACGTCAGCGGCAGCGGTGTAAGCAGGAATATTACCCATCGAGCTAGCAGTGAATGGGCAATAACGTATCCAAAGCGGCGAAAAAAATTACAGCACAAACGCAGAAGAATGAATGTGGAAGAAGTTAATTTTTTCCTCATCCAATTTTTCACTGTGGCTTGTGCCCAGGAATAAACGGCGATGTCCAGCGCAATGTTTTCATCTGTCCGTATTGGGCATATTTAAGAACAACGGTTCTCAAATTTTTGGAAATAGAAATTACGCCAGGTAACCTGGTCTAGGTTATGTTAATGGACACCGAGAGACGGAAGAATTGCCCCGGTTTTTTTTGCAAAGCACGCTTTGATAAGCCACCCGAAACCGACATCCGAACATCTAATCTCAGTCGAAGATGAGAGAGGTTGGACGATGTAGTGAGAATGAAGAAAGGTCCACCTCGAGGACATCCGAAAGCGGTTCCGGGATGGCCTTAACCCCAGCGGAGGACTACAAGTTGGCAATGCGCTGCCACTGCACCGTTTACAGAGCTTTTTACCCTTTGTTCTCTGTGCTACGGAAGAAGGAACAAATCTACTAAAACGCTGTCACACACTATCTTTTTCGGATGTTCCCACTATGTTATACGGTGGATAATGTTAATAATAAACGAGCCCTTGTTACAGTTTTTTACGCTCCATTTGTTGTTTCTTGTGATGTTTTTCTGATATGGTAATAAAGGAGGTGTATACCTTTTTCTGTGTAAGGTCGATTGACCGATCGATCAGTGAAAACCATCAAGCATAAGCGTACAGTTTTCGTTAAATTAGGCAAATAACTAAAGTGTACATAATGTACATGTGTGTGTGTTTTCTTTTACAGTTTTATGGGTGTGTGCGTTCAAGAAGGTCAATTGCATGCCTTGACCGAGTACATAAATGGCGGTTCATTGGAACAATTGTTGGCCAATAAAGAGGTGGAATTAGGCGCTGCTTTGAAGTTGAAACTAGCTCTAGGCATAGCTCGTGGTATGGCTTATGTGCACGATGCGGGCATTTTTCATAGAGACTTAACCAGTAAAGTAAGTGCAATGTTGTTCAAGTCAAGTTTTTTATATTCAATAAAATAATGGTTTCATCCATTTTTTTTTGTTCTCAGAATGTGTTAATACGAAAATTACCAGCTGATCAATATGAAGCAGTGGTGGGTGATTTTGGTTTAGCTGCAAAAATACCAGACAGGAAGTAAGCATTTTTGACAATTTTTGTTTTGTAAAACTTGTAATCAAATTAATTTTGGATAACATTACAGATGTAAAACACGCTTAGAATATGTTGGTTCACCGTATTGGGTTAGCCCTGAGTGCCTAAAAAATCAATTTTATGACGAGAGAAGTGACGTGTTCTCGTTTGGCATTATATCGTGCGAAATTATAGCACGCATCGAAGCCGATCCGGATATTATGCCGCGCACCGACTCTTTTGGTCTGGACTATTTGGCATTTGTTGAATTGTGTCCCATGGATACACCTCCTGTATTTTTAAGACTGGCCTTCTATTGTTGTATTGTAAGTCTTTCAATAAAATTGTTTAAAGCCAAATGCGTTTCATAAAATTTTTTTTTTTTTTTGTTTAATGTTTTAGTACGATCCTAAAAGTAGACCAACGTTTCATGATGTTGTTAAGAAATTGACGTTGCTTTTAGAGAAATATCAACATGATGCTGTCGCGAAAAATGTATCAAAAACATTGAAGGCAACCTCCACAACTAGTGGTAGCTCTTCTCCGTTAAGTTCTTTGGAGATCACTAATTGTGCACTAAGCGGAAGTGACTCAGAAAACCAAAATATTTGCGTGACACTTAAAAACGGTTGCGCCCGCCAAGTGTTAACAAAGAAATCTAACTCTGCCGCCAATACTAACAGTGCAGCATCATATATAAATACAACCTCGGCCACTTGTCTATCCCCCAGGCACCTAAGAGAGGTGAGCGACAATGGTTTCGTTTTTGCGGAACCTAATAAACGCATCAGCTCAATACCAAACGATTCAGCAAAAGTTTTAAGTCACAAAAAACTTGTTGAAGATAGCATTAATACAAACAGTCGAGTTAGAAGAGCTACGAAAAAGTATGAAGCAGCTGCTGAATTATTAATGCAACAACACCATCGCCGTTCTCTCAGTGAGAACATTATACATTTCCCACTGCATACAACCCCCAGTGATAAGGCACGTTGCCACCAAATGCAGCGGCAAAGATCGTCGACTCATTCACCCACACCTCCCCCAATCAATGGATCGTCAAGTGCTACTTTGGTTAGAGCGATACCCGTGCAAGTCTGCGAGTCGCCTACACCGGGTTTAACGTTAAGAAAAGTGGCAGAAACTATGTGCTTGAAAGATGCTCAATACAAGCCCATGAGAACAGATCAAAATGGTGTGAAAACTAACCCTTTTACCGCTCTAGCCCAGTTGCGACGAGTCAAAAAGGTATTGGGGGCCAATCCCAAAACTTATGCTGCTGGAGTTGGTGATTTATTTAGCTCTTGCTTTGAAATGTGCGCTCCCTTTTTTAAAGAGATGGCAGCCTTACAAAAAATAACCAGTGCCGCGGAAGAAAATAAACTAGTAGGAGGACTGGGAGCGGCAGCAACGATCATAGCTCATTCGCCCATTGAACCAAAAAGCCTTCCCACCTCGCCACAATTGACACGTAAATTTAGTGCAGCTGATTTGAAATTATCTCCGAGTTTACAAATAGGCCGGCGCCCAACTGCCGAAGATGAAGACGATTGTGTTGAAGACTCCGATATCGAACAAGATGCAGATGGTGGCGGCAATTGCGCTGACGCTGAATCGAGTAGCGATGATTCCGCCGAAAGACCCGCTCCTGCACCTGCAACCCGGAAGTATCGTGCGAATTCCTTGTTTACACATCCATTATTTCGCGGCAGCAATAACGTCAAAAATGACGAACAAACTGTCACAACGTTAAATGCGATCGGTTCTGCTGTTACTGGGGAAGAGTTTAACTCTTCTGAGGACGGCTGCGAAGGTGACGACAAGCCCTCTAAGGATCTGTCGACATCAATTTCGACACCGGCTCCTCCTGCCCCCACATTTACGGTGCCACTCGTAGCTACGCCTGCCTCAATATCCTCATGCCCCGATTTCGAATTAAACGAAATTAAACACGATTTTTTGCCCACCAAAAGCACATTAACCAGACGTGATTCGATCGAAAGCGGATTCTATTCGTGCTTTAACGAAGAATCCGATGCCGCTACTACATATCGCCAGTATGGGGGCGGAATTTCAACCTTAGGTTTGGGCTGCGGTGGTAGCAATTGTTGTTTTGAACAGCTAAAGTCACAATTAATGTTAGATGTGGGTGCCAATGGTGATTTGAGGTATGATCGAGGTTACAAATATGCCTAAGTCATTGTTTATGTTTTACATTATTCTCGAATATTCTCTCTAGTGATAAATTGGCCAGTTTATGTCGGTGTTGTTATTACAGTTCTACGTCACAAAGCGGTCATCATCAGCAACTCTTAAATGATTCTTCTTCTACCTCATCGTCGGTGTTGCTGATGGATGAGGTGTCAAGTGGAGCAGGAGGACCAATAGCTGTAAATACTCGAACAAATACTTCAGCTTTACGTTCACTCGACGACCTGGAATTGCCAGATGCTGCAAGGACCAACAAACGTTATACCTGCCATCATCACTTGTTAAGCAGTAACGATCCAAATTTAACCGCGACCGCAGGCCTAATTAATCGCTTAGCTTTGGATTCCGAAATTCATTCAATGATGCAACGTAGTCCATTTACTACGAACCAATTATTGTACTGTAAAAATCGCACCTCGTCCATTTACACGGACAGCTCCGATGATATTAGCAGCCTTGCGGGTTCAGATTCATTGCTATGGGATGATCGTTCGTTTGCCTTGCCACCCAGCACACGTTCCGCGCAAATAGCTAAAATAGTGGAATATTTTGAACGTAAACGTCAAGTACCTGACAGTAATCCGCCACTCCGCAACGCTGGTGGACATTCGCCAGCGAGCGGTAGTGGATCCACCTCATCGTCATCGTCCATGGCAGCTGCTGTGGCTGCATCATATTTATCCTACGATACGAGACGCTATTCTGATTTCAAGCGTCACGCAACCATTAACTCGGACTACGAAGCTTTTTGTTTTGAATTAGATAAAAAACCATCTCAAGCACGCTTAATGGTATGCGAAGGCGCGGTCAAATCAAAATTACAAATATTTGATAAAATTAAACAGCAACATCAACAGAATTCGATGGCAGCGGCAGCAGCAGCGGCAACAGCAGCGACTACCTGCACATCTGTCGCACATCCGCTAGCGGTTTCACATAATTCTACAAATTCAACGACGATGACGACGTCCTTGAGCTCTGTAACACCGTCTCAAACACCCACAACGTCAGCAACGGCGGCTAACATAACATACAATAAATGCTAACGTACAGCTCATGTTAAATGAAATTAATGTTTGCTATTATATTACTGAACTTAGCCCAACGTGTAAGCTGCTGTTGGTAGACTGTACATTTTGTGGATGATAATAATACGTTTGAACTGCATGTATTAAATATGCTTAACATTCTTTGCTCTCCCATACACTTTTTACCTACCTATCTACGCCTCACTAGTAAACAAATTTATTTTCATATTTCTTCGTTGTTCTTTCTGTCGACGGAGTTTATTAGCATGCACACACAGCAAATCTCATTCGTTAACGTTGTTCAATGTACCGAATATGTAATTTCTTTGAGTGTTCTACATGTGTGTCTGTATTCAATAATAACAAATAAAAAACAAGAAAAAAGAAACAGAATAATATTTTTCGTTAACAATGCCGTTCATTTTGTCACATTGCCCTTTTATATTAGATTTTGTTTTTATAGTAATTTTCTCTAAAAAAGAAAATTAAACGAAAATGTTGCTGCTCTATTTAAACAAGGAATTAAAAATAAAAGTTCGAGAAACTTTTTTGAATCATTTTATTCTCTTAAAATCCAGATCGGATTGTGTCACAAACTTATCCCTTATTTCGATTTAATGCCCTGTAACTATAAAGGTCAAGTTCACGGTTTTCGGGAAATCAATCTTTTATTCCGTTATTTCGACAAATGTTTGAAGTACCATATGTATGCTACTACTGATCGATGATGGTCTTCAGGACGAAGCATAAACTGTCTGGTGCCTGGAATTTTCGACAATTTTCTAAAAAGTTTCTATAGCCAAGACAGGAAGGCACTTAACAGATTTACGTCTATTCTGTATATAATGAACCCCAACGCGGTTCGACGTAGTAGTGTCTGGAAAGCCTAAACGAGTCTAAAGACTAAAGTCATTTGCATTGATATCCATTTAATAACCCTTTTCTATAACATAACATTGTAAAAGTTTAGATAGATCGGTTCTAGAATAGTATGTCGTAAGTGCAACCCGAATTCCTACTAAATCGCTTACAGCTCGCATTTTCGGCATAACTCTGTTGTTTATCAAATTTGAAATTCTTTTCAAATTTCCTGCAAAGCTGCTCATGTAAAATGAAAGCCCAAAGCTTTGTTCGAAATCAAGAAAATAGCATTTCGCATAATTTGAACTAAAACCAACATTTTTATCAAGAATGTTTGAAAGATCGTACGGTGGCAGTAGCGAGTCGACCTTTACTTCGTTATCTGCGGGCCACTATGTTGGCGGCTTCTATAGGCAGTATCTGTGAATGTTATCAACAGGTTCGTTACAAACCGTCACTTATATTGTGACACAGTCGTAAACCCACATGAAGTGTTATGTATTGAAATATATTTGTCAAGTCCTAAAACGGCAAAACACATCCTAAACAAATGTCTTGAATCGTGACTATTTATTTTGCTAAGTCAGTAAAACTTGCAATATACGTCGGGATTCAAACAATTGCTATTAATAGATGGAAGTAAAGCGTCTCCCTCTCCCTTTCTGTCTCTCTCTACGCATAAAAAACCTCATATTTTTTTCATCATAAGCCTTTTGTTTCTTTAAAATACATATACGGCGAACAGCTATCTATACTACAAAGTGTCTTGCATAATATTTAGGGAAATTCATGGCTCCTAGCGTCGTAACCCATCCCATTGTAAAAAAGTCAAGAAATTACTATGAAAGCAAACATTTCATTTTATTTTAAATTTGAATCAAGGCTCAAGGCTACACATTTATAAATGATTTTTAAGTATATTTATTATTATGATTATATATGTATATCTCTATTATATATTTTGAATTACTTTCTGTATAAATATATTCAAAAAAAAAAAAAAAAAAGAACGATGAAAAGAAGTAATTATTTTTATGTCTAAATTAATTTTACAAAAAATAATGCCAAATAATATAATTGCGTGTATATAATAAATATAAAATTAATAAATAAATAATGAATATGGAATAACGGAATGAGAAGTAATAAGCTAAACAATGTAAAGACCCCCATTAAGTCTAATTTGAAATTGTTATTATTTTTTCTTTTTTGAACACACATACATAAAGCTCTAAAGAATTCTTTTTATCTTTATTTATTTTTACAGTCAGTAGAAAAATATAAAACTGCAGTCTTGCAACATTGTTGTTCATAAACTATATATAAATACTATTATTGATCAACGTTAATTAAATTCCAAGTCGATTTCGCATAGTCTATCCGTCCATCCGCGTAAGGAAGGAATTCATAAATGTTCCCCTTAATTTAATTGGTCATGTTTGAAAATCGATTTTTATTCGCCTGTATATACTTTTGTGCTCAAATTGACGTCATATCAAAAAATTTATTTATTTTTTTTTTATCATAAACAGTCGGTACTCGCCGACTTTAATGCTAACCTCTATGTGTTTCAGATTATTATTGATTGCATCCGCTACCTTTAAAATTTTTTTTTATTCTCTGCTCAGTGAGTTTTAAGGATTAAAGTTTTCTTTTCTTTTTTTACATTTAAGCATAGTTAAGTGTAAGAATAATTTTTATTAACATAAGAGTACAATAAAATATGTAAAGAAATAAAATTTAATTATGGATGATGTATGTATTTAAGAAAATATCAATACCTATTATATGTCTATATAGATATATAGACTTTTATGCATATATAAATCAAGAAAATCTAGTATTATCTTTAGCCTAAAAGGATTGTAAGACGACTACTCAAAATTTTTTGTTTAAAGAAAATATAAAAATACAAAAAAATACAAAATTTTGACTAAAAATATTATCAACAAAAAAAAAAAGAAAAAAAATGTATGTACATATAGATATATAATATATATATATATATATATATATATATAATTCTATTGTCTTTAATGTACATATATAAAGCGCTCACACATCTACGAATATATATATATATATATGTATATATATATATAATTATTGTGTGAAAGAAAAATATTAAGCAAACATTTGTTTAAAAAAGAAAAATACACAAATTTTTAGTATTTTTCTTCTTCGTTCTTTTTAATTTTAAATAAGACTTCTTCGTGTTAGTTAGTGCATATTTTCTATTTATTTCTTTAATATTTATATTTAATTAATATTAATTGATGAATTTTATTTTATTAATTATTGAATAATTAATTTCATTACTTGTTTATTTTTTTTTTTTCTTAAATAAATAAACGATTTTTTTCAATTATGTTTTAATAATTATTTTTACACAGATAAATACAGGAATCTTGACAGCTATGGCGCCCCAGAATTATGTAAATTATCGTTGACTGGAGGCGGGTCTATAAACTTTGGTATTTTGTTTTTTTTTAATTTTAACATATTTGATTCTTCTTGATTTCATAGCTGGGCCATGTCACGTAAGCGTTTTTTTTAATCTTTTCATCTAAATAAAGAATGAAAATTTATTGCAAATTTTGAAAATATTTTCTTCCTTAAGAGCGACTTCCAAGTGCTTTTAAAGAAAAAGAATGATTTTTTATATGCAAAAGCTTACTTGTTTTGGAATTTCTTATTATAAATTACTTTCAGTCTGAAAAAGGGATATATTCTAATGCTTTGCAGTTAGGATTTAGTAGCAACGGGATAGATTACTTTTAGCTCAATTGAATGAGTAATCTTCGGGCAACTATTATGTAAAAGTACGAACAATGCGTCATTAAGTTGGTTTAATCATGAGGGAATCTTGGTGGGGTACGAGAATTGTAGGGTCTGAGGTGATCTTCCATGCTTAAAGCTAAAATTAGTTAACTTATCGTCCTATTGGAGAAAAGATCAAAATTATACATCGATCCGTTCTTCAATACTGAACATGCGTACTGTTGCTTAATTGGTTCTCTATATACTTTTAAATATCAAAGTTTTAAATAAACATTTTTTTATTCATTTTGTGTTTTACATTATTATGGATCCTGATTTGGTTAATGATTATTAACTGAGTTTTCCTTTCCTTTCTTATTATTATTATTATTATTGTTTTTTTTAAATGTTAAGATGTTACCGTGAAAAAGGAAAAGAGAAAACGGAAGAAGACTGAAATTCATTGATACATGAATTTAAAAAATAGAAAAAAAAATTATAAAAAATTCTTTAAAATATATATACATGATAAATTTATTTAGGTATTTTCGGTAGTGTACTTATTTACAAAATATATTCGAATTCCAAATAAAAAAAGACTGTATTTGCCTTAAGTTAAATATGGGATATCCATCATCACCAGGAGTTTATTTCAAGCTCTCTTGGGCAATCGGAAAACTATTAGCCTTTTATTAGATGTAATCTTAGGCGGTTCCAAAGAGTGAACATTACACCTCAAGTTGGCTTCGTGGTTTTTTGGACTCGAAAATATATGAAATATTTGGATCAAGTTTTCATTATATATGTAAATTTTCAGAAAAAGCAAAAAGAAAAAAGTATTAAAAAAACAAAAATCTTAAAAATCATTAAGATTAAGTTCTAAATAAAAAATCTGTTTAAGCGGCCATAGCGCTTTCCCGGTGATGGATGTCCTTAAGGCGAATATAACATATTTACTTACATTTGTATGTATGTTCGCTAATGTGAACATAAAACTATATTTATATTTTACAAGTAAAATTATTATAGTGGGTCTCCGTTCACCATTAAACAATCTGCACCAATTCGCTTCATACTATTATTTGTATAATAACTTTTCAAAACAACGCATTATAAGGGAAGTGGTCGAAAAGGTGGTGCGATCGGAATCATTTTCAATAGCGTTCGTTTATATCTCAAAAATTGCGAAATGTAGATTGGAAACAAGGCGGATAGATGGACAAACAAGCTTAGATTGAGAAAGTCATCCTTCTTAGTGTTGCATATATCCGCACAAGCGTAATAAAACCTCGAGCCACAAGTGGTGTGGGATATAAAGAAAAATAAAAAAATAAATACATTTTTTCGAGAGTCATTCAGTTAATCATTTTAATTATCAACAATTATTTTTGTAAATTGTAAGACTTGTTTTTGTTTACTCAAAACAAAAAGGAAAGAAGTATAGGTTAAATTTTACAAAATATAATTTTTTGCCAACAATCGATGTATGAGAGAAGACTAGTTTTAAATTTGCCAGATAAATATTTTCGGATTAAAAAAAATTTTTACAAAAAAATCAAATTCAAATCGTCCTATAAAAGAAAAAAAATGTGTAATTCATTATTACCTTAAAAAAAAAAAAAAAAAAAATCTTAAAAATTATTTTTCGCCAAAAACAAAACTTTTAAAATCAAGTGATGCTAGATTTGAATTAAGATAATTTTCAGCTTCAAAATATTAATTGAAACGCAAAAAAAAAGAAAATAAAATATTTAATATTTTTCCTAAAACTAATTTTGCAAAAAAAAATTACAAACTGCAATTAGACATAATTTTTTATTATACTCGCTGGTGGTGGGTAATTTCAGATTTGCTTTCAGACGAACATTAACTTACTACAATAATGAAATCTTATTCACCCAATTCCAATAAGACTTTTGCCAACAACATTTTATATCTTAAGCGTCACTGCAGAAGAAGAGTACGTATCAATTGAAATGTTTAAACCAAAATGTTATTTAAATTACATATACAGCCGTATTCTGATGCTGTGATGACTGGTCATTATGTATAAGAGAGAACAATATGTTTTCTTGTTAGCTTTTTTTTTTTCTTTTTTTCTTAGTGTTCTGCTCTAAAAAAAAAAAAGTAAATAAATAAAAAAAGAATGCCTTGTAAGTTGTGGCGTCTCTGAGATGTTGCTCAGATTGCGGCTGGTAGTCTAGCGTTTTTTAGCATATCATTAGCATTAACATTAGCGTTATTCTCATCATATTATATACATATAAAAAAATAAACATTTAAACAAGTTTACAAATATTTATTTCATGAATAAAAAGGTTTTTTTTTCACAACAGCTTTTTTCTTCTTTTTTTTATAATAATAATAAAACGCATCGAATTGTTTCTTCCATCAAAAAGAAAATTTATACAAAACTCATTGTTGCCAAAGACATAGTTAAACACATGCAATCACACACACACACATGCATATACATATATATATGTAGATATATAAATAATAGAAATAAGATTTCTGTAAGAAATACTATAACCATCATAAGCAATCGATTAAAATCATTAAATTTTTTACGCCCACAGTTATTGTTGAAAACAAATCAGTAAATGTTTAAAATGTTAAAGAAATCTGAGAGAAAACTTAAAAAGTATTTAACATAAAATAGAAAAACCATAGACAAGACAAATGAATTTAATGTAAAAAACAGAAAAAGAAAAACACATAAAATGAGAATATTTTTAGTAATTTAAATAAGTTGTACTATGAAAAAAAAGTAAAAATAAAAATTTTAAAAAATATATTAACATATATCTATACAAAGTGAAGTGTTGTTGCTTTATCGGAAAAAAGTTGCAGTATAAATTAAGGCTTACAGCAAATAGGATTACAGAAAATGGCCGAAGAGATAAGTATATATAAACATGTTTAGATTATTGCGGAAATTGAAGCGTATTCTGAGGACATTGAAAAATTGAAAGCAACTATGTTCTCTTTTAATTCACATAAAACAAAACGCTCGAAGTTTCTGACTTATTTCTTTCGTTTTTTTGATTACAAATTTATTTTTGAAGAAAAAAGGAGAAAACAACGTAGTTAAAATTGTTTAACACAAACATGGGAAGATAAGGAAGAGTAAGTAAGTGTTCATTAACGTCAGTCCAATAAGATTTTCATGGTTTTTCAGTACTTCATATGTGTAAATAATGAAATTTCTTGAAAACATATACATAAATCCCTAATCCATCAAAAATTTCGTTATATTTAATTTGGTCTTTATTGTTATTGTTTCATTTAATATACTTTTCCAAACTATACATAAAAAAATAACCGTTTTTAAATACAGACTCTCTGCAATGCTGGTTTTTGTTTGTTTATAACTTGTTGAATTGAAAAAGAGATGCATTTGGTGCCATGAGAGAGTATGAATTTGGTGCCATGAGAGAGTGTGAATTTGATGCCAGAGAGAAAAAAAACAAATTCAAAAAATTGAATCGACTTGCTTCATTAGTTGCTAGTTCGTCACTAAGAGCACGCACTCACAGTAAAGATGCTAGTTATATATTTTATGTAATATTGTGCGTGAAAATTGCGTAAAAAAAAGTGGTGCTTCTTACAAGTGAAAGAGATGCATTTGGTGCCATGAGAGAGTATGAATTTGGTGCCATGAGAGAATGTGAATTTGATGCCAGAGAGAAAAAAAACAAATTCAAAAAATTGAATCGACTTGCTTCATTAGTTGCTAGTTCGTCACTTAAGAGCACGCACTCACGGCAAAGACGCTAGTTATATATTTTATATAATATTGTGCGTGAAAATTGCGTAAAAAAAAGTGGTGCTTCTTACAAGTGAAAGAGATGCATTTGGTGCCATGAGAGAGTATGAATTTGGTGCCATGAGAGAGTGTGAATTTGATGCCAAGAGAGAGAGAAAACAAATTCAAAAAATTGAATCGACTTGCTTCAGTAGTTGCTAGTTCGTCACTAAGAGCGCGCACTCACGGTAAAGATGCTAGTTATATATTTTATGTAATATTGTGGGTAAAAATTGCGTAGAAAAAAGTGGTGTTTCTTACAAGTGCTTGTAAATGAAAAGTAATTAATTTCTTCGTCAATAAATGTTCATAAAATTGATAAAACGGTATATTAAAAAAAACCAACGAACTTTTGAACATGTTCGTACATGTGATACTTTAAAATATTGCCACAAATAATGATTTCATACAAATATATAAGATATTGCCATACACAGCGATTTTGTAGAAATAGAAAAGTAGAAATGCAAAAGGATGGACTTAAAAGTTTTAACTCTTCGATTCGCTTTATTTCTTTTGCTAGTGCGTTGCTTTTTATATACCGCGGGTTCGTGTGTCCGTTAAGTAATTCAAAAATGATTGAACCAAATCTCAACTTCAAGTTTGTTTTGTTTAAAGCGCCAGTTACATTCGAAAAACGGAAATAATTTATTCAATAAGGTTTATATTGTCATTGCTACATAGATACGTCGTAGTTTTGGTTCGCATATGCGATCGATTGAATGAAAATCTTTCCTTTTCGTTGCTTACTTTTGTCGCTAGTGTGTGAAATAATGATACGAAATACAATTCTCTGCTATTACTCACGAAACGTACACATGCGCGCGGTAGTGGCTATAGTAAATTTAAAACATAATACTTTAGAAAAAAGGTAATAAGAGAGAGTTAAGTGATTGGGTACAATTGCGTTTTGATGTTTGTGAAAAGAAATTAAAAAATACGTCGGTTCGGTTTCTCGGCTTATTCGCTACGCTTACGTGCATAATAGATATTTTGCTTAAAAAGTAAAGAAGCCTTTCCTGTTGAAGGTAAATGAATTCATATAAAATATATATTGGAATATTTTCTAGTATACTTTATCGCTGTTGTAACGTTTAAAAACCTTCTTTAAATGGCCAACTTCGCAATAGGCTAACCAATCTCTTATTACATCCCACACCACTTGCGGTGCAGAGCTGTGTTAAGTATGTGCGGATGTATGCAACCCACAGGAGGCCTTGAGATCGGTCCACCTTATACTATACCGATCGATTCACTTCACTTTCACTATCATTTTCTAATTTGATTTCCACTTATCTCTCCATTTTTCCTTCTGGATTTCTTATGTTTAACCTTCGGGCGACAATTTGTAATACATTTTGAAAAAAGGCGGTGTTTTGGTTCGAGGACGAACACCATTGAAAATAAATCAGACCCAGTCTTTCGACCACTTCCCCTCATTTTGAAAAGATATTATATGAATTGTGATAGGATGGTGTATGATATTAAATGGTGAGGCGTAAGCCACTATAATGACCGTTTTAGATGTAAATTAAAATTATTGGTAATCAAGATTTTTTGGATAGTGGAGATTCTATTTATTATGAAAGGCTTCATCAATGGACCTAATTAAAATAGTATGCTCTTCAAGCTTTCTTCAAATATAGTAAAATGCACTTTATTGTGCCATATTTAATAGAAGCGTACGCCGGAGACCTCATTAAAGTACATATATTCATACAGGTGGGTCAGTTTCATAAAGGATATCTACAAAATTGCGTATTTTAATCAGATTCAAAGATTTCGTAAGTGGAAGGAAATTGAGCTGACATTTTGGCGGGTGTGAGCCGCAACCAATACACAAAGATACCAAATTTCTGAAAGTGACCTTTCCCACAAGCCTGTGGAAAAATTTCATTCATAACAAACATAAATACATGCAAATATATATTGCATATGTTTGCAAATTTTTATATTTACTCGTTCTTGTACTGCTGGGTTATACTTCGCACTTTATTGCTTCCATAGAACAGCGACCATAAACGGCGAAGTTGTATTGAAACCAAAATGAGTTTTATTTTGATAGAAATACGGTTGGGGTTGGGATGCAGACAACCAAAGAGTAAACAAATAGTTTAATAACGTTTGGTGTCTTCGTATATAACCATTTTTAAACTTCAAACTTCAAAGTTAAGTATAATTTTTATACATAACCGTTAAAAATATTACATAATTGTTCTGCTATGTCATAAAACCCATGTTAGGAAATATTGGTCGACAAAATATCTCAATAGCGCAGATTTCACACGTACATCACATACCTTGGAAAAAAATTTGGTTCTTCAAAGAAACGACGCATGAAGTAAATTCTTTGTTTTTAAAAATTGTTGTTTTTTTTTTACTTTATATAATTTTATTTATTACATATGTCTAATCTTTTTTATTATATTTATAGCATAATAAGTTAACTATTTTAAATGTTATTAAAAATTCATTAAAATCCTTGCCTGACGCCAACATAAAATATTCTAGAAATTTTCTTACTTATTTTTATGGATTAATTCTATACAGTAATAGAATAATAAACTAGCTGTAGAAGCGTTTAGATATAACGCCTATGGAATGGTTTTGAAAAATGCTTGCGAAAGGGAGCAGCGACCATATACAACAAATCGCTAGCCTAATATGTATTTTCTGGAATTATTATCTCGTATTAGAAAGTCCCATATTAGACTCGCAAGAGTTGTTTCCTTCAAAAAAAAAAAAAAAAAAATATTCTTTCGTGAATTTCAAAATCTAAATAAACAAACAAGAAAGTTAAATAATTTATATAAATATTAACAAGCGATAAGTGTGAGGAAAAGTTCTGTCGGTTTTCTTTCGTTGCATATGTTGTTAATAAGTCTTTGAGAAACTGTAATCTGCTGATAGCGTGTAACTTATTTGAATGTTTGGAAAAGATGGAATTAGCAACACGATATACTCTAATCTATGTTGTTTAATTCAGATCACCTTGATTGAGATAAGGAAGATTAGAGGAAGTGTGGCCTCTCGACTCTTTGTAGGATCAATTCGGATAGAATCTTTATTAACTTTTAGATTAGAAAAAGAAAACCAACAGAACCTCCCCTCGAATTAGGTTCGATTTATATAGTCGGGGTAGATTGGAAATAGAAAATAGGCTATTTTGGCGCTATAGTTATATACTCAAACTACGTGGTCCCATGCGTGGTATACTGCGTGGACCACTTAACATGGCTTTGGTAGGTTCTTGACGAGCTTGATACTCTTGGGCTGGCTGTTCTTCGACATCGTGCTCATCTTCAGCATCGCCGAATAATAAGGCAGCTAAGCTTGTTTCTAATTTAGCTTTTTTCGTTTTTTGTGTACTACTAATAACTGGCGCTACTGTTGTTTTATTTGACATTTTCAATTTTTCTTGCTCAAAGTCTGTGCTATTTGTAATCGATTTAACGGTATTGTTAGCTGAGGACAAAGTAGATTCTGACACGATTTTAGTTGGTTTTTCCATTCGACTTGCCAAAGCCAAAGGCATTTTATTTACTTCATGTTCCCGTAAATTTTTTAATTCATTCTCTTCGCTGTCAAATTTGTAGCCTGGTGGATAAATAGGTTTAAATCCTCCTTGCAGTTCCGGTTGGAATTTGTCTATTTCAAAAGTTTTCGAATTTTCAACACCGCCAGCGTTAGTCGAAAGATTTTTCACGTTATCAGAACGATCGATGCGATTCTTTTCGTATAAATTATGTTCAATGGATGAGGTCAAGATATTCCAGTCGCTTGAAGGAACCCTCGTAGCTAATCCCAGACTAAGGCTAGGATAAAATGGAGCCATGAAATTCTTCTCATAGTTCTGAGCTCTCAAATCAAAGTCGTGACTACTTAGAGGCTGCTCAGTTTTAGTATTCGGACGTATTTCCTTGATGACCGGCGTCGCCAGATTAAAATCCGAGTAAGGAACAGTTGGGTATTTCGTTTTAATTCTTTCGCTTGAAACAGTGGGTGTATACGCTAGGGCAATGGGCGCTTCAGTTCTACTGTTATAAGCAGAATTAACGATTTTAGGTGATATGAAAGACTCCGATGGCTCGACCAAATTGATCTCAGGTTTTTCAATTGGATAAGGAAACAGATCGTTGTTAGTATTTGATTTTAGTTTATTTTCTTGTTGAAGCGATTGAGGCTTTTTATTTTTCAGTACTGGTTCTTGTTGGCGATCACTAAGCACTGAAAATGGAGTGTTTTGGTATTCACTAGTAGTGGACGTCTCAATGTGAGCTAACGTCGACAAAGCATTGTTATTCTCAGATATTTCTAATGGATTTATTTGATTGTAGCTGTTATCAACGCCTTTCAACGGAAGCACTACATAAACATTGTTTGACGATTGCGATAAATTGTCAGGCATATCTTCGTTTATGGAATCTAGACTGGATCCGTGAAGCTCTGGTTTACCACTATTATCGACAGCGGGCAATAAGAATGGCTTACTGTGGGACTGCAACATTTGCAAGGTCACAACTGGTTCTAATTTGGCTTCGTTAAGATTGTGGAGCTCTTTGCTGGGCGTTACTGGTGGATCGTTTATAACTAGATCCTCTTCTTCGAAAGCAGGTAACTTTTCTAAGGCTGGTGCTAAAGCATGCCGTTCTATATTGTAATGCTCCATAGGTCTCAAATTATGAGACACAGGTCGCCTAGGTGGCATACGATCCATATGTCCATAAGGTGACAATCTATAGATACGACGGTTATCGTTAGGTGTTAGTAATGGTGGACCAGCTGCGAAATCGATTCCTCTGTTTATAGGATAACGTAAAGGTTGGCGTCTACGGGAAAACTGTGGATTACCCGGGCTTAGCATACGTTTCGGCGGGATCGGTCCCGTTACTCGTATATTTCCCGGCTCCTTATTGAAAGTATTAGGAGTGTGTCCACTTGAAACTTTAGCATTCGGTCGAAATTGTGGTAGTATGTTCGGTAAATGACGATCAGGATTTGGTCGAGTTATGCCGGGCACCGGCTTACGGGTGTAATCGCTATACGTGTATTGACCGGGGCCGTGAGGCTGATGTGGTTTTTCAGAAATATTATTTGAGATAGGTGGTGGAAAGCGGGGTGGGGGAATCATGTGTTGTGCGGGAGTGTTCCGTTCTGTAGCGGTCGGGAAACTCTGGAATTGAATTATAGTTGAAATGGAATCTGTCCATATTTTATGTTATTTACGTACTTACCAACTTTTGTTGATGTTGATTCATTGTTAAGACTTCATGTTTCTGGATCTGTATGTCGTCAGCCATGGTTTGGGAAGTATGATAATCCATCTCGTTTAGTTGTAGTTTAGTCTCAGTATCAGTTTTCGGGAATACCACCGGGCTGGAACTTTGTATTTGCTGTAAACTAAGTGGTTGAGCATGACCGTTAATCTGAAAGCCAGACGGTGGACCTCCGGTCGGTACTGAAGGCACTTCATCCACATGACCATCCATGGCAGGGAAACGAATATTGGTCGAGACCAGAAGTTCTTGCGTATTTTGATTTGAACCTAATGTAATGCTGTCACTGTTATCTAGAGGATTAACAGACTGCATCACAACCATCGAAGGTAATTTTTCCGAGGGCGATAATGGTTTTAATGCAGGTTTTTTCCTATTATTCGATCCAACCAAAGGTAACTGTTGATATGGTGAAGGCGGAATAGGCGGTGGTTCTGGGTTATTATTATTCATTAAATGTGATTTAGTAACGCTTTCACCACCTGTATAGACGTCACTTTGATAATAATTGGAATTTTGTGAACTTATGGACATATCCTGATAAGAAGGTGGAACGGCTGCTGGCGATGGTTCTCTCTTTAAGGTGCTAATATCTTCATTAATAACGGTACCATATTGCACTGGTGGATTCTTAGCGTAAGGCGTTTCTTTTTTAACGCTACCGAATGCATTCGTACCCACTTGTTGTTGACTGCCTAAAACAAAGGAAGCCGATTGCTGACCGGGCGATATTACTACATTGTTTATGGCTGCCGGTAATGGACGATATTGCATGATATTAGGCTGTTGTACTTGATACGAGACATATTCATTGCTGAAACTGTTATTATTATTAGTAACTGGGCCCAACTGTGAGTTTTGCAGCGACGAGGCTTTTAACGTATTTGCAAATGTGGGAAAAGATGTTGTTGGGGCATACGTTGGTTTGTTCGATTCGACGGCTTCATGCATTGTAAAAGGCGCTGGTTTTGAAGGAGACAAAGGTCCCATTAAGTTGCCCTGAGCATCAAAGCCTTGATCGCTCGGGTTGTTAGCTAAAAGAGCTGATTCTTCGTCCGCCAAATTGTTAAAGATATCCGCCAGCGTCATGGAGGGTTTTTGCACGAAATTATTTTCAGTATTCTTTTGTTCTACAGTATAATAAATATCGGCAGGATCGAGTTGGGTTATGCGAGTGCCTTGTGGAATGGGACTGAAAGCTGGTGGAGTATTTGGATCTTCAGTGAAGAGTATAGGTTTACTGTTTGTGCTGGGTTTGGCGGTCGTGGTGGTAGTAAAATAGGTTAAGGTACTAGAGGGACTCTGAGTAAGAAAAATATCCGCCGAAGGGGTAACTACTAAACGAGAATTTGACGTTGTCGTTGGCTTTGGAGATGTTACTGTTGTGCTAGTTGGCTTTTGCTCGGGTATAATAGTGGAGGTAGCAGCAGTGGTAGTAGTAGTTGTTGAATACTTTTTGACTGGAATAAATTTTCTTCGCGTAGTGGTCGTCTTGAATTCAGCGGGTGCTGTGGTATAATAGGAGGATAACTGTGGTTTTTTGGTGGTTATAATATGTTTGGTGGATGATGATGTAGGTCTTTTCGCGGGAGCATTAATTGAAGAACTGGAATTTGTGCTCTTGACGTTGAGCGGTTTCGCGGCTGAAGAATTTATAGGGTTCTTCATAGCATTATTTAAAGGCTTATTACTGTTGTTATTCGCCGAACTAATCATAGTAGCTGGCACAGGTTTCAATTTTGTCGTGGGCACAGTAAAATGATTGACGGTTTGATCATTGGGCAGTGAGGTCACCTGAGCTACTTGCGTTGGTTTTTTGTTGGTTATAAAATTTTTATTACTACCCTGATATTTAAGATTAGCATAAGAACTTGATACCAAGGGGTAAACAAATTTCGATGACGAATACTTGACCGGTAAATTAAGAAAATCATGTATATTCGGCGAAGAACTAGTGAGTATTACTTTCTCATTAGGATTAACAACTTCATTGGCAGTGGGTTCTATGCCGGCTGGTTTCTTTGCATTGAAATCCAACTGACCGGAAATCGGATCCTTGCTGGCATAATAAGGTTTACCGTCATTAAATATTTGATTAGGTAACACATAGCTACCGGATATAACCGGTTCATCATCTTCTTCGGATTCTAAAGAACCATTACGTGTCTCCGGTGATATCTGAGCAGACGAAAGAGCAGCTCGTGTGCAACCGACGCACACTAATGCGACTATGAAAAGCCTTAATGTCAAATTGGACATGGCGAAGTGTGTGTACCTTAAAATGGAGAACATATGCAGTTAGGTACAATAATAAATAAGAAGTTTATATATGTGTACATATACATAGATATATATATATATATATATATATATATAAATTTACTGCATTATCATACTTCATTGTGAAATACTTAATAATTACTTAAGACAAATTATATTTCAATATCTATTAAGATACGATTATAACTCTATTTCAACACTTGTTTAGCGCATTCGAACCATTTCATAAAGAGATACTTTACTAACACAGCAGGTGGTTTAGTACCAAATACGGTAAATACTGCTTAAGCTCGTAAGTGGTTTAAATGATTTTTGTTTTCATTAAACAAACACACGCATGCATATATAAACCTATAAATAAATATTCACTACAACATAAATAATTGTGTGAAAAATAAAAGTGTTATCAAGAAGTCTTTCTCTTCATTTCATTCATCTATATACGAGTATTATACTTCAGATCAATGTTGCACTATTTTATTGTGCTTTAACCATATATATAAAACCGTAATATATATGAGTCGCAGCAGCATAAGTCGCGTATATATGCTATTCGTGTATATGTGCTATTCGTTAAACAGTGATCAACAAGTGATGTTGATCGGTAACATTGCGTTCAATATGGCAGCTGTTTAACCAGCTTTCCTTGTGATTTAATCACAATTTAATTACTGATTAATGAAATCTGAATCAAGTGAAGTAAAGCATTAAATATGTTAAGATTATAAATATAATTTAAATGAAATGAATTTGAATTGATTTTCCATTATTTACGATCCGATCCATTGGAGAATGTTTCAAGAACGTTGATTATCATAAATAATCTTTTGCTATGAAAAAAGGAACATAACATTTTGACCTCTCTGTATATGATTCTTAGACAATCTTTTGATGTACAAAAACACACATTACAACTAGTTGAGGATAATCGTGTAAAGCTCTTGAGCAGAACACCGTACATCATAGCAATGGGTGCGTCTGCCGATTGCTTGCATGTATCGCCACTTGTATTATGAGTGAATCTTCATATTTGCTATAGGTTGTGAGTTATGAGCAAAACATAAAATTAATTTTTACTGCAAGCCCTTTCTTGCATAAGAGAAGATACCTACATTCTTCTCTCAGAAGGAGTAAGAAAGTCTCGGACTGAATTTAAACCTTCTCGATATTAGATTAATTAGCTGAAAGCAAGTATGAAAACCGTACGCGTCTTGTGGAGAATATTGGGTAATATAGATATAAATTGTTTTTCATAGCCAACATTAAAAGTGCATGAGAGTTAATAAACGTTTCCGAAACTTTATGAAATTTGTACTTTCTTGATTAGCGCGAACAACGGAATCGAATTGTCAGTCTGCCCGTCAGTATCTCGGCCTGGAAGTCCGTTTGTCTGCCACTTTATTTGCCTGTTAATGTATCCATCTGTTGATATGTTTGCCTGTCTTCCCGTTTATCTGTCTGTCTGCTGGTCTATCTGTCTATTAGTCTATTTGGCTGTCAGCCGGTCAGTCTTAAAACTTTTTCTACAAGGTCAAACTTGGTCTCAAATTTTTTCTTACCCGTTTTTCTCCCTCCGAAGGTTGAATTTAAAAATCCACGAAACTTTTGTGAGATAATAATTTACCTCCCCCTGGGATCTGTTCATCCGCAACGATAAGTTTGGGATGAGAGAGAACGGTCATCTACCTTTCGGTTTTCTTCCCATCACGCCCGCCGTCGATTCACTGAGGTCAGGCGCTCCTTATTCTTAAGCAGGGTCGCTTCCGTGGTATCTGCCACATTGTCTTTCTGAGACCTCTCAACTTCATATCTTAGTGTAGTGTAAGTAGAAGAATGAAATTCAGTATACTACGATTTTCTACAGAGTGACAAAAGTAATATTCACGTCATACTAAGATCGAGTAAAGCTATTACAAAAAGACAAGGGATTTGACTTAAACGCGGCATTGTAAAGCTAAAAAATAAATCACATTACGGTGTATGAAATTAATTTCTATTGAAATTTGTTTGTTTCACTAGCTTTTGTGTTGCAATGATTGATTGACAACGAACAATATAATATGTACAACACAATAGTTGTAACAGTAGTGACAACAGTTCGTCATCAAGTAATGACATGAAAACCACACCACACCAATGACACTATCGGGTTTATATGAAACGAAATCAAAGTCAATGTTAATCGCATCTCAAATTTTCGCTTTTCACATTGTTTTCGGAATGTTGATCGTATCAAATTTTTGGACGTTTTGACAGTTCAACAAGTATATATTGGATTAAACAAAAAAAAAGTAAGTAAATAAATAAAGGAAGAGAAAAGAAATGGAAAAAAATGTTAAATGTTAAATGTTAACAAAGAAAATCTTTCGTCTTTAAACGTTTTCTATGAAATGATTTCAACACTTTTAACCGATTTTAAATTTTCTTCAACACATGCATGAAGCATGCATATGCACACACATGGCGATGATGATGAGTGCAAGCGTTGCAACAGATGTTTCGGACACTTTTCTAAGGATTGTATGCAGGAAATGCTTGTGCATTTAAATCTTGAATGTCTCTTCGATGCGAATTTATCATTCATCATTTAACGTTTCGAAATTGAAATTGAAATCGAAATCTGCATAATGATGATAATGAAAGTGAATATTTGTTTTGAAAGTGAATGCATTATGCGCGCATATATTATACGCTTACTCATGATTTCAGATAATTTCTTTCCATTTGCTCACAATATCGCTTAAAATATTAAAGATGCCTGATATACGAAAGTGGAAATGATTGGCAATTGATTTCTTTGATTAATTATATCAAATGACCAAAAGCTAATTGGAAAGCTTCTTACAAATTATGCATAATTTTACTCACTTTTGTCCACTCATTTGCCAACATTTAGATAATTTTTTCTTTTTTACATTCATCGCCGTAGGATGAAGGATATATTGATTTTGTCAGAGCGGTTGCAACACCTAATCGAAAGCTCCAAAGACACCATGAAATATATATATTCTTGATCAGCATTAAATTCTAAACCGACTTAAGCATGAAGGTCTATTTGTCTGCCCGCCTGTCCGTCTGTTGTAAAAATTCTCTTCCTCAAAAAAATGAAGCTATCGGCTTCAAAGTCGACAAAAACATGGGAAGTTCTTGCACGCAGGCTGGGATTGAAAATGGTACAAATCGGCCAAAAGATACGACCACAGTACAACATGATCGAACACAGTACAACTTCTGTTTTCAAAAATAATAAATTGTTTTTTTTTGCTAGTTACTTATACAGTACAATAAATATAGCGATAAAAAATTGCATGGGTATAGGCACTTGTACACACATAGCCGCTTCTACATAAAGTTATAAGTGATTTTTTTTTTAATTTTTTGATGTTTTCTGCTTGTTCTGCTCATAAGATAAACAAAGCAGAATGTTGGAAATTATTCTGTACATTCCTCATATCAAGATATACTATTGGCACAAAAATGTGTTGATTCTGGGCTTCTCAAGGTGTAGGGTTCGTTTTTTCTTACCAGTATAATCAATTGGGTGTTAAATAGAAGGACTTGGAGACTAGAATATGACAAAGCTAAGTGCGTTAATTCTAAATTAAATATCGCGGACAACACGTCGGTATACAACGGATAGTTGTGATGATGGGTATAAAAGATACGGTTGCTGCCGAATACTGTTTTTCTATTTGTTTTTATTTATTGTTATTTCTGTATGTATTTGGAAAAGATGTCTCAAGAAGAAACAGTGCAGAAATTTGCAAAAGCCAAGCCATCTTCGCGTTTCCCACAGTAATCTAAATAGCTTCGGGTTTTCTAAGCTTACTCAGCAGACTTTGTTTAACCTCTCCAGATGGTGACAAACAGCTGAATGCAATGTAATCAACCGGTCTACTTGTTATGTTGATTTTACGACAACATTGCTTCTGAAACGTTGTATTCAAGATCGGAAAAATCTCGGTTCGGCACTTAAAGCCGTATTTCCAGAATGGATTTTTCGACCTTCATCATATAAAGTGCACATCTTTTAACCGTTGTCTTAGCACTATTGTCCTGTATACATTTTTCTCCACTACATTTTAGGTGAGTTTAATTAAATGCTGATATTTAATTAAACATGAACTACACAAAACTTGTTGTCAGTTGTCAGAAGGCTAATTGGGCATCGTTATCTATTTAGAGAAAGCAAAACTGGTTTCTCCCTGTTCCTTACAGTCGGTAGATAAGGACACCTGCATCGGAAATTACTTATGACTCGATCTATATAATATAAATTTTTCAATCCCAACGCTTATGCGTTCTTAATGTTCTTATAATTGCAGTTGATTTAAAAAATTAGTACAGCGTCTTGATCTCCTGATCTATTTCTGTATGATTTCTTCAATCCTCCAATCCATTTATATAGAAAATCTGGACGTAAGGTAACAACGTGAAATATTTGGAAATAATTGATTCGATCAATGTTGATGCTATGCTTGACCATTGCAACTATTAATTGTCGATTGGAAGCAATTTAAGCAACCATTTCATTAAGTAGCGTCACAATCGGAAAAAGTAGCACAATCGATATGAAAATGTGGAAAATGAAATTTTGTGAACGGTTTCTTTATTTTCAATACTCCCTCCGCGTGTTCTTTTCGTAAGCTTGCTTCGCTTCTGCCTATTTAAAAATGAAAAACAAGAATGCATTGAAAAAACATCCTCCTTCTCTAAAAAAACTCATAACTCCATCCGCTATCCAATTTATCCGTAACGCCATACGTGTTGCTGCATATAGCGACGGAGCAGCGATTGCGCAAAACATTTGTCACAATTTCAATAAAGATTTCTGCATGGATTCAATAACATTCAGAAAATAAAGGACATGTCAAAAAAAAGTTCACAGCATTGCCAAGTATATATCTGCGGAAAACGTGCAAAACGGAGCCACTAAGGACTGAAATGCTTATAACCACCTTTAAGTGCGGGTGAATGTTTGGTACGCTTCAAGTAATTAGACTAAGAAGAACATGTCTTATGTGAAGGTATCTTCTTTGCTGGAACTGAAAATTTTATGTTATTCTAAGAACTTAGGCTGGCCTTAAGAAGTGTTTGAGAATTCAGTATTGCTATTAGTTTGTAAATTGTAGGTAGTTCTTTTCCTATTTTGAAGGAATTATGTCCGTCTTTCACTTTTGCTGGTAGATCGTTCTCACCTCATACCTGATCCATGGTCATTAAAATGTTTCAGTTGCTATTACGATCGCCAATGCGCATATGTAGGCGTGGAGTTACATTAAACCACAATCGCATTCTGATTGAGAATATTTTGCTTTTTTAAGATTCCAAGTGTTTCGCATTTAATGAAGAGGAGAAGAAGCCTAGTGACATATATAGAAACGTCGAACTAAGTCACATATATAAAGGAATATGTTCTCATACCTCGTAACAATATATGAAAATTAGTAAGGTAAAGCCGGCTGACCTTTTACTTGACCGATTGCATCGCTCAATGCACTGATCGATAGTCTTCGAAGATACCTATACGAAGTTTTAGAGCACAATTCACTGCAGCTTTTTTGTTAGACTTTTGAGGTTATTTAGGATAAATGCGATCTCTGCTCCGGCCAAATAGTTTTATCGCAATGCGTAACAATAAAAACTATACATTTTTAAGATCTCTGCGGCGACAGTGCTAACAGGCCCCATTCTGTTACTCAATGTCATCAGGAATTGTCATGTAGTCTTGCGTAACAAGACGGACATTCTCGTTAATATATTTATGTTATTCTGCTGTCTATTGTTAATCTTTTTTTATTATTTATTGCAAAACTTGCACAGGTACATATACACATACATGCATACATCCATTTACCATTTTATCTGTTTATGGTTTTTGTTTGGTTTTTGATTTTCTCGTAGCAAAACATATTCATGGCATCGTCGCATTGCAATGAAATGTATTGATGGCGTGAAGTAGAATTTTCAAACGAAAGTGCATTTAAAACACTTGTCGCTCTTTGACCATTTGTGGTTTAAAAAACTCAATATTTTCATCCGATTGTTTGTTTGTTGGTTTGTTTTTTTTTTCATTTTTTTACGTTAACAAGATTTTTTAATCTTCTTCTTCTATGCGCTTGACTCGTTTTGGTTAGACAAATAATCAAGCGACTTGCGGTGATCATTGTTTGTTATTGTATTTAAACAAACAGCTTACAAAACAAATAGAAAAAAGAAGATAACTAAATAAAAAAAAAAAAAGCAAAAAAAAAAAAAAAAAACAACAAATTTTACACAAAGACTTTTGCAAGTTTTGTCTATTAAAATCGAAAGAAAACAATGATGAGGTTGATGCTTATGGAATGTAGGAGTCCAACTTTCATTTTATATGGCCATACACAATAAACAGATGATGGTACACGCAACGCAATACCACACCAATCGTACAATAGCAAACATACGTGCAGCTGACAAACAAACAAACAAACAAACAAACATATACACGTACATATTTACAAACCATACATGCATTTATATACATATATATGTATATGCCTTCTTGTCATTATTGTCGTTGCCATCATCAGTGGCCACAAAATCACTTTTGATTTTTTATGGCCTTCATTTTTCAATGTTAATATTTTCATTTAGTTTTATTTAGTAGCGTTGTTGCTTTTTTTTTTTGTTTTTGTTTTTGTTTTTTTTCCTATCTCTTTCTTAATTTTTCAGTAATTATCATTCATCGAGTTTTGTGCGCAATTTTTCTGCAAATTTATCATCACATTTTATTCGGTACATCATTCAATTCGAATAAAAAAAAAGTATTTAAAAGGAAAAGAAGTTAAAAAAAAGAAAAAGAAAAACAAAAACAAAAACAACCAACCGATTAGTTGAGACATCAAACCTATAACATTACAAAACCAAGAGAGCAGTGGACAGAGTTTACAAAAAACCAATACATACAACACATTCTACCACAATAGGCACATTATGGTTTAATTGCTGACGAAGCACATCTGCGTACGCTTGCGTACGTGTGTGTCGTAAGGATATCATTCATTGCCGTTGATATAAAATCGATAAAAATCAAATTAAATGAAAGTTTTCGTTTATAAAAAAAAAAACAAAATAAACAGAGGTAGTGGCAAAAACAACAGCGACATTAAATATTTTAAAAAAATTTTATACGAAATTTTATAATTCATTTAGACAACAAATTTTGTACGTTGGTTGACTCCCATCGTAAAGCAGCAAAATTAGGCAGATTTTTTTTTCTTTCTCTAACGACAGTGGAAACTCCTGTATGCTATAACTCCTCCTTAAAACAATTTTTTACTAGAAAATTTTTATATAGCACATCACTCAATAAAGTTGTAGGATGACATACATACAAATGACGACGAACCCATACCAACCTTCGAACGAAATCATTTGCAAAATTTCGTAACATTTCCACCATTAGTTTAAAACTTAGCGACGCTACACACGTAATTCAGATTTTGCCGTTGTTTGACAAAAAGCTGAATTTTTTTCCTGCAACTGCAGTTAACTTTCAGAAGAAAACTTTAACAATGATCTATATTTTGGGTATAGTTTGGTGGCAAGAGCTAATGAGAATCTCTCTGCCAGTCTTTCTAAAGCAACATTCAATGACAAATGCTGATGATGCATTAGTTAGGAAACTTGAATTTGATAAATAGGTGTGTGTGACCTGTAGACAGAAACGAAAGATACAAAATTTGAAAAGCGTTCATTGAACTGAAGTAATTATATGTAATTATATATCTATAATGATCAGAAAGTCATTACTTTATCATTTACATAAGACGCAATCTTAAATAGGAAAACAAAGCCGAGCAGTCAACTTAAGCTGGAAAAATCGGCCGGTCTAACAGTTGAAGTCTGACCTCTAAAGCGGCAAGAAAAACTTTCAACTCAAACGAAGGGAAGCAAAGCAAACAGAAGTACTCAGCCTAAGCAATTAAACTTAGCCTCCTTTTAGTCATTTAAAGCTAAGTAGTTTAAGCAGTCAAATCAATTACGCAAACTAGCCAACTTACGCAACAAAGATAACTAGTGAAGAACGTAAGAAGAAGGATATAAACTTTGAGTTTTGCAGAAAGGCTTAGCAGTACTAATAAGCCAAATTAAGCCAAATTAAGCAAACTGATCTAAACGTTCATAACAACCCGGTCTGAGTAAGCTGAACTCCTGGTCACCTTAAGGAGAATAGCTGGTCAGTCAAGAAAGCAAAATAAAGCCAACCTGAAGATATATGTTAGGTAGTCCAAGTTATCAAAACTAGCCAAGTTACCTCAGCAAAGTCAAAGATGTCATAACTACCCAGCACAAAATAAACAAAACTAGTCAGCTTAACCACCAACGCTGGCCGTCTATGATAGCGAAATAAAGCATGTAAAACTAGCCAAGTTAAACGAATAAGTTAGCCAGTCTGGGTGATCAAAAATAATCATTTAGGCAGCCTAAGTAGACTACTGTACTCAACTACAGTGGCAAAGAAAACATGTGCCCATCAAAAATCCTGCTCTCTATGATTTGTATATGCAGAGTCTGCCTAAAGAAATTTGAAAAGTTAGCTTAACCAAAGTTAGCTAATTACCTAAAGTACGCACTCTATCTTCAGCGAAAAAATTCGAAATTTTATCATATGTGCTCTAATAAGCGGTCGCTGGCCATCAAAAGAAGAATTGCTATCAATACGATGTAACTTTTGTTTCTTTATTATTTGGAAAAATAGAGCTTTCGGTCGGCCTCTAAATAGACTTTTTTTGTAATTTTCAAAAATTTCTTATAAAGAAACCTGTTGTTTTACAACAATGAATAAACATTTCAATGAAAAACATCAAATGAAATTTGTTACTATATCAGTTCGTAAAAAACCAAACTTCTCTTACATCCTTTCTCTTTCGTTCATCATATGTTTTATGCATATTACGCAACTAATTGAATAAAAACGAAAGTGTTAATATGCATTAACATTTAGTTGATTCGTTAAGCAAATCAAAAAAGGAAACTTTCATTTTCATTGAATATTTAAAATCGACGATATTTTGTTAAAAAGAAAATGAATAAACATTTCTATAACTTATTGTACAAAATGTTGCTTACCTTTCGGATGAAGACTCACTTCCTGGCAAAGTAATTTCAGATATGTCTTGTTAACAAGTCTGTAAAGCAACAAAGAAACCCAAAATCAAAATCTATTCAAGGGAAAAGATATTAATATTATGTAATAATAACCTATATGCATGCTACACTTTAACTTTGTAGTTCACTTGTTTGCATCGTTAACATTTCCGATTACGGACAGACGGACAAATAAGCATTATCGATAAGCCTAAGCTTGGAGAAGACCAGTAAGTTGCCAAAATTAGTCGGCCTAAGCAATAGAAAGTAGAAAAGCAGAACTAGATTACTTAAGGCGACAAAGCTCACCAGCCGAAGCACACAAATAATAAATAAAGTTAGTCAGTCTAAGCAGCCGAAACTAATCAGACCAAGTTGACGTTAATTGTCGTAAGCCAATCAAGGCAGCCCAAGCAATTAAACTTAAGTATTCAGATGAAAAAACTAAATGCTAAGCAGTCTTTGGCTTTCGTTTGATTGGGACGAGTTCCTCCATTTGTTGGCAAAATGTATCAACGTGATCAACAAGTGAGTTGTCTAACAAGGAAGACACCATTGTCTTTTGGAAAATTAGATTCCTTTCTTTTTAAGCTTTCATTTGATATCTCGGACTCTTCCAAATATTCAATCTTGCCGAAACTATCGATGATAGCGAAGCCGTGTGCATCGTAAGAAACATTTCACACCGGCATTTATGTTCTTGCCAACATTCAACCGGAAAAAACCACTTTTTCGATTCATCATCCAATTCCGATATGTTGTGATGACTGGTTCATCCCTAATTTTTTAATTGATGCGGAAATTCAAACCAATTTTTAAATTCTCCATTAAAGTCGTCACAGGAATTCGGCCAATTATGGGCAGCCCCGGCACCAATTTTGCGCAAATATTTTTTCCATCCATTTATTTCTGTAACATATTAAGCCAACTTTGACTTCTTAACAGTCACACCTACCTTTACGTACTTGCAATGTTGGATAGTCCATTATCATAACATAATTTTCTTTAATCGTCCTACAGGGAAGTGAATAGTGTCCATCGTTGGAAATAGGGAGCAGATTCTCTATAACGTTTATCGAGTCTTTCTTTAGTTTCGTTTGGTGCTTGATGCTTCAAAAGAAGAAATTCACTTTCATCAAAATTTTAGGCATTCCAGAATTCTCGAAACGAATGTTAAGGGGTTTTACTTGTTATCGTCTGAAGGTTTCTTCGGTCTAACACTGAAAAAATCCTCTTACGTTTGACGTAATCTTTAGTTGGATTCGTTAACCTGGTTAATATTTCACATCATCCTAATAAGTAGTTTACGCAGCCATTAATTTTGCAGAAAGGCCTCTCACTTTTTGAAAACAGCAACGAGACCTAAACCTATTAAGGTACAGATTGCCTTCAAACTCTCAAGCAATTTAATAATAAATAGCAATACTTGCCGATATTGCTTCGTGATGTTACGGACAACAGGCCTTAGAAGTAAAGCAAAGAATGGTATCAGTAAAAGAAACGATGCTAGGATTTTTTGCGTAAGGACAGATCCACGGACATGATATTAAGTGACACACGCATAATATATTATGTTTGTTAAAGATTGTCTTATGTTATTTCGAAAGTATTTGGGAACTGTTAGTTAAACAAGAAATCTGCACAACTTTCACGTAAATTGATTGAGAATTGAAAAAAAAAAAAGTAAAACAAAACCTGCATTAAGATTCTTCTAACGTTCCCAATTTCATGGACTGGCTTTTTTCTTTTGCATCAGATAAGCCTTAAAAATAATATTTTCAAGATTTTTCCAAACATTCAATCATAAAATACTCAAGCCGTTCTATATTGAATATAGGTAAACCTGTTGATTACATTTGCAATCGAATGGTATCATATCACTTGTCTCACTCCATCGCAATGTTCTTACTAACTTGTTCTTTATTGATTTAAAAGCGAAAATTTACTTAATAATCAGAGTGCATTGCTTTTTATTCTAAATAAAAATCCAACGCATACTCTAAAGCATTAAGCAAATTACTTACCGTTTATAATAATTATTAAATATTTTGTTGTTTAGAAAAAAGGAGAAGAAGAAGAAGTAGAAGAAAAAGAAAAATGCGGAATACAACACGCAATAGTTAAAGACTTCATTGAGTACATAAGCAACAATTTTGAAAAAAAAAAAGAGAAAAAAAAAAACAAGTTTTCCTAAATTGCGACCCAGTTGCCTAGTTTGTTACACATACCAAAAAGCATTATTTGGCTTCAATTTTAAGTGTATTTACATGCGCAGAGTAATAAATACATAGTTATGGTAAGACACAAACAAAAAACGAAAGAGAGACGGACGACACTCGTATTTTCTTTATAGACGTTTACTCATGCGCAGAAAACAAGTGCATACTCGAAGCAGTAAGGAGACAAATGAAAAGAGAGCAAAAATTAATTTTTTTTTTTTAAATTGAGTTCAAACCATTTTTTATTCATTCATCACTAAAGGATGAAAGTCTACTCAATTCATAATCTTGTTTGTCATATTCCTAATCTGCTTATCATCTTGATTATGGCATGGATATAATCAATGCTCGTCCATCCATCCGTCCAGCTTTTATTATCGATATGATCAAATAATCGATTCACAGCAGGCTTCGAAATAACTGCGATGTGACCATGAATCACGCCTTACATATTACAACCTAAATTAATTTGAAAAAGTTCTTTTTTTTTTTTGACTCAGGGTGTGAACTCTATATGTATATAGGTTGGATATATTGGTCCTTTAAGAGAATGTATACCTTCCACTTATTTTGTACGCAGCAGCGAAGGAGGGACACGCATGAGTTTTATTACATCGCTCGCAACTTGTAAAGATACACTCGCGAGGATCTTATAACGTATCTAAGCTAAGTTATATTCATGTCTACTCTCATGCGCCATTCATTTTGGTTGGCTTACGATCGCAGGGCCTAATTAACTTACGTAAGAAACGTTCTTACCTAAGCGATGCTACGAACGCTAAAAAAATGGTGAAAAAACTGATGGGAAACAAATTTCCAATAAAGTCTAAACTAATGATTTAAAGGATGAGTTTGGACCACAAAAACTAATTAAACAGAAAATCTTCTTCAATTAATAATCACACGCCCTATAATTAATTACCAAAAATATTTACTATCTTTTTTACATTCGCTAGATGGGTATCCAAGATTCGTTTTAAGATGCGTTTCGAATATATTTATCACTCAAAAATGTTGTCGCATTAAACCTATGCGTCGTAAAAGTAGAATTTCGTGGCTAAGTATAGACATCGGGTGCGTTTCTCTTTGATTTCATAGGTCTTTAAATTTTACGAGCACTGCCTGTTTATAGTTTATGGGCTGATATGCTCAACTACATCTATAATATAATAATAACTCGTCTTTTAACTTAACAATGCAAACATTTTACGAATACGTAAATAATTCATAGACACTTTAGATGATTTTCGTAGCAGCTTACAATAACAGGTCTTGTTGAAAGACCCTATATACATATATCAGAGATTATAAGAATTTAGTTTACTGCTGTGTATGAATTTCCAAGTTATGTGCTTGCGTATAATCGGCCTTAGTGTGGTAGAATGAAATTCCATTTAATTTTCTCCTCCCCTATACATACATACTCTTTTGTTTTTATGCAAACTTTTAGGGCTAAATGCAAATTTTCCATTTTTCATTTTATAGCAAACAATAATAGAATTTTCATTAAACTAAATAAGGATTCTTTTTGCTCATTTTATGGTTAATGTTACCATAAAACGACGACGCATACGATAGAAACTATATAAAACGAATAAGAAACTCAATGTGGAAAGGAGTTTGGACAGCCGTCATATCCGGTAACCATAATTTCCAACCACATTTTCCTCACAGCATTTAAATGACTTCAATTCAAACTTTTTTCAAAGTGTTGTGCCTCTTTAGGTGCCAACTTGGGCTATTTTCTTGGCTTTCCTCTATTCTTTCGTAATGAAAGAAAAAGTCACATGTTTAGTCTATCCACGAATCGATGCAAATTTT
Organism: Glossina pallidipes; assembly: GCA_000688715.1. Lineage (NCBI taxonomy): Eukaryota > Metazoa > Arthropoda > Insecta > Diptera > Glossinidae > Glossina > Glossina pallidipes. The sequence goes on from KK499829.1 coordinate 145,164, forward strand.
GTGCATCGCACCATCATCATGCTAAGGGTATTTCACAAAACATAAAATCTGAATTCGATGTCATGAGCATTCTATCCATGTTAATGATTCGTCTGATACTTTGGATTACCGTAACTCTTTTCTAGAATTTTTTTTTAATTAAGCTGGAAGTAAAACCGCTACGCAGACTGTGTTATTTGACATTGCATTCAAACCAGTAGCTATTATATGGATGTTCAGGCGCAATATGCAATTTTTTTGAGAAATAGACGGAAGATATAGATTTTGTTGGTAATAGTGACTTTTGGAGTGCGCTACATTGGGATAAAATTTTTGTTTGATGACTCATGGTTTTTTTGTGGGATGAGTCACGCCTTTTTTGGGTTTTGGGGATGAAAAAAGGCGTGGTTCGTCCTATCCGAAGGGATGAATCACGCCTTTTTTGGTGTTTGCGGCCACCCGAATTCCGTAATTCTACATATCTGTATCGGAAGTTACTTATGACTCCACCATATATTTCAATCTATCTGCAATATGTTTATTACATCAGTCTAAGCATTTTTTCTTTGTACTCTCTGTGTTCTTAATTAATCTGCCTTCTGTATCATGCAACTTTGCGGATCATGCTAGTCATTCCCGTATCTTATTATTTAGTCTGAAGCGCAGCCATTTTATTAATATTGCGTACTTTTGCAGTTCCTGTTCTAGTCCATTGATTCTTCCAAAGGATGGACTTCATCTTAACATTTGATGTGTCAGTTTTGGTACGCAATATATTCGATTTAGAAGTGAGAAGAGAATGCTCGAAGTAATGGCATAATGAGAATGAAACACTTGTCGCATAGATTATATGGATCAAGCTCCGTTTCTTTCTAAGATCACTTGTAACATAGTCTTTATAGATTTGTCCTCAAGTGTATTGCGTATATTCATTCATAGTACTCCCTTTGATATCCTTTCTGCCTACTGGGAGATTAAATCAAAATTTGCCAAAATTGGAAGGCCGTGGACACCGAATTGGAATAATATAGGAATCCAATTGGGAGGTCATCGACACCCAATTGGAATAATATAGGAATCTAATTGGACGGCCAGTGAACCCAATCGGAACAACACGAAAATCCAATTGGAAGGTCATTGCCCCCAATTGGAATAACACGAAAATCCGGCTGGTAGGTCATTAGCCCCTAATTGGAAGGTCATTGGTCCAATTGGATTTTCATATTCTAATTGGGTTCAATATTCTTCCAATTGGGTTCAATATTCCAATCGGGGGTCGATGGTCTCCCCGTCGGGGTCAATGACCCCCATGTAGGGGTCAATGACCGTCCAATTGGATTTCCGTATTATTCTAATTGGGGGTCCATTACCTTCCAATTGAGGGTCAATGACCTTCCGGTTGGGGTCAATGACCTTCCAATTGGGGCCAATGTCCCTCCAATTGGATGTTCGTATTTTTCAATTGGATGTCAATGGCCTTCCAATTGGATTTCAATATTATTCCAATTGGGTGCCAATGACCTTCTAATAACGTTGTTTTGGCTTAGATTTTTCCATTTTGTGTACACTTAATTCTCTTTCTACACGACAGATACGTTCGTAAAAAATACGTGTAAAAAAAATTCGTGTAAAAACAGAATTAGGTGTAGACAATATTAAAAAGTTCTTGTTAGAGTTCACTTAATTTATTTCGTGCTTACACATTTTAATTCCGTAAATATTTTATAAAAACTTCTTTATAAAACTTCTGCTTTGGAAAAAGGAAATTGTATATGAAATTCATAAATATAAAATCGTGTTAAAACAAAATAATTCCTGTAAAAAAAGAAATTTTTTTCTTTTGAACTCGTGTTAAATCGAATTCGTGTAAAAAGAGAATTGTGTAGTATATATTTCAAATTTGATTACGTGAACGTTTTTTGCTTTAACTTCTTTGTAGCTACAATGAAAAACGTTAATTTTTTATAAAAGGGAGATTGACCGCGATCTTTAGATACCTTTTATGGGATGTTGTGCGGTGTACACATATTGTTGACTTGTTGTAACCGTCGATTCACGTGCTTCATGCTCTACTAAAGATTAAATTCGGTTGAGTTTGATTGAATAAGAAAGTGGACTTAAAAGTTTAGATGAGATGATTTCTGCAGGCTTAGTTACAAAACTATCATATCGGCTGATGAACATGTCTGTATCCTGCTTTCCGGGAGTAAGTGGAAAAATCATCTTTTTTTTGCAAAATTGGTTTTTTTTTTTTTAAAGGCAGTTCACTTCAAGAGTAATGCAATTTCTCTCTTGGTTTTCTAAGTCCAAATACTTTGTCAATACCCTAGAATACGCTTCAATTTCGGTAATTACCTTATCGTTTCATGCAAATATTTTTTTTTTGCGGCATCCTTTTCAAGAGTGCAAACCGATAACAAAGAATGTCCCATGTCTTGGAACTAAGGTGGAAGAATCTACAAAGCGAAGTTCAATTCTTTTCTCCCTTTATCTTCAGGGTAATAACGATCTCTTATAATTTCACCTTTTGGTGTAATATTAAAAATCAAATATTTTGAAAGATTTCTTGTCAATAAAATTCCAAAAAATAATTGGAATGATCTGAAATTTTAAAGGCGCCATATCTCGTACCGGTTATTGTCTTCTTTTCGTAAAACTTAACGATAGGCCTCAGTAACTCCACAAAATATATGCCAGATCTAATTATCAGGTGGAAAGTTGGTGGAAAAGGGACGTAAGTTTTTTTGGGAAACTCCTGTTTAAGAAAGTTCTCGGCGGAAACCACACAAACGTTGCAAACGCTATGCAAACGTTAAACATTAAGGGACCAATAACGTCATATAAGTGACAGAGTTTGGTATATGAAAATAAAAATCATTCTTCAGTAAGCAGAGTTGAATTGCTTTCCAAGCCTGGAGGATTAAATTTTAATATTAAAGATGAGGGTTAAGTGGAAAACGCCTTAGCTTTAAATTACAAACTGCATTTTAACAGACAACCAGTCGCATAGTATGTATTGTACATGCATCCGTTAGCTTATTTTTTTATCTACAGGCCTGCAATTGCAAAATCTAAGACAGAAATATGAACCTTTTAATATATACGGGCAGCTAGTGTTCGCAGATCAGGTTGGACCTTTTACTTTCACTCCAACGACTGAAATTCTAAACTACGATCCATGAAATATATTCATTTAAAACTTGGACCGAATATTTATCGTGATCATGTAAAATATCAGGACGGCACTTACAACAGACAATGACTTCAACTTATGACCTATAGTAGTTATGGAGCTAAAGCGTTTTGCAAACACTTCTTAAGGTCTTTTAAAAGAGCAGTTCAAAAAAAGTTCTGACGATTCAAGTGGGACGTTTACAATGACAATAAGTAAAAAAATTATCTTTGTCTGAGACCATGTTTTCAAACAAAAAAAAAAAAAAAATGAAAAGAAACGGGAAAAAAAAGAAATTTTCATGCTTCGTAATCTTGGGAATGCAATTTTTTATTTTTATACAAATAAGGTGGGATCGCACATAGAATATACGCTGCAGCTTTTTCCGTTGTAGTTTTTGTCGTTTACGAACAATGAGCAAAAAACACGTTTTATCTGTCGAAACGGAGTGTAGGCATGTCTTTGGGCTGATTTAGGCCACTTTCGATACAAAACCCGCGTACAACAACTTCCAACGCTTTTACTGTATTTGAATGCGCGATTGTATGTATTGTTGTGTGTAACCGAATTCATTATTTGCTAGTGGTCAAGAATATATCGTCGATTCACAGGTCATTGCGTACGAAGAAATTTACAAACACTTAATGAGTTTTACTTGTCAATGCACTTTACGTTGTGGGGTGTCAGAAGCTACCTTCTCAACGTTGCAAACGTGTTGATAAAATGCATCCCTCTGTTATAGCTTTACTATTAGAGAAAAGAATATTAACGAGAGAAAAGCAAAAAACAATTTTTTTTTTATTTATCGAATTAAGTATACAATTAAGCACATATTCCTTCTAATTAAAGCACTAGTTAACTTTATTGAATCGTGATGGTTCGGAAAGATGTAAGAGTTTATGTTGTTATTTTCGCAAAAGAATAAAACGACAGACTTAGATAACTTTTCACATAACTCAGGATGTGTGTGTTTCTCAAAGTGTTTATCAAAGCATGTTACAAATGCTGTAATAAAACTAATACAACCTATAGACCTCCCATATGGACGGAAATTAATAAATACTTTCATGTCTCTCAAAGAATTTAGGTTAAAATGTTAATAAAGTTATTAACAAATTTTTATTGACAACTTATGGCAAAAAGAAATTTGTATATATTTTACATTTATGCACATACATCCAAAAAAAGGCTAAACGTGAATATTATCCAAAAAAAAAATGTCATTTATTTTGGTTAAAAAGTGAAAAGTGTAAAAAAATGTTTTTCTTCTTTTTTTTATGTTTCTTCTCACTTAAGTATTAAGTTAAACTTAAAGCGAGTAAGATGATTAAGTTTAACTGAAATGCAAAAATTAATAATATAATAACGAGCCCAGACAGAAAGACCACAAGTAGGTGTAAACATCGTGTCTAATCAGTAATACAAAGTTAACAAAGTCAAAAACCTTTATTGATAAAACAAAAAAAAAAGTCAGAGGCATAAAGAAAAAATTTCCTTTTCAAAAGTTAATAAGCGAGAAAGCTGCACAGAGCAGCCTTAGAGCGAATCATAATATTCGTTACGTGGATCTCATATATTGTTGCCAGCTTAAGCGAATTTATGGTTGTTGTTGTTTATTATTTTTACTTCATTTATTTATTTATTTATTCATCAATTTGCAGCAGAGCCCAAGTTGATTGATTTGTTACAATGAATGACCTGAGGGTAGTATAGAGATACGTATCTGCATATTAGATTTTCAAAAAGATTTTCTTCAAATTTATTGTTAACCTTCTGAGTAAGAATCGTTAACAACTTTTCCTTATTTTGTTTGATTCATCCACCTCGACTTGGGCGCTACAAAGTTAACAAAATGAATGGAAAACTTAATGTATTTATTTTTTTGGCGTTAGACCGGCAAAGTATGCAAATATGCAAAAGACGTGTAATTATTATAATCATCATAAGTTTCATAGATAAGTGAGCTCGCTCTCATAATCCGATTATTATGTGAGGATGATAATACGGTTGCTGTTGTTGTTGTTGTAGCGGTAAACAGGTGAACGTGTTCATTACTTAATTTTTTGAAAACCAACTGAATCTCGGGTTTTCAAAGCCGATTAATGGAAAAAGAGATTTTCATAAAAATCCGCCAAAATAATTACAAGTAAGAAGATATTAAATTTTGTTTGTTTTTTGGGGAAAACCTTATTATACAGGAAAAATATTATGATAATTCAAGACGCAATCAGTTAATTTGTTCAAAGCAATCACGCTCTTGGCTATTGATGTAATTATTTTTTTATCAGACACATGACGCAAATCGTAAATTGACGGTGAAATGAAATGTAAGCAGTTATTAGTATATTTCGAAGTAATGCAAGGATGGATGGACGGACAGACTGTCGTAGCCAAATCGATTTATTAGGCGCGCAAGTAAATTCCGTCCATTAAAATCGGTTGCTTTATGAAACCAAAACGTACCTTACGCTTCCAATTTTTCTAAAAACGCAGGTATTGGTAAACGCAGGTGAATATTGATCCAATATGCATATGGACATTGGCTATGTACGGTATGGTAAGTTTCAGTGGTCTAGACGCTGTTGCTCCGTATATGTGAAAGTGTGAGGAGATGGATGCCATTTAGAGCATTGCGTTTTTCCCTCTTTCTAATTGAATTAAAATGGAAAAAAATACAGTTTAAGTGACGGAAAAGATAGCTTACAAGGAAATTGCGATAAGCTAAGACATAGTTAGAAAGAACAAATTTAAATGTTGAAAACGATGAAAACTCCGGGAAAAACCATCCAGGAAATGATTTTCGGCTTGCGCTGGGAGCTTTTCTACTGATTGCGAATTACTCTCCCGGCCTTTCTTCTTCTGATTAGCACTGATTCTGATCAATGGAGTCATATTTAGCAGATCAGCAGGTTTGCAAAGTTAAAAATTTGCGAAAATGCATCGATGAGTATTTCACCTCCTAATCACGAACTTTCTATCGTGAGGGGGCATCCGTAGATTACCCATTAAAATGGAAAATGAAAAGAAATGATAATCATAGCGAATATTTTTTAACAAATATGTTTTAATCAAAGCCGAATGTTATCAACAAATTGACAGAATTCATTTACATACTTATTAAAATGTTGTATCTGTACGTATCTCACGACATCTGCATCTGGTAATAGCAAATGTAAAAGATAAGAAAATTATATTCGGTCCTGAACGGATCTTTTTTATATCGTTATCTTAGAAAAGACAAAACAAGTAAAAAAAAAAAATTTTCTTGCTCTGTAATACGGAGTGGGCGCGGTTGCTTGTTTCTATTGTCAAAATAAAAGTTTGTACTGCATAGGCGTGTGGGTGTTGAAGGCGTGTCCTCGGAAGCGTTTAAGTCAATTCCAAATTCTTTTGCAAATTCGCTGACGGGAGAATGTTTATCCCATGTACTACAAAGATGTGCAGGCAGACAGATGGACAGACGAACAAACGAAGATGTTTAGATGTACTCCAAATTTGAAACTGACCAAGAATTTATATACTTTATGGGGATTTTGAAGTTTATCTCTGCGCCTTGTAAATGAATTGAAAAAAAAATTACTTTTGAAAAACTATGATATTAGGTAGGCGTGATGAATTTTCTCCATTTTTGTACACGTACTACAACATCGTCCATAGAATATGCGTTCATGCTTTCTTGCATTTACCTGCTAGAGTTTATGAGTAATGAGCAAAAAATTAATTTAGTCTTCCTTTTGAAAAACAGAGATGTTTTCAGTTTAAGTGATGCTATCAGGGTGGCCTTCGATCGATTTCGCCCATTTTCAATACCACACTACGTATAAGAACTTCCAATGTTTCTGCTAAATTTGAAGTCGATAGCTTCTTTTCTGCGGCCAAGAGAATATATACAACAGACATTACAAAGACTGGCAGACGGGTGAAATTAAATCGATTTAAATTTTGATGTTGATCAAGAATATATATACTTTGTAGGGTCTCCGATGTTTCTTTCTGAGCGTTGCAAACGTTTTGACAAAATGAATATACTTCTCATCCTTCGATGACGGGTAGAAAAATAAACTTATATTCACGTATAATACGATGATTGGAAAAAAGCTCTGACGTACATCGAGAGTGTGTTTCTTTTTTTCAATAAATTAATAAATCAGTTTTTGCATGAATGAGGTCAAACACCAGCTGTGGCGCAGTATTATTATCGATAACCTTTGAGGTCAACAGTTAAACAAAGAATTAGTTTTTGAAAGTAAAATTTCGCTAAATTTTGTTTTGAAAGTAAAAGAATTTGTAATTAACTCTAGGTTGAGGTGAAAAATTCTTTTTTAAACAGTTTTTCATTATCAATACAACAATATGCACGACGAATTGTGATGGACGGTACGTGCAACAATTTGAGAGTTTATTTGTAGTTAAACTTGTGAAATAATTTGTTAAAGCCATAAATAATTCTCTAATGTCGACCATGTATTTCATGATGCTAAAGCCAGAAGAAGTGCAGCAGATAGAGAAATAAACAAAAAATACGTTAATATCAACGTTATGCACATGTTCAAGCATTTTTTTATTTAATCATAAGAGAAAAACTTTGCGCACAAAAACACACCAATACATATACTCATGCCTATGTACACTTTTACGATACGTAAGCAGATAAGCATATGAATTCACAAGAAATATATTTTGTTGGATAGAACTGTCATTGTGTGTGTACGTGTGTGTACGTGTGTGTGTGTGTGTGTGTGTGTAGATTGTTCGAGTTTTTTTTTATTTTTTTCTTGGCCGACCGGCAAAAGTGAAAGTAGCTTAAACTTCTCTCTCACAACTCATTGATGACATGAACATGGTGTATATAATTTCCAGAGAATGTAACATAGAGTAAAGTAGAAAGAAGTAACTAAAAGTAATATGTGCTGTTGTGTGTGTGTGTGTGTTAGTGTCTGTGCATGTGTATAAGTGCAATTCTTTAGAAGATGGAATTTTGCACTTTGTTTTGATTTTTTATTCTCTATGTTGTCATATCAAACGTGCGAACAATCAAACAGAAAAAAGAAATGCTTCCTCTTTTAAGGAAATTCATAAAAATTAAATTTTAATCAAGTTTTTTACTTAAATCTTTCTGTAGAAGAATACGTTTATTGGAAACTTTACAACACACTGAGCGCAGCAAAAGAAGACATGACTCATAGCAGATTTTTTTATTTTTTCTCATTTTTATACCGTTCTTTCACTCACTTTCTTTAACCTTGAACAGGAAGTGTACAATTATAAGTAAATATTTATGTGTAGATTTAAAGTGCTTTTGCTGTTCATGTCGAAGGCGTGTTTGCATACATTGTTGTGCCTGCCCATGGCTATATATACATGACTAAAAAAGAAAAGAAACGGACAGATACCCTAAACAAAAATCTGGGTCAATGTATATAAGTGCAATGAGTACATATATGCGAACACACACAAAAAAAAAACAAAAAAGAAAAGAAAGGTAATAAAAACTTATTTAACTAACGAAGAAAGAAAAAATTTCTTGTAGAAATTAATAAGAGAAATAAAAAGCCGTACTGCACTACATAATCAAGTGACCATAAACACACTACAAACACTTGAAAGATTTCAAATTGTGAGTAACGTATAAGTAACAAGAACATAAAATATGGTTAACGAGGAAGGAAACCAAACGTGAAAGAATTGAACATGAAAAATGGTTTAATTTTGCTGGGTTACGTTAAGAAAATTTATTCATAGATTAACAGCTAAATGGGTAAAGTATTTTAAATTAGAACGCAATTGTAGGCTTTTGCTCTTTGTTGTAACGCAATAGAACCAGAAAATGGTTCTAATGTGTCCTTGTTCTGTTTACCTATGCAATTTTATATTGAGTTCGTTTTTCTTGAGCCGCGTTTGTTAAACAATCCGGGGATTGTTTTTATGCTTCGGTAAGGAAACTCTCTACTTAATTATTATTAAATAATGCTAAATAGAAAATACGTTTTAAAGAAAAACGTTTGAAAATATTTTGTTGGACGTGTTTGGAAAGCATCGATATTTGCGCAAATTATTCATTAGTTGGAAATAAACGCTGGCGTGTATATATGTATATGCAAACTTTTGTTCATTTTCGATATTGTGAAAACAAAAACTACCAGAATTTAACCATTGGCAGTCATTTAATTTCTGCCTTTGCTGATGGAAAGCAAAAAAAAACAAACAAGTAAGAAAATTATATTCGCTCTTGACCGAATCTTTTATATCCATCATCGTTATCCTAAAGAAGACAAAAAAAAAATAAAAAAAATAAATTTTCATACTCTGTAAAACGGAGTGGACGCGGCTGATTTTTCCTATTTTCAAAATAAAAGTTTTTGCTGGATAAGCGTGTCTTTGGAAGAGTCTAAGTCAACTTCAAATTATTTTGCAAATTCGCTAACGGGAGAATTTTTATCACAAGTACTACAAAGATGACAGATGGCAGACAAACAAACGAAGATGTTTAGATACATTCCAAATTTGGAACTGACCAAAAATTTATATACTTTATGGGGTTTTGGAAGTTTTTCTGCGCCTTATAAAAGTATTGAAAAAAAAAAGTTTTTTTGATACACCGCAATATTAGATAGGCGTGTTTTCTCCATTTTTGTACAGGTGCTACAGCGTCGGCCGTGGAATATGCGTTCACCCTTTCTTGTCTTTACCTGCTACAGTTTATGAGTAATGAGCAAAAAATCAATTTAGTCTTCCTTTTCAAAAACAGAGGTGCTCTCAGTTTACGTGATGCCATCAGCGTGGACGGTTTCGCCCATTTTCAATACCACACTACGTTTGAAGTTTGAAGTCGATAGCTCCTTTTTTGGGGCCAAGAGAATATTTGCAACAGACATAACAGAGACAGGGCGAGCTTAAATCGATTTAAATTTTGATGTTGATCAAAAATATATATACTTTGTAGGGTCTCCGATGTTTCTTTCTGGGCTTTGCAAACGTTCTGACAAAATGAATATACCCCCCATCCTGCGGTGATGGGTATAAAAATTAAATCTTGTCCTCGCTATTCATGAGAAATTTTACATGGAGTGGGGTCCAAGAAATAAACCCATGCGATCTAAATTGAGTCGAATCATTTTCAATAGCGTTCATCCTTGGATAGAAACAAGTCATTTTTCGACGAAATTCGAAAAATTTCGACCTATAGGTTGATCACAATAATACATGGACAGTCATCAGACGGACAGACTGGTCGACTAGCTTAGGTATAATTAAAGATGGGTTTATCGTAAGGTTTTCTGGGTATTGCATACTTCCGCAACAAACCTGTACAATAAATTTTAATATAAATGCGACATCACATTGATTTGACCGAAAAAATCGTTCTTGTACTGATGCCTTGCAAGACTTATTAAAAGTTCACAGTCCAAAAGGCTGACTTTGCGAATTTTCTATTATCAAGATTGAAGTTTAAAAGGCTTTTCATTTACTAGTCTTGAGATGTATGTTTAATGTTTAATAGAATAGCAAGTCGCACTAGTTTTGTTTTGGTTAGTGACATCAAAGATTAATGCTAGTAAATTGTATGAATGAAAATAATTAATTAAAAAATTGAATGTAAACATTACAAAGCTAAGACAAGTTCTAATTAAATAGGCGACTTGATGGATTAAAACGATTGACCGATTGTACATAGCTGTTCATTAACTTAATGCAAGCAGATTTCCAACAGATCATAAGTTTAAGAAAGTGGCATGGACGACCTCTCAGGCTGATAGTTTAAAGTCTACGATTCTTGAAGTCGAAATAATCATTGCAATCCAAGTATAGAAGTGCATCAAAGATGAGTATCTTTACATAATCGACATGTTCACCTTTGATAATTGTGACCGATAAAGTATATAATTACGAAGCAATTAAACGGAACAAAAACTAATCTAAACCATTTATATAGTACAATATATTGAAAAGGGGGGAGGAGTATACAAATTTATAAATTATATACGTTGTTTAAACGTAAGCTTTCAAATTCTCGAACAAAGGAAACTTTCTTTTTGACATTTAATATGGAAAACTAAACTATGTGAACTTTGAGAAATTTTATGAAATTATGATTCACTTAAGGTGACTATTTTTGTTTTTTTTTTGTTTTCTGGTTTGCGTGTAGTGCTTATACACGTAAACTATTAGTATAGAGTCACACAAATGACAACAGCAAACAGGTAAACATAACATAATGCATTTGAGAGTAGAAACATGGCTTCTTAGCGTCCTAGACGTTGTGTGCTTTAAACTGGACTCAGAATTTGAAGGAGCATGAATAAAAATATGTTAAGAGTTTTCTGATATTCTACATATACACCCAATTGTCTTTTTACATGATTTTTTTTACACAAATTTGATTTAACACGAGTTCAAAAGAAAAAAATTCCTTTTTTACACGATTTTTAATATTCCAGGAATCTCACAGAACAAAGAGCGAGTTATTTTTTACAAAATATTTAATGAACTAAAATGTGTAAGCACGAAATAAATTAAGTGAACTCTAACAACAAATTTTTAATAGTGTTTACACTTAATTCTCGTTTTACACGAATTTTTTTTACACGTATTTTTTGGGAACGTATCTGTCGTGTAAAAAGAGAATTAGGTGTATTTATTGCAACGAGAACAGATTGAAAAAATATGGTATTATCGGTTAATGAGTTATTGAGTTTTCTTTAGAGATCTGCCAAGGCTTTCGCATCGAGATGGACAATGCAAGCTTTCTTTGTAATTATTCTTATGCTCTACACTGCTCGAGGTAAAGGGTGCGTTTAGTTTGTGCGGATGTATATAACATCCAAAAGAATTTAAGAGAGAACCACCTTTTATTATAGCTATCGATTGAGAATCGGTTCTGAATTCATTCAAGTTTGTGTGTATGTCTTTCTGTTCATATATTGTATTTTTGAAATATTTTGACGAAATTTGGTGTACTTAGCCCAAAGACGAACCATATTGAAAATAGATCATCTCGGATTACTTTCGCAACAATTCCTCTTATAAGAGAATATCGGTAAATGGAAATAGAAATGATATTCGAAATTTCTCGGCAAAAACGGCTAAACAATATTGATGTGAAAACTATAGATTCGACAGGACCATCCACGATACAACCGTCCCTATGAAAATTAAGCATTTATAAGGTCTAATTTTTACGAATTCACGCTGAAATTCGTAAGCTCGTAATTGTAAGTCAATATAAAAGTTAGCTACACAAAATTTGTATCACGTACACCTTATATTTGGGCCATACACTATATGAAAGTTCTGTTATTTGCAGTTTATTAAGTCCATTGATCCCCAAGCGGTCCTTTCTAAGTCACCTTTCCCGATTCTTCGATGTGTAAAACGTCACTTAGGCTGCTGTCTACTCATAGGCATTTCTTTAGCATATTACTGTAACTGCTGTGGTCTTTCAATTTAACTGCAGTCCATGGCAAGTTCTTGCGCTAGATATATGGAAGATTTACTATATATATGTATACGCACAAACGAAGATGAGTAAAGCATTTTGTGGCAATACTGAGGATAACTTATTGTACTTTAAAGGACAATGCCTTGGTAAAATGAATGCTGCAGCTATCTGGACCGGCTTGGAGAAGCGAAAAAAAATTTTATTCATTTTTCGCTTCTATTTTCACTCGCAAGAGAATTTTATAAGCCCGTAATTATGTTTTTTTGTAATATCGGTCAGCCGAAGCCTGCTAGGTGCTAAAAAAAGAAGAATCAATCACGTTTATGCATCGCGAAGTCACAGCAATTTTGTAAAGTTTTCGCATTCACATTGAGAGTAAACATCAATATTCTCTTCTTTTGATCGCTTATCTTTGGACCTCAAAAGAAACCAATCAAGAATTTAATTGCTTCATTTCTGATAAACTTAAAATTGCAGGTGAAACCGGATAAGGTTATAACCATTCGTGCAAAATCGCCCATGAATGCAAATGTATACCAAAAATTTTGTTATTTGCCTTAAATTTAACTTCAAATTGACTTTTGATTGATAATTTGAGCTCTCCTAACATAGTGAACTTAACTGTATGCTATGTATGTAAAAAAATGTATATATATATGTATATATATATATATATATATATATGTGTGTGTGTGTAAGAAAAGAAAACAATTTCACCATTAATACGACTGTGTCTTAGTGTCACAACTATTTATTGGTCTTCGTAATATATGAATACATTGTACGTGTCTGTCTGTCTATCTTATTGTTGTCGTATATAATATACATGATGTTGATGTTGTCTGTTGATTTTACATATGTTTGCGTCTCATATAGACACGCTTGCATTTACATGTGCATGTATGCATGAGCATTAATTCGTTTGTGTGAATCTTAAGAATTTTAAACACGCACTGTTACTTTCATTGCTATTTAAAATGCTCAGGTGTCTGCTTAGATGCTTATGTGTTATGCTTTTGAATTGCGGTTATGTATTGCTGGGATTTCTGGTATTACTTTTTTTCACTCTTTCTCTTACTCTCTCTTCCTGCACATACGTAATTATTGCTATTATATTATGTATACATACATAATTATGGTTTTCATTATTCATTTTTTTTTTTTTTTTTTTTGAATGCAGAAAAGCCCCATTTAATTTTTTTTTTTTATTATTAAATTGAATTATTAGGCTCAACAAGATCCAATAATCAAACCAGAAGATTAAAGCGCATTTTTACCAAAATAATTTAAATTTCAAAAAAAATCATATCAACCTAACTGTGAAAGTTTACGGTTTTGCATTTTGAAAGCCCCACTGTTGTCAGAAGTGTTATCACACTTGACCGCAATTTCTTTTAACAAAACCTTAGGCCGGAAAGACTGTAGTTTTTTAAGGTACAATGTCAATATTGTATGTTTCTATGTTGTGGCACCTATAAAATAGTAATGGGTACAAATCAGATGGATCCCAAGCCGCATAAAGATTCCACCATGGGAGCCATAAGACAACGTTTTCGAAAGGCGAAAGATGAATATTTCCCGAATATCTGATTAAAAATTCCCTGTTTTCTTGTTTTTTATTTTTTTTTTTAGCCGAAAAGATTCAACTACTGATTTGCGGTTACTGTCGGTGACGCGCATTAGCCATTGTTCGATATTCGATTTTAGTGCATTGCAAAGCAAAAATATACAGGGTTTGCATAGAATTCGCGGAAATAATACCCACTTATTAGCCGCTTTCCCGAATTACAACTAAATTATTGTTTTGCTTATCAACCTACTTTTACGCAGCTTACTAATCTGCTCTCTTGAAAGCTCAATTTTAGTTAAACTCTGCGTTAACTTTCATTAAATATCTATGCATATACGCAGAATACATAAAAGAGCTTTTTTATTACAGTAACAGGAGTTTCTCAACAGATAATTGATATATGTTTGTTAGTTATTTGAGATTAGCGAGCAGCGAAAAATTGATACCTAAGACTGTTACCGAAATCAAGGATTTATTAATGTTAACAAGAAAATTAGGTGATCAGGTGAAATGCTTATCCTTAGGAAGGATATGTCAAGTCCTTGGTTTATAGCGATAAATCTGCAACAATTGACTTCGAGCTGTGGTAGCCATCATTATTGATGTTATTCTATCAAAAAAAGTAGTTAACAAAAGGGCTGATCAAAGCCAGTTAATCAAATTTAATTCTAACAGAGAGGTGTACGATGAAAATTATGGTGATAGCTTAAACGTCAGAAACTTGTCCCTCAAATGAAAACGCGGTTAATTTCAAACTTAATTTTTTGTGTGTTCGATTTGAAATCGAAATCTCATCAGTCTAAAAGAATACTCTATATAACATTCCAATAATCACTAATATATATTACTTTTAGGCAATTTATTCACTCAATTTCAATTACAACACATTGTGCAGATGTCTCTTTGAAAAGCCCTACAAAATATTTAATAGAAGCAATTATAACTGTAGTGGTAAGAAATTACAGAGCAAGTTTGCTCCTTATCCATGTTCGAAGAAAATTGTAGTTCACTTTTCTAACAATGTTAGTTCGTTGTTGTTGATAGTTAAAATCCATTGTCTAGCGTTGGCCATTGCTGAACTTATCGTTTGTGTCATCGACAGATATTTACGAATTTTTAATGATCGGACAGGTGACGACATCAACTAAAGCACAGAAATTTTCGACAAGGACGGACCGTTAGTAAAAAGAAGCTCTATTACTTCCCCTGTGATATGTTATGATTCGTTTTAAAAAGTCCAACGTTGCTTATTTACAAATATACCGCTCAACCTGTCGACTGTATATGAATATTTTATCGCTTAAGTAGTCGGTCCAGTAGATTTTAAAGAATAAGTCGAATAGATTTGCGAAGGTTTTATATTTTAAAAAACGTTCTTATTCTGAGTTATTCTGATTAGCTTATAGCATTTTCTTAAATTCAATCGGCACAGTATGTATTGACGCAATGAATGAAACGATCAACAAATGTTCTACAATCTTCCAGTTTAAATTCTAGAAATGAAACGGACTAGATATTGCAGATGCTACTAAATTGATTTTATTGTTGATGGTCTTCTGAATATTTATGCGGAATATATTAAATGAATAACCGTAGGGCGATGTAGGATAATGAATAGTGGGCCGTACCCAACTATAAAATTTTTAGTTGTTTCAGTTTACATTCCTTCTTAGCCTTCCTTTTATCTATCATATGTCTCCGTGTCTTCTTGTTTATCCACCGGAATACACACCAGAGATTCATTTTGTCAATATTTCTTCGATCCGTTGTTTTTTTCTTTTTTAAAGGAAAAAAGTCGGTAGTGTAAAGGGTTAGGCCACAATCGGATATTTGTTTATACCTTTCCATAGGCCTGACCAACTCGGTGAATGAAAAAAAGCGAAAATATGGAGCGAAAAATTCTCTTCTCTTCGAATCTAATAATTTTGAAGGGGATTTTTCGCTTCAAATTTCATGATGAACATGGCTGAGAACTATTTCTTGACATAAGTCGATCGATGTCATCATCCTTCTAAGAGTGTTTCTGCTAAAGTCCTTTATACCTTTTATTATGTGTACGGTGCCGTCGTGATTTCCTGATGTGACGTTCGTTACTTTGAACGCCTTCATTGCCATTTAACTTGTAAACCCTTGCTTTATTCACAGAAAGGTAGCCGAAAGCAATATTTATTATTATGAATGCGGTCCTACATTCAGCAAAATGTAACAGAAGTTTTTTTTTACTTTATTTTTGCCTCTCTCTCTCTCCCCTTCTCTCCAAAACGTTAAAAACTACCTAAGGTGGTAGTTATCCAATATTTTCCCTGAGGTACATATAACTTTCTTACTTGTTTTTAGATTAAATTGCTGTCATAATGAAATTTTTCCCGTAAATCTTTTACTTATTCGCCACACTAATTATGTTATAAATTTATTCATTTAACTTTCTTTGTCTCTTCTACTCCTTTTCTTATCTATAACACGTTACCATTATTATAATATTATGTAAAAGAAATATAACGGCTTAAGCCAGACAACAACCGCGTATGATACAGAAAAAAAAATGATTTTATAATAAATCACACACGAAAATCAATTCAGATTCATGTGTACATAATCGAACACCAAGGCACGAACAGGAATTATGAAAAGAATAAAATTGTATATAGCTTACAGTGAATGCTCTAACACCCTTCATTCAAAAAAAAAATACAAGTCTTATCGTGAAAGTAACATGCTATGTAAGAGAAATGTAGCCATTGTATAGCCATTATTCTATCTGTTATTTTTTGAAGCACAACATACTCTGCACTTAACATATCTATGTACACAAACAACACAGTATACATATCAGATTAAAATTGTGCGCTATAGGCAAAAGCGTAGATTGTTACTTTCGAGGATTTTGAAATGAGAAAACAAAAACAAATATGACATAACATAGATAAAGAGTGTTATGTGTGAAACAACATAAGGTACAAGTAACGGAATGATTATTATATCATACGACATATGCAACACTAGCGAAAAGTGTAACTTTTTGCTAACTTACCGCAGTTACTAAAGGTCGATTTTATGTGCTCAACCAGGGTAAGATGGAGGAATTTGAGATCAATTTTAGTTTTGAAATCTTAATGATAACTTGACTTGGACTGACAGACATAAGTAAATTTATTCATACTGATACACAAATTTTATTCCTATTTATATTTGACCAACCTTGCCAATTAAGTGGACAGGAAAGGGGGAGTGGCAGAAAGGAACTACAGCAGATGTCGGTTCGCCTTAAAAGCGTATTTCATATTAATTGATATATTAATATGATATCTTGAATAAATACCTTTTAATAAGCGTTTGGCAAACTTAATATACTCTCTCTAGGCTGTATGTAAGAAAACAGGGCAATATACCACTTGAATGAACAAACATGAATACATATTGCTCGCGCACGTAAACGCACGCGTTCGTAGTTACACATTCACATATATTTACACACACATGTTCGCACACATAAGATACTAAAAAGTTATTGTTATGAGGAATACACGCCATATATATGTAAATGCATATGAAAATCATGCACAAATAGTCGGAACAAGAAAAGCGGTAATTTGCAGCACAGTTGGCTAATAACCACATATCGTTGCAGACTTTATTTGTTGGTTAAGAGTCAAAATGCTTATTTATTGCACTTTTTCGAGCAAGAGGGAATTATTATTAAAGGATATTTCATAAGTAAAAAATTAAAAAAGAAAATTAATTAAAAGCTTCCACATCCTATGAACAATTCTAAATCGGCTCTCCTCTGTCCTAAGTTAGTGAAGACAAAAACCAATGTTAGAATAGTTCGTGGCGATCAGTTACGTGCAGAATATTTATGCCCTAACTGTCCAACGCATGCATGTGTTTAGTCAATAGGTGTCGGCGCTTGACAATCTATTAGTCGTATATATACTATGCCGGAATCCCCTTTTATGTCTAACATGGTTGTCTTTGGAAATAAAAATCGAATATTCCACAAAATATTTCTCCCCCTAAAGCTAGGTTGCTATTAGGTTTCTATTGCAATTTTTGAACTAATTTAAGATAAAGTTGTTTCAAGGAAAAATAAATATATGCCGAATATGCAGACAGAAAGTTCTTTTTTTTTTACGTGCAAAAACTTGATTATTAAATGAAAACCTAACACTATTATTATTATTATTTTTTATATGACTCGGTTAAGGCAGTCAAGTTTTTTATTTTTGTTAAATTGAAATAAAAAGCTGTGTCGATTATGAAGCCGTAAAAAAAATGCCTAAATTACTTTTCTCTTCTCGGCGCGAAAACTCTGGAAAATAACATTGGCGCGTAATCTTTCAAGCATCATAATCATATTTGTCTTGACCATCCAGCTATTAGTTTACTAACAGCTCAGCCACTCCCTATATCTAGGAGATGCCGGAAGACCTAAATAAGTCTGTGGTAGACCCTTCGAAAAAAATTTGATTTTATAATGGAAAATATTTAATCTTTTATGGAATATGGCATAAAATAAAGTAAGAATTTATACCAAGTTAGTGTTGAAAAAAAAGGCAAAAGAAACATGGAAAGACGTTAAAACAAACTTTTAAGCTTTTAATAAAATGTTTATAACGTTAACACGCTATTAAAAATCAGATGCATTTTGTAGCTACTGTATAGTATAATGAATCAGAAACTGCAACTTGGTCTGTTAATTTTTGAATATTTGTTTAAAAAATTATCCAATGAAAGTCAACAGTAAGACTTCTTTGTAGAAACTTTATCTTAAATTTCTTAGATAAGTAATGACTTCATTATTGTTAAGAAGTGAAGAAAGGTCTTTTTCTTTTTGGTTGTACAAGAAATGTACGACAGAACTTTCCCTTATTTAAATAAGTAAACGTCGTACCCAATCGCTTTTATGTCTCACGAACGATTTTATGCAACAAGCAAAAGCCGCAACTCACGTGCTAAGCAAAAAGAATGTTTGACAAGACGAAAGACTTAAGAAAAAAACTTTTTGAATTTTTAGAAATTTAAAAGGTAATAACTTAGTTAAGCGTTTGGGTACGCTTGTCGTTGATGTTTCTTCTTTTGCTTAGCAAAAGTAAATTTTTATATTTTGTCGAAAGTGTAATTTTAAATTTCTCAAAAGTTTACAACGCTAAACAATATTGAAGACAATATGAAGCACATGTGTATTGAATCAGAGCGAATAGCGGAATGTAGTGACAATGGTTGCTTTAAAGTTTATTTGCTCATATTTGTAGTTTGATAATTCACATCTTTTGTATCCTAGGGGACGATGCAAGGCTTCTCGTTGACGACACAAGGCATATTTGATAGACGAGTTCTCCTTGATGATCTCCCGACTCATTCGACTACAAATAGCATCCAGTCGTAATATTTGCCACAATAACTAAAGAAGCTCATAAAAGTGGATTTCTAGAGGGATCTTTTTCTTATACAGAATTCGTAACAGGCCGTATCAAGGGCCTGAGCTTTTAATGCACAGATCAGTTTTAATAATTCGGTAGGCTAACGCAGTAATCTTGCACTTGTAACGTTGAATTCTTACGCTTGCATGACATGGTTGCAATGTTTAACCCTTTTAAAAATACTAAAACAACTTCATTTCCATATTATCCAAGCCGCCAGTTGATTTATCCGATAGTTTATTGCTTTGTTCTTACAACTTAAAAATAAAAGCGAACTTTTGTGGACATCAGTGAAGTTTAGCAAAACTCAAAAGAACGTTTCAGAGACCATATGAACTTTATTTATATATCGTTCATCGGCAGGAAAGACTCATTAAATACATATAGAAGGTAAAATGACTTTACATTACTAAGTCCTGTACTCTTCAACAAACCTATCGAAACGAAAACCCCCCATGTCCATTAAACGATCCAATGCACTTATTTAAAATTGTTAAACTTCACCCACTGTATAGGATTTTGCGACAGACTAATAGTGAAAACCTTATTATTTCCAATTATGTGAAAAAGTCCTTAACTAGTCAAATGCTTATGAATGTATAAGTCATGGTCCGTCCACCTGTACTTATACCTGCATTTGCCGAAGTATTGTATTTTAGAAAATATTTTTGTCATTTTGTCCTTGTCTCGTTTCATTGCAACCTAATCTGCCTTTGACGAGTACACGATTTTCTGAAATTCTGAATCAATTTAAGCATGTCCGTCCGTCAATCTGGATATCGATTGACGGTAAAAATTCTGACCATTGCATAAATTAATTCTTATCTTGTTGGTTTCACGTGACCCACTATATCCTTTTTACATGCTTTTTATTCAAACATATTGCTTGGCGAACTTCTAATGTGTTATGAAACCGCGCTCGTCAATCTCTTAAAAGAAGTTCTATGGTTAAAGCAAATTTCATTCGTGCAATATGTTTTCATAACGCATTTGCTTGATTTATATCTCACCAGGAATTAACGGTAAAAATTATTTTTATTAGTAGACTTTACTACCCGGCGAACGATATGCTTGAAAACTTCCATATATTAAAAGTACATTTCTGGTATCAATTATTAGGAAGTGAACAACTGTGAATGTAGTGGTGGTGGCTAGTTAGTCTTTTTAGTTTTAAGAAAAAACACAGACATCAAGACTTGTAAAAAGTCTTTTTGGTCAATCTTTTTGACGTAAAAGTAACTTATGGAGAAAGTTAAAAAAAAAGGTTTTTGTTATTTCGTAAACAAAATTGTGATAAAGATTTAATGAATTAAAGGGGCATTGCCTTAAAATCGAAAAAAATGATGAAATGCTTGCATTTAGTAATTGAATCCAAATGAAAAGAGTTATCGTTCGGTAATTAAAAGTTAATGAGAAAAAATTTAAAAAAAATTACCTTAAAAAAAGTAAAAAAATTATTTAATATTTGTTTCAATTATTGATTACAAATTTAATTATATTTCACTCTGCCATTAGAAGAAGAATTGTAAGCGTTGTCGTTGTTGTCGTTGTTGTTGTTGTGTTTTTTCTTTTTCTTCTCTATTATTATCCGGTTTCACTTGTTAGAAAAGTGCTGATAATTGTTTAGATTTATCTGCGTTTATCTATTTATAATTTTATACTAAGCGGTACTTTCTTGCACTCTCTTCAAGCCTCCAACAACGGTTTTTGTGGTGTTGTATCAACGTTCATTTCATTATTCGTTGCATTTATATATATTATAATATTAATATATTTTTTCTTCTTCTTTTATGTACTGAGTTTAGTTCTTTTTTTAAAAACTAATTTTCAATTTACGTATTTTTTTTTTTTTGAAATAATTTTCGTTTTTTTTTTTTATTTCTACTTAAATTAATTGATTACAATTTTTATATATATATATGTATATATCTTTTCAGCGTTACTACGTGTATTCCGTCATATGGTCGCGCACCGAATGCGGTTCGCTGATAAAATGAAAGAAATTTTTGATGAAAAAGAAAGCACAACATTATTATTTTCTTTACCTTTTTTTTTTTTTAATTTTTTCTCTTGCTCTTTCTTGTTTCCCTAGCTTCTTGTTTGACTTTTTTTCCACTTGGAATTACATGTTGAGCGAGCGCTGCTTTTTTTGCAGTCTTTCGTTATGTGCGCCGCAGTTAGAGTATTATTTCTCTTTTATTATAAAACATAATAAACAGATAACACTCCACTAGTGCATCGCAAGTTGCTAATTACAGCAATTGCCAGCGACGGCAGTCTATGTTACTTACCGTTATGACTTTCCTTAAAGTTTTATATCTTTAGTTCATAAAATGTTATTTTGTTTATATAGATTTTGTGAGTTTTTAAGCAGCAAACAAAAAGTAAATAAAAGTAAATATCTAGACATGAAGGTGTAAATGTTTATCTCATTTCAGGTTATATTATAAATGAATTACTACTTAAACTAAACAAGCATTTATATGAAAACTCTTTCAAGTAATTTTTTTAATTAAAAGAAAATAATTAATAGTAACATAAACAAGTAAAGCAAATAAAAGCACTATAGCGGGCAGGGCCACTCATTAAGCATCATTACACCATCCTAAATTTATTCATTTAATCACTTTTCAAAAAACCGTTTTATATGACAAGCTTTCGAAAAAGTTATCCTATCCGAAGCATTTTCAATAGCTAACGATCGTCCGTGGGCTAAAATTCGTCAATGCACCAAAATTTCAGCAAAAATATCTTAAAAATTCCCCCACAAGGCGGATAGATGGACAGACAAGCTCGGTGCAATAAAAAATAGATCTCTCTCCCGTCTTTCTAAGCGTTGCATAAATTCACACAGCTTCATCAATATAATGCCGCAGTTTCGAAAAGATTTTCTATATCAAAAATTTGCATTTTCGATTTGCATTCTCGAGGAACTCATATATATTTTTTCACACTACGCGAAGGTAAAAATTTCGGGTGGGATGAAATAATTTTTGTACCTTCTATATATGTAAACTTTGTTACTTATATACTTAATAGCAATGGGATATAATTTTGGCTTTTTTTTGTAAAATTCCTAATTTTGGATTTTCATTAGCGAACTGTAATATTTTAAATTTAGCTAAAAATTTTAATTTAATCAAATTTCTTTTCTTTTTCTTTCAGGTAGGTGCTTAAAACGATACATACGATACAAACAATATGCTACGTATCAGTTCGGTATGTATATGCAGTGCAGGCAAGGTAAGTAATGTTAAATAACATTGCTAGTAAATTTCTTAGGCTTGCATGTACACCCAATTCTCTTTTTACACAAGTTTTTTACCCGAATTTGATTTAACACGAGTTCAAAAGAAAAAAAATTTCTTTTTTTACACGAATTATTTTGTTTTAACACGATTTCATATTTATGAATTTCAGATGTAATTCCCTTTTTCCAAAGTAGAAGTTATTTTTTATAAAATATTTAATGAATTAAAATGTGTAAGCACGAAATAAATTAAGTGAACTCTAACAAGAACTTTTTAATATTGTTTACACCTAATTCTCTTTTTGCACGTATTTTTAGGGAACGTATCTATCGTGTAAAAAGGGGATTAGGTGTATGTGTATATATTATGCGAAAATCCTCCTTAATTATTGAGCAAAGTTTTTATAATTCAATAATTTTCCATATAAAATGATGTATTTTTCCTTTTCTAATTACCCCAACATAAATCAACATAAATCTATCGGATAAATGAAAGACGCTTTTTAAACTTTGTTAAATCTTCATGAGAAACAGAGGAATACAACACATGATATTTAAGATAAAATTTGTGTACAAATCGTCTACCTTTCTGTCTGTCTGTCTGTCTGTCTGTCTGACTACTGGAGTTAGTCACATAGCATGAAAAACGAAATAGTAAACATTAAAGACGATGTAATATCCTGCTGCTTACAATTGATCGAAACTTATTTTCGGGTCACGTAATTAGTACAAATGTAAGGCACGAGAACATTTTAATAACTTCTTTAAAGAACTGCACAAGTGCGAATGTGAAGAACGTACTTATGATAAAATTTCACCCTATGCCTCTTTCCCGACTTCTTTCTTCCTGATCATCAGTACTTCTGCACGCATAGGGAAGAAATCCTAAATGATTGATCGCAAAACCAAAAAACAAAATGCATAAAGTATGAAAATAAAAATGTTACGTATAATATCCTTCAAGCTTGAACCAAATTATGCACTAAGTTTCCGGGTTCGAAGATGTGTCGAGCTTTGATAGTTCTACCAATTAATATTTTCTTTTTTAAATCTATTTCTTATTCAAAATCTATTTTTTCGCCTTCAAAGTAGTCATCAAATTCAAATAATATTCCCTGCTAATAGTTTGACCAGGGGGAAGGAGACCATAGCACTACGATAATCGAAGAAAACCATTAACGTTACCTTTTTTCGGTCTTGGCTCACTTTTTGCATGATATTGGCTCGATTAGTCGATTGTCTTCGGATCGTATGCGCATATTCAAGTTTCATCTCATTTTTTTGGCCTACAAATTTAATGCACAACACCTTTGCGCAGCTAAAACGCTAAAGACGTTTATTATGTGAGATTAGACGCAAATGTCTCTCACAATGCTACCAATTTAGAAAAGAAATGTTTCTGAGTTAACCTGAATATTGATCTTACTTTTTGGTCATTGTGTTATAAATTTCATATTTATATATATGGATAATTGTGTATATGTTTATATGCATATATATATATATATAATTTATTCGAAAATTTGTTCAGTTACCGTAAGAAAAAAATTCATTGGGATTTTCTTAAACGCTTTTGTTTTGCTATCATACATTTCACTGCATTTCGCTGGCCACGTGTCTGCTGTGAGTTTGTTTCTAAATTGTTTGTTCGTTGTTAGTCATTAAAAATCTCTCCAAAATAAGTGAATAGTCTGCTTGCGTCTGACAATCGGTATAACTTGTAGGATTATCGTTATCCTTGAACTCTATTTCTCGTTAATAGACATAATCGATGGGTGTTAACTTTCAACGTCACAACGACTGTCGTTTATTTCCGCTTTCACTTAGCCGTAAATTGAATTTATTAGCTGACAATAGGAATCATCCCAGCAATATTTCTGCTTATATTCAGCATTGGACAGAAAAAATTTCTTAAGCTCAACCTTTTTTTCTTTTTACATTTTTGATCAGCATCAAGTTTCGATTCGATTGAATCATGTCCATCTGTCCGTCTGTGTAACGCCCGTTATAAACATGCCCCGGCTGCACTGCACTGGCGGCAAAAATAAAACTATACACTTGAACTTTAGCAGAAACATTGGCCCTTACGGGCAGATTGTTATTGAAAATGGGCAAAACCTTCCGACTACATGAACTGTGAACACCTCCATTCTCCGAGTGAAAAAAAATTGCTTTTTTTACTCATTACTCACAAACTACAGCAGATCAACCTATAAAAGTTTAAACTTATAATTTATGGGCGATGCTATACCACCTGTATAAAAAATGGGGAATATTTTTCCACGCTTATTCAATACAATAATGAATAAGTATATCAGTGTGTTGTTCATACCTTTACAACCCAGCCCAGAAAGAAGCTTCAAAAACCTTAGAAAGTATGTACATCCTTCATCAGAGTGAAATTTCGAATTCGTTAAAGCATGTCCGTCTGTTCAACTGTCCAACCGTCCGTTTGCTCAAGTACTTACTGTCTAAAGTAAACATTACCTTGCTTGCCGTGTTATTGGACGATGCACGATACAAATTTTCGTTTTTATTCTACAAAGATAGAAACAATCAGCTCCATCAATAGATAAAATATAAAAACTGAAAAAAAAAAAATTAATCAATTGATAACATTTTTTGTAAATAAATAAATAAAAATTAGTTCTTTGAACATTAAAAAAAATTAACAAATAAATTTAAAAAATATTTGTTTTTAAATTTGAAAAGCGATGAATTTAAAATAGAAAAAATAAATTCTTCAAAAATTGAAAAAAAAATAAATTCTTCAAAATTAAAATATACCGTTATACACAATTATATTATTTTATGAAGAAAAGTTATGGGTCTAACCATTTTATTCATTCGTGTATTTAGTTCGATTTTTAGTTTAAAATTTGCAATAAATTATGCAAATAATTTATTTAATTTTCAATTTTAATTTCTTTTATTTATTTTTTTTAATTTTTTTTCCTTTTTTGTTTTTTTAACTGAATTTTTCTATGTCCCTCTTTATTTGAAATTAACGAAATTTTTTTTTTCAACTCACTAAAGCAATACTTAAATTTGTAATTGAAGTAATGTACGCATACTTTCTATCCGTTTTCGTTGTTTGAGAGTTTCACTAACTCTTTCTCTTAATTAATTTTAATTACGACTACTTATCTGTACGGGATCATCATTATTGAGAGCAAATCATAAAAAATTGAATTTTAAGTGCATCAAAAATTGAACATTTCGTATCAAAGCACACAATTTGAAGTTATATCTACAGCGAACAACGCATATTTTGTGAAAAACACACAAAATTCTCCTTTCACTAAATATTTATTTGTAAAGATATTATCTGACCTAACTTTCTTATTCATTCTACAAAAAAGAATCACAATCAATACGAATCTAAATATTATATATATATGTCTATATATATATATGTATTCTCGACCAGTTTAATATTGTATTGGAACAACTTCACCACTACATTAACTTTCGCTCAAATCAAATTATTAAAGTTCGTCATCACTAAATTGCATTAAAATAAGAGTGAAAGCGTAAGATATTATGTAAATGTATTACTTACTATTAACACATTTTCAAAATTGTATTGTATAAGCTTTGTATTATAAAGCAATTCTATTTATAATGCAAGGCAACCGCTCTCGCGGAACATACAATGTCTCAAAATAATTGCGTCTCGCTTTAAAGGGCTATAAAACTTAACACACATTATTAGATCAAGACAAAAGTGGCGGAATATTAAGTATTTCGCATAATCAAGTGCGCTGCTGAAATTTTATATAAATTTTTATAAGATACTTTTACGTGAAAAAGTAACAAAAAACAAAGAGGAAAGCCATACTCGCCTCTTCGATATCAATTACGTAAGCTAAAAACGCCATAAATTCGATCACCGAACTAAGTGCACCGTCGTTAGCGACTTCATTCATTGAGGTCTACCTGCTCAAGTTTTCGTTCCTGTGAATCATATATCAAGTTAGTCAAGTTAAGTTTGTTCGCTGGGAAAATGAATCTCCTTTTGATGCTCTTTGCAATTTATCACGAGTTGGCCTGCCTACGGTGCAATACCATATTTCCTTGAAGATATATGGAGACTCCGGTTGTCGCGATCAACCGTTAGTAGGCATAGCTGACTCATTTACACGAATAGATAGACCGATTAGATTAGATTCAACTACGAAACATACACTACAGGTATTTTCGAAAATAACTCAAGCCTTTCTGTAAAGGCCTTGCAAGCTACTCCACTCCACTCTACTATAGTCGATCTATGCTTTTTTAGAATTCATTTTGGATAGATTTTCTTTATTTCGTTATTTATTCCAATCTTTCAACAAGGATATGAAGTTATATTTAAATATAACTAGCAAAGACACAAACCAAATTTTTTTAAGGAGCTCTGTTAAGCCGTTAAGAGAATTATGTTAAACGAAGCCTTGGTGGATTTTAAGTCAAAATACACTTAAAATAGAACTTTTCGAGAAAGTAATTCTAAGCTTGTCTATCTATCTGCATTGTACCACTGTTTCGCCTTAGTTTGAAACATTGTTATATAAATAATTGTATTAAATCCGGCTGAGTGGCCGAGTAGGCAAGAGTCTCGACTAGCAATTCAATGGTCATGGGTTCAAATCTCAAGTGCGGTAAAGTTTTTAATAATAATAATAATAATAATAATAATAAAAGCCGAAAGCCTTAGATGCTAGTGCTTTAAGACTTTAGTCTTAGAATTTATTCTCTGGCTAAATTTATAGTAATAATAATAATAATAATTGTATTAATCGTGGTAGTGTAAGATATTCAGCCCAGTATGTCTTTACTTGCCTTAGTTTCCTACTTTTAGCATGGAAATATATACACGTGTGTGTATATCGCAAGTCTCGGTAATATTTGAACAATGACTTCCTATTTTCACTTACAATTGTTTTGCTGAATCTAATTTTCTCACTTATTCTTATACCAATGCTTACTTGCTACTATTTTAGTGATATACTCACTGTATATTTTAATAAATATTTATTATTGAAAATTCTAAACATAATTTAAATTTTTATATGGCTATGTTTACAACTAGAATGCCATGATTTGCTTGCTAAAAAAAAAAAAAAAAAATTTGCATTAATGAATATAAATTTTATGATTCATTGCGTTTGATTGAAAGGATTTTCTGGTGACTTATTCCACTCTTTCATTAATAATTGCTTCCATTGTGATAAACGCAGGTTCGGATTTTCTGTTTTAATACGAGGCAGATTTGCCGCTTCGAAAGCTCGATAGGCCGCGCGCATACGTCGTTCGGGATGCTTATCTTCTTCTTCAGTCTTTAAGGTTAAGACGGCCAAAGCTTCGTCTACATTAGTTGCCACTTCTACATCGGCCATTGCTCGGTTCAGATTTTCTTCAATAATTGGAGAAGTTACTACCACACGAGAAGTGATTTTTGGTACGGTCATCGCTTCGAGCGCTTTTTGCTTCTTTTCCATTTCTTCCAAAATTTGTTGACGATTTATCTTCGCCAATGGTTGTTTACCTTGTGTGCGGATTGAAGACATTTCTTGATCTAACAAAGCTTTAGCTTCCGCTTTCCTTTTAGATGCTTCGGCACGTTTACGTTCTTCTTCTTCACGCTTCTTCTGTTTACGAGCCAGACCTTTGTCTTCGTCTTCCCACATACGATCTTCCGCCTCTTTAGCCGCACGTTCCTGGTTAGCTTTCTTTGTCGCTTCCTTACGTTCACGCGCTTCAACTGCCTTAGAATTTACACCCATTTTTTTAGGCATTTTTCGCAATTAATATTTCGATAATCACACACAAGCGAATATTAAAGGATCAAGCAACGCGTTCTAAGAAACAAGTGAGCCGAAAAATTTGTGCAAATTTCAGAAAGAAAAAAATTTTCCTTTTTTGCAATTTTTGTTTCTATGTTTGTCACTTTAAAACAAAACAAAGTTGCCTCGTATCATATGGTTGTCAATTTTAATTGTGGGAATTTTAAACAGGGTTGCTGAGTTTAAATATAAAAATTTAATTTTAATCTCTGTTAAATATAACATAACATTTCTGTTTTTACGCATTCAGATAAGGTGTTAATAATTGCATTTTTTCAAAGGGAGGTACAGCGATTTAAAAAAAAAAAAAATGATTGGACAAAATTGGATTATAAGGTTTTTCCGTTCACAAAATAGACAAAAAAAGTTGTAGCTTTTTTCCATTTAACCAGACCCTTCTAAAGTTCCGAAAAAATGGTAAACGAAAAAAAGTGTGGCGATCAATTTGTAGCAGACATCAATCTAAAATTCAGCGCATACACTTCGTAAGATCATTTAAAAAGTGGGGCCAAAGATTCCGATTTATATTGATGGTAGCTCTATTTCTTTCTCTCTCTTTCAGACACAAGTAAAACAATCTCTTCTCCGAGCAAAATTTACTTTTTGGCTTTGGCCGAGAATAAAATGCAATTTCGGAGCGTAAAATTTAAATCTGCTCAATTTTGAACTGTTTAGACGTGTTTAAGACTGGTTAAGACTGTTTAATAATGTTTAATATGAAAAAATGCGATATGGATATCAAATAAAAGGCCTTCGAGAGTAGAAGGCGACAACCTAAGTGTGTTCACCTGTGTTTTAACAACTTTTCTACTTTCATTGTAATTAGATTAAGGCTTTTATTATATTGCTAGGTTTAAAAACGCATAGTTACTCAGGCGCTATTGGTTAAATTTGTTCCCAACATTTGAAAAGAAAGCTTTAAGCTCGCGTTTTTTATTATAACTGGTTCATGTAAAAACTTACATCGAATAAAAATTTCAACTTGCAGCTAACATGTCAGATATGGTTAGTTTTGATTAAATAAAAGCGTTTTTTCAATTTTTCTTGTTTACCGTTAGGTTCAATATCGTGTTCTTTTCTAAATTTCGGTACTAGATTATGTGCGTATTTTTCCAAATTGAACGATTCCGTTAGTTTAAGTATTCTTTTTTCGCCTGTTGCTTGATTGAAAGCATTTCTTTCCTGCCGCCGTTTTGTAAAAGATTTCATTATGAAGCGAATTTGATCCTTTTACTTAGTCATCGTCTTTCCACTTTGCTCTCCTAAATATTGCGGCACCGCCCAGTGAACATACTTTATCTCTTACTACGACGGGATGTTTTCCAGTTATCCATAACAAATATCTGTTCAAGCGTTTCAATAAAATTATAAACATCTGTTGCAGAATTCAAAATTTGTATCATCTAAAAAATTAAAATAAAAATTGTGAAAATTAAATTTAGTGAATTTCGTAGCTGATAATTGTCGCAGAGTAATGTGAAGAATGGTAACTCTAAATATGTAAAAGCTTTTTTCTTCTTCTTCTGTTATTCAGCAAATTAACCAAAAAAAATTCGGTGGGATGTGTGAAAGTAAGTAAAAGTTTTCTCTATGTTTATTATTATTTGAGCAGCTGTTTTCATTGATTTTGTGACATAAATTTATTTTAAGTTTTTAAAGCGACTTCTTACAAACGTATACAAAATGGATATATTAAAAGCAGAAATTGCTAGGAAACGTAAATTTTTAGAAGAAAAACATTTAGTGGATGAAAAGAAAAAATATTTTCAACGTGGTGAGCTCCTGGCTAAGAATACGGAAGAGATACTGCAGAAAGTAGGCTATAAAACTCAGGAAAGTAAAGAATCTGATCAAGGCATACAAGATGGCAGTTATCAGTTTTCCAGCGATAACCAAAGCATTCTGCCTAGGATCGAGGTGACGAGGAGATTACGTGAAAGAGGTGAACCGATTTTATTGTTTGGCGAAACGGAACTTCAAGCTTTCTACAGGTTACGTCAATGTGAGATTTCACAGCCAGAAGCAAATAGAGGTTTTCGTAATGATTTTCAAGAGGCAATGGAACAAGTTGATCAAGCCTATTTGCAGGAAATGTTTGCTAATACACCCGCCTCGAAGGAAGAGAAACAAACAGATTTGACTGAATTAGATGAATCTGTCAATTGGGAGCATATACAAACAATGGCTTACAAAATGGGTCGTAACAATAAAGACTATGACATGGACGTAATAATCATTTTGTTAACATATTTACTTAAATTGTGGAATGATCAGATTTCCAACTATTCGAAGCAAGAGAAAATGTCTACAAAAGTGAAAATGACCCGCGTTATTTACACTCAAACGCGAGAATATGTTAAACCATTGTTTCGCAAATTGAAAAATCGTACTTTGCCTGAAGATATTTTAGAAAGTTTGCGGGACATATGTAAACATTTGCTGAATCGAAATTATATAGCAGCTAGTGATGCTTATCTAGAAATGGCTATTGGAAATGCGCCATGGCCTATTGGCGTCACAATGGTCGGTATACATGCACGGACAGGCAGAGAGAAAATTTTTTCGAAAAATGTTGCCCACGTAATGAATGACGAAACTCAGCGCAAATATATTCAAGGATTAAAGAGACTAATGACCAAATGCCAAGAATATTTTCCTACAGATCCTTCTAAGTGTGTAGAATATGTTAGTAAAAAAGATCGTGAATAGATTGTTTTACGTTTACTTTTAGTAATTAGGTATAAACGACTCTTGTATTGTTAATCAAAGACAGAAATTAACACAAATAAAGGATTTAACACAGGAAAGAGTTTATTTTGTGAACAAACGACAAAATACTAGCGATCCAAATAAACTAATTATTTACCATCACTTCCCAAATCTGCACATCGTTTTGAGGACAATTCCACGGCGTTCATCAAAGTAGCTCTGAGAGAAATAAATAAATAAATCCTTTGCAAATACTCGCTTTTGATAAAATACCTTAAATTGCCTTTTTCCAATTCGTGAACGCCAACAATGGTGGCTCCGCCCGGTGAACATACTTCATCTCTTAATATAGCGGGATGTTTTCCGGTTATCATAACAGTTTTTGCCGCACCCAGGACAACTTGTACAGCCAATTGTAAAGCCATTTGCCGGGGAACACCATTTTTCACAGCACCATCGGCTAGAGCCTCAATTATTGTGTAAACAAATGCTGGACCACAACCGGATAATCCGGAAACTGCATTTATCATAGATTCTGGTATATGTTGAGCAATCCCCAACGAATTTAACATGATATGAACCTTTTCCAAATCGTGCTCCACAACATGTGAGCCGGAGGAATAAACCGTGCAACCTTCACTAACCTGCATAGGCGTATTAGGCATGCATCGTATCATTTTTAAATTATCAATGAAGGAGAAACTCTAATAAGAGAAAATATACAGTTTACGATTTCACTACTTATAATTTACTGTGAAAACTTACTGCTTCCAAATCTTTCAAATTAACTCCAGCCAATACTGATACAAAGACTTTATCCTTATCTTTGCTCGAAGGACGATGATTTCTTTTCAACTCTTCAGCGCACGGTTTAAGTATGTGAGGTTTCACACAAATGAATATAGTATCCATTTTATCCACTACTTGGTTGTTATCATTGGTGGTCGCAACACCCAAATCACGCCAACGTTGTAAATGCTCTAGAGTTGGCCCTGATACTAGAACCTGGTCGGTTTTGATAATACCACGATTGATTAGACCAGAACCAATGGCAAAAGCCATATTTCCGCCACCAATAAAACCAATTTTCTCATCTAACATAATTACTGCACACAATTAAAGGCGATAGGTTATCAGTTAAGTCTGCTGATAAGCCAAAATTTGTGTTTTCTCTGTTGTGCTTATGCAATAATAAACAAACAAATTTATTGTTAATAATTGCTTAAATACTAATCGAGATTTTTGAAAAAATTGCGTTATACGATGTAAAAATTTTTTTCATTTATATAAAAATATATAACATTTGATAAAGAAAAAAGAAAACAGCTATAAGCAGCTGATTTATGGTGAAAATATAAATTGGCATTGCCAGCCTTAAAAAGACTGAAGAAAGCTGTATATATAAATGATTAAAAAAAAAAAAACAATGCATTCTCACTCATAACGTTGTTAAGTTTTTCTTTTGATATCTCTGTACTTCCCTTTCAATTCGCTGTACATCCCTGTGAGGAGCAAACGAACAAAACAAATTTGCATTGAGAGACGAGTGGAAACCATTATTTTGTCGACTTTTAAATATAAGAAGTATTTGATCATTTGTATTCCAAAAACAGGCGCTTTCTAAATTATTTAACTAGAAATTTTTTATTTATGAAAAATTTTTGTTGTTTTTCGATCAAGTATTTTTACAAAAAGTTTGTTGTCTTCTATATATAAACATATAAGTACTGAATTAACTAAAAATGGTACAAAATATACATTGTAATGCGGTCATACGTACATATGTATACATATATATATACATGTAAATATACATACGTACAGCAATTTTATAAAATTTCTTAAAAATTAATAATTATTAAATATTACACATAAATCACATATGGGCATTTAATTATTACTAAATAGAAACGTATATATAAACTTAGGTTAATGACTAATTAAAAATTTATTTTTATAACTCCTAACTAAAAAAAATTTTTACATATATATACATAAAAAATTTACTTTAATTTTATAATTAACTTAATGGCAACAGAAAAGTTTTCTAATTTCGTTCTTCATTTATATTTTCTTTATATTAACTTAACGAAATAGATTTTGGCTTTATTTTGGGGGGTTGGATAATGTCTTTTATAACAATAACTTTTCTAAATTATTTATAGCTTATCTAGTAACATGC
The DNA here is from genome assembly GCA_000688715.1 of Glossina pallidipes. Lineage (NCBI taxonomy): Eukaryota > Metazoa > Arthropoda > Insecta > Diptera > Glossinidae > Glossina > Glossina pallidipes. The sequence goes on from KK499829.1 coordinate 178,713, forward strand.
AGTAATTTTTGTAAAAACTTATAGCTCCGTTGTCGTTTCCACTTCAGAGCGATCCAAATCATTGAGATATGAAAAACCCATCTGACCGTAATCACGTTTGCCAAACGAAACATTTTCATTAGTGCTACTCACATGACTTAAATCAGATCTGAAAAAAAAGGAAGAAAAAATGATTATTCAATTTTACGCAAAATATATAAATGTTGCTAAGAGGTTTAGAGTCAGTTGAGCCTTGCAAAATATCTTCGCCAAATTAAAAACCGATATCTTCTATAAACTTTAAATTATAGCTTAGTGGATATTCCATCGTTGGGTTTTTAACCTTGCAGTTTTAGAGAACAAAGGTAGTTGAGGTCGATACAGAAGTTGTAAAGTATTTTTTCCAAAAAACTTAGGAGAATTCGTCTAAATATTATTTGTGTTCTGGAAGTTATTTCGAACATATTTTGCCTTAAAATTTTTTATTGGCTAAGTGCCATTGGCATCTTTGATGCCCGATAGCGCTCATTTTCATTTGTTATCAATAGTCTACCTATGTCTAAGCATGCATTTGTTGAGTTTTTCTTGCCTATCCGAAGATTCGCTACCTTATCAGCTTGCTGTCCCTAATAGATATGTGAGACGACAAACATTTATTAATTTTGCTCAGAATCCCAAACTAACTAAAAGTATAATGTATGTCTAATGCGGAAGCAAGCGAAATTACGCTCCAATAAGTAGTCTTTACCTATTGGAAGCAAATGAAGATAATGTCTTCTCTTCTGATAGTCTCTTTTCAACTTACCTTTGGAATAATGGATTGGCTATTGGCACTTCATTATATGTACGATTTATAGATGTATGCTGATGCTGCTGACGACCCAAAGTATTGGTCATCAGCTCACCACTTAGGTTCCCCTGCTCTCCTTCACCGCGACTTAAGTTACCGCCATTCAAATTCGAATTATTCCCAAACGTGTTACCCCTTCGTCCCAGTGTACTGTACGCATTATTTTGTAAATTTGTTAAATTATTTCTACTAACCGCATCCATTTTGTAGCCTCCATTCTGATAATGATTGCTGTTCTGATGTTTAATACGGCCCAACGTTAAGGTACCGGTAAGCGTGCCATTCATACCCGATGCCAGTGGATTATTGTTGTTGCGTACATTAAACGTACTTTGGCGATTATTTAACGTGTGATTATTAATATTACTATTGGCGGACATATTATTTAAATTGTTGTTATTATTATTATTACGCCTTAGTGTAGCAATAGTGGCCGTAGTGGCTTCTGAATGTGAAGGGCTCGCTTGGCCACCATTTGTACTGACGTTGTGATCTTTGTGCGTTATATAGCTTACGTTATCCAAGGAGAAAGCATGATTCTTGGCGCTATAATCTAATTGCATTTCATCATCAGCATCGGGCGGTACAGCCATTGCCAAAACTTGAGTTTCATATTCTTTTAGATTGGAGCCAGCATCCCCACCATTAGGTACTTGAGAGTTAATTATAACGGGATCATAACGCGTAGGACTGGGCGTTGAATATTGGCGCATGCGTTGTTTAAAGTTCTTATATCTGGAAGGTGTGGGTGTGTGTGTGCGTGTGCATAAGAAAATCGATGTTAAAAAAAAAATGTGTTTTCAAACTCACTTGGACCAGGAAATGCATATATAGATAATACCAATAGTACCCAAAATTAAAATAATTACGGAAATGGCGATTAGGGTGTAGGGAAAGACTTCATCGTTAATGGCTATTGCTGCTTTCACCTTAAATCCAAATAAAACAATGTTTTGAAAAAAGTTTATTATGTATTTCTTTAAATCTGTTTTTCATACCTTGTGAACCTGTTGCCGTAGTTCAATTGGGGCATGTATACCTTCCGCAGTCGCTCGGGCTAAACCGGAAGCAGCAAAGTTTAATTCTGACCGAGCACTAGGTTCTAAAAGAGTTTCCTCGATCACGCTGGCATTACGACTTAAAATCGTTTCAGTTTTAGGATCAATCAAATAGAACCAAACATCTGTAGCTGCAGGATTCTCTACAATACTACCGTTTTCGTTTAAAAACTTTCGATTACTAAATCGTTCGATGCCACTAACTAAGCCGCCGGTTTTTTCAGAGAAAAGCTCCTCTAGGGTCGCAAAATGATTGCGCAATTCATTGGGAGTAGCATCCGAGAAAACCAAAGATAAGCGATTCTTATCAGTGATTTGATTAACTACAATTCGTGCTCGCGTACGATGAGAGCCCATTTCTTGGCCATCATTATCGCGAGCTTCTACATAAAAGATCATAGGAAATCGCGCTTGTTCGCGAAACAATTTGGCAGTTTTCAATATGCCCGTGTCCTCAGTCATGATAAAATAGGTGGTGGGCTAGAGGGCAAAAAAAATACGTATTAAAAAAAAATATATATATATATATATATGTATATCTCTACATGTATACATCCAATTCTCTTTTTACACGAATTTGATTTAACACGAGTTCAAAAGAAAAAAATTTCTTTTTTTACACGAATTATTTTGTTTTAAAACGATTTTATATTTATGAATTTGAGATGTAGTTCCTTTTTTCCCAAGTAGAAGTTATTTTTTATAAAATATTTAATGAATTAAAATGTATAAGCACGAAGTAAATAAAGTGAACAAGAACTTTTTAATATTGTTTACACCTAATTCTCTTTTTACACGAATTTTTTTTTACACGTATTTTTGGGAACGTATCTATCGTGTAAAAAGAGAATTAGGCATATGTAGATTTAATACACAGTCAAATTTCATCACAACTACAATGACTTACCAAGTTCTCATCACTTATATTGTTGTCATCTTCGTCGAAGATTTTGTAACGTATCATGCCAAATTTGCCGGAATCACGATCGACAGCTTTTACCTGCAAGATAGGTGTATCAATGTCCATTTCCGGCGTGACCACAGCATAGAAAGTTTCTTTTCGTCCCTTCAGACGGTTAAAAACAAACTGCGGCGCATTGTCGTTTTCATCTTGAACTATAATTTTGACGCTGGTAGTGCTTTTTTGAGGGTTAATGAAGTATTTGTGCGACACTAAGCGAATCTGCAGAGAGTAAGTGGTTTTATTTTCATAATCTAAATGTTCAATTAATTGTATGCCGCAACCGTGATCTTCAACGGTCACATTAAATAGATTCCTTTCGTTGCCTTTGACGATTTCACATTTGAAACCAGGGTTACTACGAACCGATTTCTTCGAGTTGATAACTTGTATAAGTTTGATAGTGGCATTTATGCCAGTTGTCTCTGGTACACCAGTGGTGTAGCTGTCGTCGCTGAAAGCTAAACCGAGACTTTCGGGTGACATTATGACACCATTGTCCATTTTGCCTTCCATAGAGTTATCTTCATTAGGATCCGTTAGCAAATGTCTTACGAATACTGGTAAGGTGGCGACAGAACTGAGCTGCGGTTCTCCCATATCATAGGCGCGGATGTCTACTTGATATTCCGTATCTTCTTCTTTACGTAGCTCATCCCTAATGCGCACCGCTCCGGTATCAGGATCGACTTGGAAATATTTTAATGCTTTTCCTCGTCCCACCATTTCATAACGCACTACATTACCCGGCGACGAACCGTCACCATCTATAGCTGGCATGGTAGCTATCATGGCTCCAATCGATTGGTCATCATTTACGGTCACTGGCTCTGGCACCGATACAAACACCGGGCGTATATCATTACGATCTTCAACTTCAACGATGATACGTACCGTGTCACCGGCATTATTACCATCGTTCTCTATAGTACCAACAATTAGCTCGTGTTGTTTTTGCTTCTCATAATCCAAACCATTGGTAGTGCGAATTTCACCAGTTTTCGAATGAATTTTAAACATTTCCGTAGAGCCTTTGCGTATAACGTAAGTAATTTCAGGTAAAGTGTCCGGATCAAAAGCTTGCACCGTGGCTATTGTAATATCGGCCTCATTTTCTGGTACTCGTACATCAATGCGCGATTCCATGAATTTTGGTACTTCATCGGGTACATCGCGAACCATGACGGTAACGCTAGCAGTACCCAAACGAGCGTCAGGAGCACCATCTTTCGCAGTCACAACAAAACGATATTCTTTTTGTTTTTCATAATCCAGCTGTGCTGACGTTCGTATCTCGCCCGATTTGCCGTTGATAGCGAAAGGAACGTCGTTAGGAATGGTGTAAGTGATGGCTGCATTAATACCTTCATCGGCATCGGTCGCGTGGACCATACCAACAAAAGACTGAGTATTACCCTCGTCCACTTGAAAAATATAGGGTAAGGTCGACTCATCGAATTCTGGATTTTTATCATTAATGTCGGTTACTTTAATATTAACGGTAGCACTGCTGGATAAACCTCCATTATCCTCGGCTTTAACAATTAACTGGTAACGCGTAAGACTTTCACGATCTAATTTTCGTATGACTGCTATAACGCCACTTTCTTGACCTACCGCAAATTGTCTTAAGTCATTTCCAGACAGAATAGAATATACAACCGGATCATTTTCTGGATCATCAGCATGTATTACTGCCACAGTAGAATTGATTTCGGCGCCTTCACTAACTTGCACTTCGTAAACTGATTTCGCAAATTTCGGTGGCTTTGTATTAGGTCCGGGTGTTACGCTAACTTCGACAATGGCTTGGGATGATAGACCGCCCACATCGGAAGCTTGCACGGTGATGCTGTATTGCTCTCCAGCCAAAAGACGTCCACGTGTTTCAATTTCTCCTGTTTGCTCGTTAATGGAAAACTTTTGCATGCCATTATTGGAAACATGATATAGAGAATAGTTAACCACAGCATTCACGCCTTCATCATTATCAGTGGCCAATACTTGGGCTACTTTGCGCACCCCATCCCCGGCAGTTATTGAAACAGGCGGCACCATATTTAGCTTGGGGGCGTTGTCGTTAACATCGCGCAATATTACTGTCAAACTAAGAGGAGCACTGGCAGCATTGGTCTTGGGCTCTCTAGCAACCACTTGAAATTTAAAACGTCCTGGAGAAGGAGCATCGCGATCGAGACCTTCTTCATTAACCACCAGTATGCCATCCGCAGTTACTTCAAATGAAGGCGTCGTCAGCTCATAAATATAGTCCGGCTTGGGATCGTCTTCGTTAAGATCCGCATCTGTAGTTTTAAAGGACAAGGGTTTACCACGACTATCTAGAACTTTTGTGCCTACTGGCGAGTTCTCGTCAACGTAACCCTCTGTAGAGCTGGTTGATATTATCGGTGGATTAGCGTCTACCGGTTTAACCATAATGATCAGCTTAGCGGTCGTGAAACGTTTAGCTTGCGACACTTCCTCCGCTTTAACAATAATATCATATTTCTTGGCTGTTGAAGTGTCAACTGCTTTGATTTGTTTCAAAACTCCAGTCTGTTCGTCGATTTCGAAGTAATCCCCATAATTACCGGGCATACCTTTAGCGAAGGAATAACGTATTGGTGCACTAATTGTATCCAAATCAACAGCTTGAATGCGTTCGGGTGTAACGGTAAGAACGCCCTGCAATGATCCTGCCGGTACTGAGGCCGTATATTCCGGATTAATGCAAGCTCCGTCTAAAAGAACGCAACCACGATAGATAAACGAAGGATCCAAATCATCCGAATCGGCGATATTCACAGTTAGCGTTGTCGTTGAGGTTAAGCGTTCTGAAACATTACGAGCACGATCCTGTAATTATGGAAACAATATAAACAATATAAACATTAATTAGTGTTCGTTTGTAATTCAAATTTAATTCGCTTTGACTTTGGCGCTTTTATTAACCAACTCCGCGCGCTTGGTCTGATACACAAATTGCAATGATTTCTATGTCAAATTGGATTCAATTTAAAATGTGTTTTGCTACATGTAGGTGTGTGTGTGCCTGTGTGTGCTTGTGCCGATCTTGTATGTTGTTAAACGGATATGTTTGTTTTATGCTTTCAATATGTTGTTGTAATTTTTCGAACATGTTGTTTTTTCTGTTAAGTTGGACACCTAAAAACAAATAACTTGCGACTAAATTGAAAAACAACTTAATTTGCAAAATTATTTTCAATAATAAACAAAAAACAAACTGCAATAATTTCTCGTAATACAAAACACGCGCGTTGTCTTTTGAGGGGGAAAACAAAAGCATATACAAACGAGATTTTTGTACTTATTATCGAAGGATGGATTGACAGTAATTTAATTGCACCTTTTATTTGACGGATACTGAAAGTTTCAGTTCGAGTCGAAGTAATGTTCTGCCTCCTTCTTTTTTTTTTTTTTTTTTTTGATTTACCCTATAAGTACATATTAAATAGTGAATAGGGAGGAGTAGATCAGAAGATAAGGTGGGAAGACCAAACAGTTAATCTTGAAGTTTTGACTTGACTTTGATTTGTTCGCAATGTGGGATTAATGTTTATCAAAACAAGACATGTCTATGTGTATGTGAGTGCAAAAAAGAAACAAAAAGCGACAAAGGCATTGGAAGAAGTAACGTGTTGGTTATATGAATACGGAATATCCAGTTTTCTCAATTCTTATACTTAATGCTTTCACGCTTTTATATTTAATTTTATTGTCATAATCCTCCCACCGATTTATTCTCCTTTTACTTATCCTTCTTTTACGCGAGCCCTTGTCTTCCTAATTACATGTATGTCTCTCATTTTGTTGTATATCTCGCTGCTGTCCTCTTCTCTATACCTTCTACGAAAATTCTATATTTTGATTATTAATAGTTTTAGCAATAACTTGCTATATCCTTGAAATTGTGGAGGAGAGCTTGCTTCCTGTTTTTTTCTGTCACTAAAACATGCCGCAGAAGTCACGGGAGAAATGTGCTTGAGCACCGTAAGACAATGACGAATCTACAAAAAACTGTCCATCCGTCTGTCCGGCTGGCTGGCAATCTCTCTGCTTGTCCATCTATTACTAGAAAAATTAAAATTTGCGATACAAAATTGGAGAACTTGAAAACTCGAAAAGATTTTTTATATATATATTTCTAGTACCTAGGAGCATGGTTAGATAATGTTTGTAGTTCAAAACTTGAAAAAGAAGTGCATCTATCGACCAATGTTGCCCCATGCTTAAGGAGCATTTGAATATTTTTCTTAATGAATTAATAATCGACAGCACTTCCTTCTTCTTCTTTAATTCGCTTCCAAAAGATAATGAGAAAAATTTTGTCCGAAAATGAGAAAAATAACAGAGGTTATTGTCCCCCAATGGGAACAATGCAACAGTACAGACATGATGTTTAAATAAATAAACGTAAGCTATATAAACTTGGAAAATTCACTAAAATAATTTAGAGAGGAACAAAACTAAGTTAATTTGTAAATGTTGTTGTCTCATTGGATTCGTCCAGAAGGGGCTTAGGAAATTTGCTTTGAGTACGTGCGTTGAATTAAATGTTTGAAAGTTTGGCAAATCCAAAAATGCTACTTGGAGACAACAATGAGATTTATCAGATCAGGTACTTTACGATCACGTGGAAGATTATTTCAAGGATTTTTATGAATTTATCCTGATAATCATTGCAACTCAACTCCAAATGAAGAAGACTTATTACTTCATTACTTGTCTTCAATATCAAAGATGTGGTCTGCCCCAGTCGGGGCATGGGAGCATTTTAATATGACCACTCATTGGAGTATAAAACCGTTTTCTTATGTCATATTCTGCCTCTCCCGGCCGTACATTTGTCGATCGCCTAGGATTGGAAACATCTACCGCCATTGCGAAAGGCACGTTACAAAGCAGAAGCTAATGTAACGTCTACGGTTTAAGCTGATCTTTTCGTTTACCTTCAAACGCGCCCATAATTAGTTCAAATCTCAAAAATAAACCTTTAAAGGTGTTTTGGCCAATGACATGGATATATGGAAATAACAAAAGTTCCCTATGAATACATATTATTTCAAGGACATTTAAAAAGTTCCGTCTACGAAAAAGAAGGGCAATCGGAAAAATTATTGTAAGCAAAATTTTTATGGTTTTTACATTTGCTTGTAGCGTTCGCTACGTTCGCTACAAAAATTTATCCCAAAGCAAATGCAAGTTTCCTTAATTGCTTTTCAATTCGTTTAGGTTGAGGATCCCATAGGGCATATGCGACGAACATGCCTACGAGTCTGAAATTCTGACCAGATGTATTAACCACTTCCTTTGCCTCTTATACTTGTACATACCGCTCAGACTTGAGTCCATTTAAGCAGCTTTTTTTCTATAGTTCAGCAAGTCAAGAACAGAAGGGAGGTGATCACGTATGGAAAATGTAGCTTTCACTTAGCTCTTCAGTTGTTTTCACGAAACAGCTAACTTTAGGCTATGTGGTTACTCCCCAGATGCTTCGCGGCGGTGAGCGAAAAAGTTTCAATGTGAACATGAAGTTCTTTGTATGAACCTTAATAAGGTTCAAGATCAAGATGGTTAGCTTGATTGTAAGACTTAACTTAAAATATGTTCCGTTGATATTTGGACAAAGCTAGTAAGGGTAACAGAAAATTTAAGAAAATCAATCTTTCTTTTACAATACAAGAAAAGAAAAGTACAGATATGTGATTTAAAATTTTATAGAAAATCCTGAAATACGATTGTGATCCTTATTGATTTGTATAACGGTTAAGGCTCTATGTTTTTATAATTAAATGTTTGATAGATGGATGGTATTCAAGATTCGTCGAAGGAGGAACAAATTTTTCTTTGCCTTTATTAGGTTTCTTTAAGTTATTTTTATGCAACGGAATAACAACGAAAAGAGAAACAGAGACAATTTTCATTTCAATTTACATAAAATTCAATTTTCAATTTTCCTATAAATGTTAGCATTGGCGCTGGTAGCAGTGATTGGTGGTACAGTAAGCGATTTAAAATAAATGAAAACAAAAAAAGTCGAAAAAAGAAATATATATATATATATATATATATATATATATATAACAAATCTTTTCTTATTTTTTTATTTATTTATTGTTTTTGTTGTCTTGCCTCGTTATAACCACCATAACGTGTAAGTGTTACCAATTTTCTCTTTGTAAATAAGAAAGAAATCTTTCGCTTGTAAATCGCTTTCAATTTTTTACTTGTCTCTCGTTTTATTTTCAATTTTTAGTTTAGTTTAGTGTGAATAATTACAATTGCATAAAATCGACATCAAATTATTTGCGATACCGTGTCACACACTTGTACAAAGAGAAAACTTTCAATTTCCTTAAAATCGTACTTTTTCAGACAAAAGCCTTGTAACACAGAAAAAAACAAATAGCAAAATGTAAATAAACAGTGAAAAAAAAGAAAAACGAGACTAGATCACTTCAAAATGTTTGGAACTCAAGATATGTGTTTTGTTTTTTCTTTTATCGTTATTGTCATTTCTTTGACTACGAGTCGAGTGAAAATTGCCAACACTTTATTTAACGTCAAGCTTAGTGGTTAAGTTGTTGTTTTTTCTTTTCTTTTTTTCTGTTTTTACATTGAACGTTTAATTTGCGGTTAAAATTACTTAGCGTTCTTGTGAAGTATTTGACATGTCAAAGTTAAAGTTGCTTACATGTTGGTTGCGATTTTTAATGGTTTCAAAAAAAAAACACTTGCAAGCCTTTCATTCACATGTAAATACCAGAATTCATTATTTACCTAAAAGGATGAGAGTGGAGCATGAGATAAAGATTTTTCTCTCTTTAACATTCAATTAGTCCTTCTGCTGTTTTTAGAATGCGGAATTATTTATCAAATCCCTATAGAGTATAACGCTTTAATTATCTTCCGTCCTTGCGTTCAATCGAAAGCTAGAAGAACACGCTCTCTTAAGATAATGTAGAAATATACATTACCGCTTGCTGCCATTAATAAATTTATCAAGATAACTAACAGTTATTTTTCTTTTTGCCGACATCGTAGAGGAAACAGTAAGCGAGATAGACAGTCGCAGAGAAACTGGCCCAGATATATGAATATGCGTAAAACATGTTTTTAGACATTGACAAGTAGAATATCGACATGAAGAAAGGAAAACGTTATAGTCGGCCAAGAACGGTCATCAAATATCCTACACTACTACTACTAAAATAAATCATATTTCCAAGCCATTTTTCTAAAGATTTTTCTTTACATGAAAGTGCGAAAAAATTGGTTAAGTGGTAACGCGACTATGGCGACTTGAAAAAATGTGGGATTTTGAAAATTTTTTTTTGGATTTCGCATTCTAGAAGATTCAAAGCTTCTATTAAGCCATTAAAACAAAAGTTTGTTTTCTTAAAAACTTGTAGAGGTGTTCTCTCTTTTAATTCTTCATCTATTTTTGTCATAACCTGCCAGCAATTAAATTTTGTGATAATAGAAAGGCTAACTTTTCATCAAAACTTTTATAAAGGGAAAAGTCTCGCAAATATATCTATTCAGTCCTATCTTCAAGCAATACATTTATATGTGTAAATGCTATTTTGAGTCCATTATAAAACACTAATACGAAGGATTCCATTTTGTAGAAACGTTTATATGGGAGGATGTTCAAAATAAATTGGTGTCCATCCCATTAAAATCTCTCTAAAATCTTAGAATACTATCGTCTGTTAAATAAGAAACAACTCGTTAATTTTTTTTTCATTTGACGGGTTTTTGAAAATAGGAATTTATATTGAGAGCTGTTGCAATGGCGTTGATCCTTGCTCCAAGAAATATATCAGTGCGCAAATTTCTCTGCTGCTTTTTGATAATCGCTTCCTGTGAGAATAAGGAAACATGGGCAAACATTAGGCAAATAAATGGGCAGACGGACGGATATGCTTGAATCGGCTCAGAAATCGGCATTACAAAAAGCAGGACTATGCCATACACGTTTTGACACCATGTCGCATTGTGGTCGTAGCTATAGTGAGTGCTCGTCCGTTAAAAGTCTAGCATTTATTGGACACACATCTGTTTATTTCCCTTTCCTTATTTCATTTAAATCGTCATCCTACATGAATAGTGAACATCTCTTGAGTGATTGATCATAGGAATAAAAAAGTGACGAAGCGTACAAAGGACCACTCCAATGCCATTAGCATACATTGTGTGGATTTCTTCCTTAAACTATTAAAATTTTGCATTTTTTTTTTTGTGATAAATATCCTAAACATGCGTTAATTTAACTAGTAACATATACTTTAGGAAAATATTAGAGCAATAGAGCAAATAAAACACAATACCAACAACAAAACCAATAACAGCAGCAGCAACAGTAACAACAACAATAATAAATATTTGAAAAAGAAAAAATCACCTAATAACGCACGTTTGTTCGTATGTTTGTTTTTTTGTTTGTTTGTTTTTGTTTAGTTGTTCATGTTTTATGTCATGAATGAAGTTAAATGGATTGGTATGGCATACGGAATGGCATGAAATGTACGAATGTATAAAGTTTAAGTGTTATTGCGGCACTATTTTAATTGCCACCATTTAAAAACCAAATTGTTGCGTTGTTTGTAATCAAACATTTCAAAAGAGAAAAAAAGAAAACCTTGTTAAATATAACCAAAACAAAAATCCGAAAATACAAAAAAAGAAAAAGAACTGAATTGAAATGAAATGTTATTCAAGTTTTTCAAAAGACAACCAGATACAACAAAGTCACATACAATTATTTAACCATATGTTGTAAATTCATTAATTTAACCAGCCACAACAAGTAGCAACCGCCGCCAACTATGGTCTTTTGCGGTTAAAATTCACATAGAAAAAAAATAATAAAAGAAACGAAATATCAAACGCGCATTAAAAATATTCGTTTGATTTGCATATAAATTCAAGCAAATCAAACACCTACACCGTAATCAAATGCGATAAAAACAAAGAATTTGTAACAATTTTGAGAAATGATAAAAAAGTAGTTTAAAAAAAATGTGGTTGTTATTGTTATTGTTATTTGTTAGATTAGCTAAATGTCGGGCTTAAAAGACTGATTACAATGATAACTGACAGGTGAGGAATAATTCGCTTTAAGGCGAATCTTTGATGCCCAACTCCAACAAAGGCTTTTATCGTTGACATCTCAAAGCGGCCGATCGTTTCCCCTTTTACGCGTTGTTCCGTTTAAAAGGGAATATCGAGCCCTTACCTTTACTTTTACCTTTACTTGACTTTTTCTATCTTAGCCCGTGAATTACTAATAAAACTGTAACGTAATATCTACGTAGAATGTGAAGGTAATCTTGGTGGAGAATCAAGTGCGTTCCAATGTGGGAACCGGATTTCTGCTTTACTTTTGCTACTTTAAGCCCTAGATTGTTAACCAAAATTTAATACAATATCTACGCAGTATCTTAAGGTAATCTTGGTAAAGAATTAACTGGATTTCAGTGTTGGATACTTGGCGCTGTTTCAAGTCGTAGACGATTAATGGGAAATTTGGAAAGGAAGGAATTTATGTTTAGAAAGTTTACGATTTTTATCGACTTTTTGCAACGATTTGCATAAAGAATCCGATAAATGGAGTTTACCTTTACTTTAAAGTACATATACATTTTGTGGCATTTGTAAGATTTCTCTAGTGAATTATGCCCAATTGTAGATTTAACGTTCCCTTGAGGAACTCAGTTAAACCAGCATGTGATAACTAGAAAAAGGCGCACATAGACCAGTGGACATAGGCATACGTTTTGATGGAATGCTCTAAGCACTTCGATTTCGTTTTGTATCCAAGCAAAGTTTACAGGACCTTCTTGGACAGACGCAGAGAATAGAAGTTTAGTTGTGTAGTTGTGCTCTTTGCTGAAAACTGGATGAAAAGATAAACAGAGTTTGCTGTGTTCGCGGATCGTGAATATAAAAATATTTTTTAACCTGCTTTTACACATAGGTCATGGTATGTGCCATTTACATGCGATAAAAAATTTTTAAGTGTTTTTTTTATTGCCTTTTTTTTCTTCTATTCACGTGCTGCCAACATAAAAAACAAATATTTTTTAAAATGTCAAAGAAATAAATAAATAATAATATGAAACGAGAAACTGTGTAATATTTTGCTTCTTTTTGGTTTAATTACAATAAATATAGAGACATGTGAGCATTGGCTTCAATAAAAAACGGAAGATAGCTTTCCATGCTTTATGATCTTCATTGTGAAATTTCTTTTTATTAAAGAAGAAAGAAAGAGTAAAACGCCACAATGCTACTAATTTTAGGAAATTTATCGCATATAACACACACATGTGCACGCTTAAAAGAAAAAAATCAGATATTCAATTAACTGAGAAGCTTGACATCTTTCAACAATAATTCTTTCATCTTCCCACTTAACTACTCTTGTCTGCGTACCATGCTTTGGCTATACGTATACCTTGGTTAAACGGATTAAATGACTTTGAATCAATAGGCTATACCAGAGAACTGTAAACGAAGAATTTAAAAAGCAAAAGGATTCTGGCTTAGGAGTTTGACTTACGACCGACCACATTCTGAGCAACATCACACAGCCATCACAAGTTACAGGCATTTTTTCGTTTGCGGTTGTCGTGGCCTAGCAACCTTGCATTGTAACGAAATTGATCTTGAAGAGTGTTATTTTAACTATTAATGCGGAATACCAAGTTCGACAATCCTTTTAGGAAACGACATTCCTCTAAAGGATTTTATTATTCAAAAGACGAACGAAGTGTAGTTTAAAGCAAACTTGAAATATCGTCTCAGTAGCATTTTCAGATCGATCAAAGTTCCTTACAATAAATATTTTATGTCAATGAATTGTGGATTTGGTCGTAGAGTTAGTCGCGTGGTTGTTCAATATCAAAATCGGTTATCTCGCCTTTAATTGAAGTTGAAGACCGAAGGAAGTTAAATGTCAAAAGTTTCTTGACTTTAACTTTGGTTTTTTGTATCCATATATCATCATTGATGAAGATAGCCGGTATAATCGTTTAATCAAAACGTTTGCAACACCGTTCAGGGATTCTATAAAATATATATATATTCAAGAGCAGTAACAAAATTCGAGTCGATTCAAGTACGTTTGTTTGTCCGTCTGAGTAATGTTTGTACTAAACCCTTATCTGTTGCATAAATTAAGACATTGGCGTCAAATTTGGGAAAAACATTAGAAATATTTTCCACGTAGCTTCCCATTAGAAACGGGCCGAATCGGTGAAGGGACGCGCTTAAAGCATACAGTTCTGCTTTCAAAAGCAGCTCACTACCCATAAACTACGACAGGTACAATGAATGATAAAACTTCAGATATGACGAGTAATGGATATAAAAGATCCAGTCACGATGCAATCTTCATGATTAACTTATTATTTTAATAACCTTTTGTGTTTATGCCGCAATGAAAATGAATTCCAAAGCATAATTAGCTTTGCATCTCCGCTTTTGTCTGAAAATTATTTAATTGATTTTTGCTTTCAATTTTCGCATTTTGATTTCTCTTTAATGAATGATAAGCAGAATAAAAGAAAGAAATAATTGATTTTCTTTTCAATATAAGTTTTATTACTATTGCAACGAAACTGGTTGTCAGCGATTAAAGAACGAAGCGAGATGAATGGCAAATATAATTTTGAATAGGACTGGAATGGTTATAATGACCGTCCAATGTACGAGTAAATTTTAAATAATAGCAAATAGTAAACATAAAAAAACCGACTTAGAAATTTTTTTAAACAAATGAATAAAGCGAACTTAGATATTTCTTGTCGTAAAAGTTAACTTTCATTTACGATTAGGTTGAAGTTTCGATGAAAGTGTGGCGACTACGTCAAAGCGATGTTTCATATTCTGAAGCGTATCTAGAACAGCTAACGGTCAACTCAAATTCTAAATATAAAACCATAAACTTTTCAATTAAGACCGAAAGAAAGCAATCGTTTCATTGTTAAACGAAGTTTTTGTACGCATTGTCATATTGTTGCAGAGAGATGAACTTCCTCACATGTGCCGAAAATAGGTTTAAAGAGAACAGCAAATTTACTACCTACTACAAAGAGCTTTAAGGTACTTGATTATAGAGCGGAATTTCAGTGCTGCTCAATATATAACGAACAATCGCAAAAGACTCGCAATATAAGTGTCTTTGCAATCACTCTGCTTTTAATTAAATTTTTTTATGTAAACTTAAAAAGTGTATTGTGAAATTTACTTTAGAATCTCACACATCCGATGAACAAATGAACGCCGTCTGCACCTGTAAATGCGAAAAAATTAAAGCATGCCTTGAAAAAAAATGCTCATTTAAAAAATGATATATATATATATATATATATATGATATGATATATATATATATTTATATATAATAACAAATGAAAACCGACCAACAATCGGGTATATAGGCGCAATATTTTAAGAATGCTTGAAAATAAAACACATAATAAATCAAGTTTGTAGCTTAAGTCTTTCGTTCGGACATTTGAGTTAAAGTACATAAAATAATGCTGTTCTTGCGGCGAATCGCATTGCGGCAGTAATGCATTGTTGGGAACAATAATAGTGAGGTACTTTTATGTACACGAACACACAAACACACACTTAAACACAACACATTACATACGTAAATACATACTCATTAAGTTTGACCTAAAAGAATGTTCATTTTTGAAAGGAAATTCACATTGAAAGGAAAATTTTTTTTTTTGTGGAGAAAGATTCATATTTACCCTAATATCTAATTTTCGGAATATTCCGAAAAAAATATAGTAATTTTCGTAATCCAAAAAAAAGGGTACGCTTGGTAGATATGTTTGTTTATTGAAATTATAATTATGAGCTCAAAATTTTGCGTGCAAAGGGGAAGTAAATATTAAATCTATCCAAGAAAAAATCCAAAGTTAGTTACTTATGCTTTAGAATTATTTGCACAATAATTTTTTTTACAGGATTGCAAGCATTCTCTGGCTTCTGGCCTATCTTCATTCTGAAGGGGATGTGCACCCTTTCCAGACAGACTTCCACATTGTTTTTAAAAACAGACTACGGTTGCCAACATTTTCCCTGGGCAGCATGATTGCAATCTTAAGCAACAAATAATTGGAAATTTTATCTTTTTTTAACCGCTCACTTCTAATGTTTTAATGCTCTGTAGACTTTTTATACGAATAGGTTTTCTTTTTATTTCCATACGGTGTAAATAACCGCAACTGAAATACACTTGTATGAGCGATGTTAAGGTTAAATGCCTGTAGCTTGCCGAAGTTATTTAAACTCTTGGTCTCAACGCCTTTAACTGTTTCTCTGCACCTATGCATAACAAATCTATTGCAAATGGTTTCTGTTGAAATGAATGTTAAGCTTACGTCCGATTTCTGCAATCTTCAGTTGCGGTTCAGAAGAAACCTAAAGTTTTCTTTGAACTATAAATGAAATCTACGAACAACCTTTCGGAGTCGATTATGTTCTCATAGAGGGTGCTTTGTTCACCCACCAAAAAACCAAACCAAAAAAAAAAAAATCGTAAGATTCCAAACCATGTGATTTTTTAAAACAAGAATCAATAAAACTAAACCATCAAAAGGTAGAATAAAGAAAATTCATTGTTTCTGGGTTTTTATTTATCTGAGCAATACAAATCGAACTGAGTTTCTTAATCCTCGGCTAACAATGTGGGTTGGATTTGCTTATCGCAAGGCTTACAATAAGAAGCAATATTAACTGTAACAGATATATTTGACATATGTTCGCAAAGAGTCAATCAAATTAAATCGAATATAGAAAACATATTTAAAGTATCATTTTTTATACCCACCACTGTACTACTGCAATGTATGCAACACTCAGAAGGACCTTCAGAGACCCTACAAAGCATATATATTTTTGATCAGCGTGAAATTCTGAATTGGTTTAGCCGTGACTGTCCGTCTGTGTGTCTGTGTGGTGTGTGTTGTTGGCACTCTCCTGGTCGCAAAAATGAAGATATCGACTTCAAGTTTTTTAGAAACATTCGAAGTTTCTGCACGCAGGTTGGTATTGATAGTGGGCCAAATTGGTCAGAGCAGAAGCGCGCAACAGCAACTCCATTTTTTTTCAACAAAAATTTGCTCATTGCTCAGAAATTATTAAAGTCAGAAGTGTAAAATTTTCCACATTTACTTGCCGAAACACTCTACTTTTTAATTGAATTTTATTTTTTACTTCTTTGAGGTTTTATGCTTATTTATCATAAGGCAAACAAGACAGAATGTTTAAAAGCATTTTGTATACTCCTCAAAGGATGATATATTATCTGCCTAAAAATGGGTCCCTTTTAAAACGAAAATGGTAGATACCGCGATTAATTTTTTCTTAATAATAATAACAATATGGGTATCAAATAGAAGAACTTGGAGAGGAAAATGCGAAAAACATAGTGATGGGTATGCGAGATTCGGCCCCTACCGAATGCAAATTTTTCACTTGTTATAATAATGACTTTGACATAAATTGGTTGCAATTTCATAATAATTACTTTAAAAATATGTTTAACATTTTGTGGCAAGTTAAAGTCATTTGTATCTCAAAAACGATTTACTTTTCTGTAAGAGAAAAAAATTAAATTAAGGCACAATTAAATTTAAGCGTAACATAAAAAAAAATTAAGACATAACAGCAAGGCTTTTTAAGAAAAGATGTAATGAGCCCAACCTAAAAGGTCATAAGTTAGAGAAGAGGAATGAATGTCTTTTGTTCCTATCGTTTACCACACACAAATCCATGGAGACTGGCAGGCCGAAAGAGAAATACGCCGAGGTGGTAGGCTAGGTTTGGTACTGGAAAAGAATATCCTTACTTTATAAAGTCCGTGAAGCTGCCTCCTGCATTTCGCAGACGCTTTCAGAAAAGAAGAAAATGTCCACAGTTTGTACTATAGGGAGAACGGACTCGATTATCTCCACTGGAAGATGACCCATAGAACACAAGCCCAAATTTTTAAAATATCACATTCTATGGTTTATGAGCAATGAGGGAAACAAGAGGTCTTTTCAGTTTACGTGATAATGTAGGCATGGCCTACGATCGTTTTACACCATCTTCAATAGTAACCGTCGTGCAAATACATGCTTTTGTTTGTCTATTAACGCAAACGTGTATTAAGTATCTAAGTGAAAATCATGCGCGCCATTAACTAGACTTCATTGCGCATTTCTGCACATGTTATATACTTAACTGTATCTAGATCTCTGTTATGGTAGTAGTTTCATTGCCAATTAAGTTCATTTTTATTTTTACATTTTTTTACATTTCTATTACATTTCTATGCAATATATGCAGGAGCGAGAAAACTCAATTTCTATAAACATCAGGGCGTATAAGTAACTTATTAATAAAACGAACTTATATAGGAAAAATATCATTAATATGCTGTCATCCCTTGGCGTTCGTGCAGAAAGCACAATTCACGAGCGTTTATATAAAAAATAAACAGAAAAAAAGCCCTTGTTTTTCTTTTTGTATTTTCCTGTATTTCTGTAAAGAGCTTGATAAGAGAAAAAAGCAAAAAAAAAAAAAGAAGGCAAACCAAACCAATTGAAGGAAATTAGACAATTATCTTAAGACACGACTATTAAACAAATACATCAGTTCGTTATGTTTAATGTCGTGTGTTCGTTGGTCTTTTGCTTCTTAGAAAATCGATATGTTTCTTGTGTGTCTTAAAAGAACACAAATTATAATAAAAAATATTCTCTCTCTATACATTGTATGTTTGTTTGTTTTTGCATAATTAAAATGCAATTCTGTACTATACGTAGACTAGGTAGGAATAATAAAACAACACAAGAAAGGACTGCATAGACGAGTAGTAGTTTTATTAGATTTACGGTCAAAGATACAAATAAACAAACGGGCAAATATACGTTTTTGAATTAAATGAAAGCAACAAGTTATGCATTTTAATCGTCTTCCAAATGATCATAACCAAATGGGGGGCCGCCTAAGATCTTTTGTATAATCGACAATAATAAAAACAATAACAACGACAGCAACAACAACAACAACAAGAACAACAATAGCCTAAGCAATGTGTAATGTATGAGTATGTATGTAATGCGCACATGTGTGGGTATGTAAAAGTGCATGTTAAACAACAAAAGTTACAAAGAAAAAAAAGACAAAAAAGAAAAAACAAATAAAAAATATAAATAAATAAATAGAAGTTTTTTCTTTTAAAGAACTAACTACCAAGCAAACAATGTGTCCACTTCGCAGTGTGTTAACCTATTCCTTTATAAAGAAGCTTTTCTAGTTCATTTTATTTTATTTTATTTCATTTTTTTTTTTTTATCTGTACGCTGCGTGTGTATGCGCTGCGGAGGAGACCTGCCAGCCAGCCTGCATACCTATATATATATATATATATATATATAAGTATAGCTTTGTAAGTAAGTTTTATGTGGACGTGTATAGTGTTTGAGGCCATGTACTGGTAATGTAGCACATACTAAATCGTGCAATTACCAATTTTTTTATTTCTGTTGGGTTCAGTCTTTGCAAAAAAAGAAAACTTTAATTCTCTTCTAATGCTACCTACACATTCTGACAATAAAAACAACCAACCAACCAAAAGAGAAAAAACCTCTAAAAGAAATCCTTTGCTGTAGATAAGTTTTTTGTTTGTTACTTAAAAAAAAAAAAAGAAAGAAAAAAAAAAAAAAGCTAAAATAAAGAGAAAACCTCAGACAGCCATTAACATGTGCTCTAGTTTTTCTGTTGTTATTTCGTTGTTCAACGACTTTAAGGTTTAAACACCATGTAACTCGGTTTGCTTTGCCTGGTATGCATGTATGTATGCTTTTATATATATATGCGGGTCTTTTTGTCTCTTTTACTACTTGCAGTAAAAATATTTGATTTTTCTTTTCTTACATTTTTGTTGTCGTTGTTTTATTTTTATTGTAAATTCGGTTTGGCTTGTTTGTTTTCCAATCATGTTTTACTATATTGGTGGTATTTTACTGTTGCCTTGTGTTTGTGCTTGTTTGCGTTCCTTCGTTAAATTTAATTACAGAGTAGAAACAAACAGAAAAAACAAAAAAAAAGCCCAAAACCACGACATCTCATTGAATGAAATTGTTTACAAATACCATTTAAAAAACAATGTGTGTGGGTTCACTAGCTTTAATCGCAGATTATATTGTGGGATTAAAAGATTTTTCGTTTAAGCAAATCTTTGCCGTTTCATTCTTTTCCCTTTTATTTCCAATTTTGTCTTTTTCTTCATTTTAGTTATATATATTCCTTATCATACAACAGGTGGGTTCTTTGTTTCCATAGCCAATGGCCAAATTTTATCTAAGCGTTAAGAACAAAAAACAACAACAAGCAACAAATTTATGATAACCTGTAAAATAATTGAATGGCTGTATTGTTGTAAGCATGAAAGCATTGAAATAACTGGGTCAGTAGATTGACAGTGCATTTTGGGCCAATAAAAAAATAAATTAGAAGAAAAAACAAAGAAAAAAAAAAAACAAAAGAAAAGCAAAACAAAAATCATAATAAGAAGCACATTGTATTTGGAATGAGTTGAAACTTTTGATATCCCCGAACATCTCTCGGTACGTATTAGTTTTCTCATTCCTTTCAAGACGATCGGATTAGGATCGCCGAAAAGTTTCCTCTAAAGCAAAGCAAGCAGCTTTGCAATTTGCATACATATGGCATAAGCAGGGGATATCTAAGATTTTTTCAATGACTTAGTGATGCGAGAAAATGCAGATCTCCACTTTTACTTTCAACATTTTCTACCGATCAATCGATCGTACACAGCCAGTTTGCATCACTTGAGTGATTAATCCGCAAACAAATACTGTTGCTGTGTAGTTCATGCATGTCGGGTTTTTGAAGCACATCATGCTTTTAGAAAGATGGTGCAAATTTGTCAATGTTGGTGATGTTCGGAATTCTTAATTTAACGGACAGACTCCCTGATAAAGATATATTGTATATATTATATTCCTTCATACATCATATATATCATATTACTTCACACATTCGTTTTTAATGAATAAAATTTAATCTTTAATAGTCAATAGTCAACCCATGCCAAAAGGCTACCGCTATTTTGAGACTAACCAGTTATTGAGTACCTTTTTTTAAGAACTAAACCGTTGGTAAGTGAGTGAGTGTCTCCATCAATACAAGCAAGTTATAATCTGAAGGACTTGAGTTTGGTGAGTAAGCCGCATGAGTTAGCACTTCCCATTTGAGTCCTACCAAGGTATTGCGAATCTCTTTTGCTGACGGATCTTATGTAAAAGAATTACCTTATCTTGGTTTGTTTGATTTTTCGCACTAAAGAGTTAATAACGGATTTTAATCGTTAGTTTACTCACAAATGTTAGTTTTTTAAGATGAATTGTTAGAGAATAAAAAGGAAGGCATCTTTTGATAGCCCACCCGTATTACATTATTTAATATATATTTTTGATGAGAGCGCAAATTTTCGAATCGATATATTGAGAGAAGGTCGGCTACCTATACATTATAGTACATATTTTTTAATTCAACTTTTTGGAGATAATTACTTTCTTTCCATATAGGAATACGCTTTTCATGGCGGCTCCTACATATGTTGGGGTCTAAAAAATAGCCCTATGTGATTTAAATTCGCTATCGTTTTTATGCAAAATTGCTTCTATGAACCAATTTTCCGCATAGAATATTAAAAATAAACGGTTATGTGAAGGGGCGTTAAAGTTTTGCCCCAGCCAATTTTCGCCCTAGATCTTTTCAAAATAATGGAAATGATCGCAAAAGTGGACCGATCCGAATCGTTTTTAATAGCCTTCCTTCTGAGATCAAAAGACGTCAGCGTATCAATTTTCATCATAATATCTCACAAGCGGCGACGTGTAAGCTTGAATACAAAAATACGTGGACGTATTGCAGACGGACGAATGGACAGATAAACTGAGATCGATTTCGAAAATAGCTCTAAATTGATCGGTAAAATAAAATTTGGGTCCATCTCAAAACCTTTTGGCTGTTGCGTAGGTACAAACTTAATATACCCTTGACTATAAGTGGTGTAGAGTATAAAAATTCCTAAAGAAGTTGTGCAAGGGACTTAATTGTCGGCTTGAATATTTTAATTAATTAATTCGGTACGATGCGTATATACGTCAAAGCAAATCTTCCTTTTTGGTGCGGTCAGCATCATACACTTCATGTGCAATACAAAATTACAAGCCTATATATAAAAATATATATAAATATATATGTTGGAATCTTTTTTATGAACAAGAATTTTTTAGTAAAATCTATTATTGGTTTTGTTCTTGGGGAACCCACAACTTGGAAAAGAAATTTAAAACTGTCTTGACATATTCTAATGTAATATTAGATAGTGTGTAGATGCATTTTAATATAAAAAAATATCCATAACATCTGGTTTTGTGTGCGAAAAAAAAAAAAAGAAGAAAGATAGAAATAAAAACGAAAATAAAATGAAAACCAACACTTTTATCTACATCAAACAACCGAGTTAAAGTGCTTGTGTGGCGTATATCATGAGTTGACACATAAAAAGAATTTACGCGACATAGACGTGACAAGAAAGCCGCACATTTTGCTTTTCATTTATTTTTTCTTTAAGTGTAACATTTCACATAAGATACAAAATGAAAAAAAAAAAGGAACATGCAAGAAAAATGGACACAAAGGCAACATGAAAATGACATTTGAACGACATTAAAGTCAAGCGAATGCAACAATAGAAACAATGTCGCAATCTGGAGATTTTTTGTTGAAGAAAAAATGATTTCAATTATAAACAAACAAAAATAGCAAAAAAAAGAAAAAAATTGTATTTTCCCACAACAAAAAAAAAAGAAATAAAATCAATTAGACACACTTACTGGTATATACATAATACGTACGTATATACAAGATGCCAATTATTGTCACAAAAGATAAAAATGAAGAAAAAAATAATACAACAACAACATCTCTCATTTAAACCTATATAACATACGTACAATGTATTTATATGCCTACATATAGGCAGGTGTATGCGTGTGTGTGTGTGTGTGTGTGTGTGTGTGTATGTATTTATGCATGTCAGTATTTATATTTTAAGTGCTATGAAAATCGTGTCATGCTTTAAGGTTTTTCTAAACACAACTATATATCAGTAACCCCGCCGTCATTACTGTTACCACAGACACTTACTTATTTACTCACTTGCTTACTTAGTTACTTATAGCTACGTTTGACTAGCTTCATTCTTTCCCATTCATTACAAAAGTTCCATCAATATCTAACGAAACAACAACTTCAGGTGCCATTTAATGGCAAAACATTTTGAGTTTTTATTTGCAACAAAAAGAAAAAAAATGCCAAATAAATAAATACCGGATTGGGTTAAAGTTAGAAGGATGGTGTCATCTTTAGTGTAGCGTCTTTTACATTAACCATTACTTTATCCAATTTGCAGGGTATATTAGATTTGTTGCACAAGTTTGTTAATATCACACGAGTTATACCCGCTTGACTATCCTGAAAAGCAAAAGCCATGACCTCAGTGCTGTCTGTTTCGCGAAATCGCGATGACGAATTGAAAATATTTATCTTTAAATTTTTTCTTTTTCTGGCCGTCGGATTAAACGACGCACTCAACTAAGTCGATCAACGGATTTGCCTGAAATTTAATCATTTCCTTGAACTTCATGTTATTTTTGCTTTGATATTGGAAGGGTTTTATGTTCTACTATGTTGAACTATCTGCCATCAAGCCTGAGAAGAAGTATTTTCAGCACTCCACCAAACTTACACGTGTCTGTGCGTATATTTGCCTGTCCGCCTGCCAGTGTAATCTACAACTGCGAAGCAGTCTCGCCTAAAGTCTTTAACATGCGGTCGAGAAATCACTCCTGCTACCCTCACTAGGGCCCTCCAATGATGCATAGAATAGCTTATAAGAAAAATTGATTCTCAATAATTCGATTCTAGGCTGCATAGTAAGGCTGCGTGTTACTGGAACTTGATCGATCGATCAAAATGATACAAATGTGATTTAAAAAAATTAAAAAAATTCATTTAAAGTTTTGATAAAAAACGCCATGAACTTTTTCCCTGGATCTATTATACGATTTTGTGGAAAATTTGTGGAAGGATTCCCAATTGTTCCCTAAATGAATAACCGACTTTTCCAAGCTGAATGATTTAAACAGAAAAGCAAGGAGATCAGAAGAAATAAAGGGAAAATAATTTTTTTTTTGGGAAAAGGAAGTCCAATATTTTGCTACATGTAGCCTGGTTTAAATGATGTTCTGATTCCACACTGTAATCGAGTATGTCATCTTCGTTATATTAGTTTTTGAGTTGAGGGCTGTATGCAGCCAAGTGCCTTATGTATATTTTCAGTAACGCATTTTGGTATTCGGCTTAATTTATTTATCTTTTTTTTTCTTTTTTTTTTTTTTTTTTCAAATTTTTCCAAAAAAA